>CP099839.1:34798462-35385128 GCA_030062745.1 Capitulum mitella
AACCATTCAATCCTGGCACGCCTCTTCTGTTGCACTGGGATAGTAAGCTTCTTCAGAACATCACGACTGCCAAGGAAAAGCAGAACGCATCGTTGTGCTTATGTCTGATGGAGGGGAAAAAGTTCCAATAGGCTCCGTCTGTACCACGGAAACGGGTAAAGCACAGGCCAATGTGTGCCTGGAATTGCTCCAGCACTGGAACTTGTGCGACCAAGTGCAAGGGCTGGTGTTTAACACTACTACCTCGAACTCTGACCTCACTCTAGTATTGATCTAGCTTCATTCGCAGCGCCTGACAAATAGCTCTTTGAAGGCACATTGAAGCACCGTCGAAAGAACATGCTTCGGTCCTACAGCGTCACCATATAAGACAGCGGATTCAAAAGAGACGACTATTTCGAGCACCTCCATTTGAGCTCTGTCGTTCTCGGAAGAACCGGGGACGAGGCCAGTCCCAGAGCCCCGGAGTGTCCACCACGCGCTCTGGACGGCCAACGCAATCTTCTGCCTGAAGGTGTATCTGTTCAGAGGCTAGCTGAAGCTCAATGTCGGTGAAGAAAAGGGCGCGAAAGACCTCAGTCTGTTCGTGGCCCTCATCTACACCAAATACTGGCACAAGGCACCGCTTGCAGTGCGAGCGTCACTGAACGGCCATGCCTTCCTCTCAGATCTGGATGAGTACGCAGAGGTGCTGTTGCCCAAGCAGCCCTCAGGGCGTTTCAGCGTCATCTGTGGTACATGGCCGAGGACACTGTCGGACTCTTCTTTGACACCCGGTTGAGCACAGAACAGAAAGCCAAACTACCAAACAGCCTGACGAGGCCAACGAAGAAAAATGGACTTCAACGAACCAATGGAAAGTCTCTCGGCGCAGAGCACACAGCGAACATCTCCAGCATCGCCAACGTCGTCGTTGAGAACGGGAAAGAAAGAGCTTAAGACTTCCTGGAAAAGGACCCAAACGAGTGGGAAATGAACGCCACCTCCAGGATTTTCCAGCAAAAGGCAGATAATCTTCGAGTGATAAATGACTGCGCAGAGAGGGCGATCGCGCTGATCCAAATGTACAACGCGACCCTAACGAAAAATGAAGGGCAGAAACAGTACCTTCTGAATAATATTTCTCGCAGGTGTATAGTGGTCCAAACTGAATCACTATCGCATGCATACAGAAACGCTAGTTTCCTCGCGGGCGGAAAAGTTACACGTGAGGAACGCCATATTATGGTGCAATTCAACACTTGAGAACTCTCAAATATTTACTTGTACCATATTCAGAGTTCCTTGGAAATACTTGACAACTCTCAAATGTTTCATAGATCTCTAGAGTTTTCACAGTTCTGGTTCAGACTCCTGTAACATGAAACTACGAGTCTATTGCAACGTTTCGTTATTTCAATGATATACGTAGGCATACGTACACAATGAGAATTAAATCAGGTTCTAGTTCCAGGCTTTCAAATGACATTGTAAATAGTTAGCATGAAGATATGAGTACATTTTACTATGTCAAACGCATCTACAAACTTGCTTTAACATAATAAATTATCGCTGTTCGAAAACGCGGGTGTCGCCGGGACAAACTTCATACGCAGCCGTCTGGCGGCAGAAAAGTACATCCCAGTGACTGGAATTTTACCTAAAGTGACGTCTTGAAATGACCAGATTTATCAGTTCAGACAGCAATAAGGATGTGTGCCAGACTGCATGCAGTTGCGACAGGTGGGTCAAATGTTAAAGAGGTATGGGGAATGGTCCTGATCGACGGCTCCGTGTATGGGGAGCTGTGATCGCCGGACATCTCCTCTGCCTGGACCCGTCGCCGGCACTGCTGACGCGCCAACGCATTTCATTTGCGCCGTCTGGAGATCTGATCGTCTCTGACAGAGGATTATTGCCTCGGCAGGCGGCCGCCCATTCCGCCGAGTGCTGTCATTTGGGCCGGAGACGCCGTCCACCATGGACGCCAGTGAAACGGACGACAGGCTAATTTAGGCAGCCGCCGCTGATGACCTCCGACCGCAGCCTGGGTACAGTCCCCGACACCACCGATGTGGAGCATATAAACCGGACCGAATACACCGCAGTGTCCGTCTCAAGGCCCGCCATATTAACCCGCCCCCGACTGGGGGCTGCTGACCCCCCCGAGGTTTTTCCAAGATTGCGAGAGAACGAACAGATGCAGCGCCACGAAACTTTGCATACCTTTTGCCTTATCATTTTTACACCTTGCATCAAATTTTTGACCTCAGGTCAGGTCATTTTCTGACCTAGATCAGGTCAAGTGGGTCTATATCCAAAGTTGTCACTTTTTTGGAGAACATGATGTCACAACAAAACTTCATGGATTAGATATCTTGACGGATGCAAGATGTGTGCTATGTCAGCTTTTTCGGAATTTTCCGGGTCATTGACCTAAGGTGAACTCCGTTTTTAAGACATGTCGATTTTTCGGAATTTGACGGATTTTTTTGAAACAGTTTTAGTGTGCGGTGATGTAGAAACCGATTTACCATCAGTCAACAAAATACCAATGACTTCCAGCCATTGACCTGAGGTCAGGTCACGAAAACTGTTATGAACCAAAAGGCACCGCCATCAAAATCGGTGATGAATTGCTCAGAACGGGTTGAAAATGACAATACTGGCTTGCACATATGCGAGTAATACCAAAAAGTTCAAAACGTTTCAAAAAATTGCATATTTCGGAAATAAACAGATTCTCGCGTAGAAACCTTCGCCATTTGTGTAAACTGATAACTACATATTTTTTTCCAAAATCTGAGCATGAGAAACCATCAGAATAACCACCAGGACCAGGGAATATTACATGGTAAGGTCTATGTCTCGAAAATAAAGACACGCTAAAATTAGTTCCCGTTAATTTCGTACCGCGTTCGGTCACGGCACCCACCGTGAGTCGGCGCAAAAATCGCCGTGTCTTTAATTCAACGTTTCGACGCATATATTTAACAAACCAGAGAAATTACGTGTGTATCGGCATCCGCGGACTTTCATCTGTTCATTGGTACCTTTAGCTAGACATTATAAATCACAGCCCTTGAGATCCAGGCCGGTTTCCGGTTTCCGTTTCACGGTTTCCGGTTCACGAAACCGGTTCTCGGTTTCGTGCCGCCGGCTGTGATAATACATATTTAGGGCGTAAATGGCTTACATGTTATCTAAAACTAAAAATGAGACCAGTTCCGAGCCCTACTTGTCACGATCTTTCCAACGGTGTGCTTATTTTTTATCGTGCGACCAGCCGTTCGTGAGTTAGAGAGGGGCGGCCAACCCCCACCACCTCCCAGTCGGGCTGCTCGTCGCCGAATGCCAGTGGGATGGGTTAACCCCGTCTTGCCACGCCGGAGGACGTGACCCCATTGATGAAAAGCATATAAATCCGGACTGCAGCCTGCGACCACACTCAACTGGAACGTCTGATTTTCAGCTCTGTTAATCCTCTCCAGTGTTCGCTGTTTGGCCACGTTCCATAGTACGGGGGGAAGATGCGACCCCCAGCTTTTTACAAAGCTGAATGAAAGAGCACCGAAAAACTAGCTTGTAGTTTGATCTTTAACCTACGCGATGATACCAAGTTTGCTCCATTCAGGCCAAACGTAGACCTGCAGGCGCCCTGAAAGGAGGTCATATCAGTGGATTGTTTTTCATTGGACCCTAGGAGACGCAAATGTGGACATACACGCCCCCATTTGGGACGTTTTAACCCTATTCCCGGAGGGCTAGACAGTATGGTCGATTCCCGGCAGGGGGGGCGGATTCGGCCCCCCGAGATCTCGAGAACTACTAGTCCGATTTCATCGCAACAAACGGCAATCGATTCGCCATGACGTGAACTACATTTTTAAAAAAACAAATTTCCAAAATTTTCGAATTTGCGGATGCAGGGGGGCAAAAATGTCAAAATGGGGGGTACTTTTGGACTTCTTATAACTCCGTCGTTTATCGACCGATTTTGATGAAACTGGCATGAATCGAGAGATTGTGGATAGGGCTTTTACCATGGGTCCACAAATCTGAAATTTGAGAAAGTTCATGGGCGTTCACAGGGTTTCAAAAATAGGAGGATTAGTTTTTTAACAACTGAATGAACAAAAAAGGCCATAACACTTTTTTGGCTTCTGCTAGTCATGCTATGCTAAAGAAGTACAAATCGCAATACAATGTTTGTATAATGTTAGCATAGGCGGTGCCAGGGACATGAAAAAGGGGAACTGTCATGGTCACACGTTCTTCAGATCAACTTGTGACCTTTGACCTTAAATGATCTCCAGTGACCTTGGGGTCACTTGGAATGATCTCGTGTGCATTTGATATTATCTGTAAACGTTTTCAATCATTCGAATTCAGTCTATTCCAAAAATTTTATTTTATGGCTATTGCGATATAGGGTACGCGTACTGACATTTTAGGTCATAGCTTCGTGACCCGACCCGATATCAAGCTGAAACTTGGTACACAAGTAGAGGGCACCTTTCTACGACATATATATTCCGGGTTTGGCATTTGAAAAAGCGACGCCGAAATTATTGCAAAAAAAAACAAATTTTGACTTTTGACCTGGACCTGACCTTGTAAAGTGACCTCAGACAAACAAAATTTTTTTGTGCACATTTCCCAACTATTTAGCTATACATCCATTTAAAGGTCTAACTTCTATCTTAAAAACTCTGTTTTTGGCAGACATTTTTCTTCTACCCTCAACAGGGGCAAAAATTGCCTGAGGTGCCTCCCAAAAACGTTGTCTGGCTCCGCCCCTGAGCAATGTAGAATTGTGAAATTTTGTCACAACGTGTGGAAAGAATAGTTAGGAAAAGTCACCAAGTTTCGTGAAGCTGCGTCAAAAAGCCTGGAATTGGCAAGCAAAAAACCCGAGGGGGGCGGATTCAGCCCTCCTGCCGGGAATAGGGTTAACCCGCGCACGACCGTCGGTCCGTCCCGAACACCGGCGACTGGGGGGGGCAGTTGACTGCCCCCCCTCTAACTCACGAACGGTTGGTCGCACGATAAAAATAAGCATACCGTTGGAAAGCCCGTCACGAGTAGAGCACGAAACTGGTCTCATTTTTAGTTTTAGATAATATGTAAGCCAATTTACGCCCTATATATGTTTTCTCATAGCCGACTGCATGAGACCGAGAAATGGCCTGAATCTCAAGGGCTGTAACTAATAACGCATAGGTAAAGGCACCAGCGCACAAGTAAATGTCCGCGGATGCCGATACACGTCTTATTTCCTCAGATTTGTTCAATATATACGCCGAAACGTTGAGTTAAAGACACCGTAATTCTCCCGTCAGGCGTCACTGTGCGCCGCTGCCGTATGCGGTATCAAATTGATGGGAACTAATTTTAGCGTTCCTTTATTTTCGCGAAAAAAGACGTAGTATGTAAATTTTATTGATCTTTGTGGTTCTTGTGATGGTTTCTCATGCTTAAACTTTGGAAAAATTGATTAGTTGCCAATCTACAAAGTTGGCGGAGCTTTATTCGCGAGAGCCTGTTTATTTCCAAAATATGCTACTTTTTCAAACTTTTTGAGGTTCCTGGTATTACCTACGTCTGTGCAAGCTAGTTGTGCCATTTTCTACCCATTCTGAGTAATTCATCGTCGATTTTGACGGTGGTACATTTTGGCCCACTTCAGTTATTCGTGACCTGACC
Organism: Capitulum mitella; assembly: GCA_030062745.1. Taxonomy (NCBI): domain Eukaryota; kingdom Metazoa; phylum Arthropoda; class Thecostraca; order Pollicipedomorpha; family Pollicipedidae; genus Capitulum; species Capitulum mitella. The sequence goes on from CP099839.1 coordinate 34,804,148, forward strand.
TCAGGTCAATGGCTGGAAGTCACTGATACTTTTCCCAATGACGGTAACTAGATGTCTGCTTCACTCCACACTAAAAATGTGATGAAATATTCCGTCAATTTCAGAAAAAAACGGCGATATGTCTTAAAAATGGGCTTGACCTTAGGTCAATGACCCGGAAAATTCCGAAAAATCCGAGATTGCAGATTTGTTGCATCTATCACGATCACTAATCCCTGAAAGTATTATTGAGATATCTTGTTTTGCGAAAAAGTTAGAGGGCACTAAACTTTTTTGGACTTAGGTCTGTTTGACCTGGTCTAGGTCAGGCACCTGACCTGACCTGAGGTCAAAATTTTGACACGAGACGTAAAATTGATGGAGCAAAAGGTACACAAAGTTTTGTGACTCTGTGTTAGTTCGTTCTCTCGCAATCTCAGAAAAACCTCAGGGGGGGCAGTCAACTGCCCCCCCCAGTCGGGGACGGGTTAAGGGCGCCAAAACGGCTTCGAATGATGAACACCAACCCAGGTTACTGTCTGTATGCAAATCAGCGTTCCCAATTGCTTAGTGACCCTTCCCAGCTGCACAAAAAGTCAGTAAGGGTCAATGACCGCCATTCGCGATTTTGACCCAAGATGACGGAGATGCAGATGAGGACTGGAGTGCAGAGGACACTGGCACCGTGGGTGATACCCATGTTTAAGACTGAGTAGGGCTTAGTATCGTAAGAGGCTTAAAACGTTTGCTGTCCGATGAGGACCGTCGTCTTGCCGCTATTTCTCTGTGACATGCCCCCGAAAAAGAAGTCATAGGTAAGGTCAAGGCAGGGGGAGTCAAAATCACCTTCCGAAGGTGATTCTGCCTCCCCCATATTTCCTGCTCGTTTTAAGAAGGCTATTTTTATGTTTGTTCCCACCTAAGGGCTAGTTTATAACTCATTAGCATGCATCACTAATGGCATTACATTCATACATCTCATACCACTGCATACTCATATTCATACATCTCGTACTCATACAAACATACATAATGTCATACACACACGCATCTCACGACCATTTGGAAGATCACTAACTAACCACAGAATCTACACATCTCACAAGTTAGACCACTTTTTGATCCATTGGCGTTCTGCACCCTGTAACGAAGCTATCAAATATTCTATTTTAATATCAGTTTTCAACTTTTGTTTAACCTCCTCTAAACATACATTTCTACCTCTTGACATGATGCGTTTGACTGGAATAATAACACGATTAATCACTTGTGTATTTCCAAGCCCAATCATGATACATTTCTCCTGAAGCATACTGGAATGATCAATCTTCATTTCAACTAGCCAATTATGAACGGTAATCCATAACTCCTGAACGTGTTGGCAACTCCAGAATTTATGTGCCAGAGTGTCTCGGGCTGATCTGCACCGGGTGCAAATGTCAGGATCGGTAATTCCATTTTGTTTTTTAGTACGGACTTCGTTACATAAATCTTCGTGACTATTTTTTAATATATTGCTCGATATAAAAAGAAAGAGGACGCCTAAAGTACATTTTTATAGACGTTTGGCTATTCTGCCTCACTGTGTTAGTATTATGACTTTTTTCCAACCATGCGTAGAATTCCGATCTTTGTGCATAATGAGAAACTCATAGAAATATTTCGCGCCGGTCGTTTCTCGCAATAGTTTGTGAATGACTGGGTGTATCACTGGGGTTTGGCTTTAAGTTAAAAGAAATAAATAAAAAAGTAAGCATTATCCTCGGTTAAAAAAGTCGGCTAAATCCGTTGAGAAACTCACATTTGGGGGAACGTTTGGTTGTTGGGCGCTCGGTTCGTCATTCCCCCACCCCCCAAATCGCTCACACAGAAAGACAACTCTTGGCCAGATTGAAACTCCGACGGACAGACGTTTTGAAATATTCTGATGGGACGGTCCAGAAAACGAACGACAAAACCAAATGCCATTACAGAATACGAAGCCTTGGGCACAAGTGTGCCTACTTTCAACCCTGGCATCCTAATTCGTTTTTACAAAACAGTTGTCCATCGGACTTTCCCACTGATTCTTCGCTACGAAATCATCCGACATTTCAGATCGCCAACCTTCGTCATCACCACAGGCAAAGGATGTTTTCCCCAGCCCGCTGTGGGCTCGTAGCCGCACGCTCCTTTCAGGGACGGTGTGGCCTTTTTGTTAATGAGGTCCAGCGTCATGTTGTCGCAGGAGACCGAATGAGACCGTATTTTCCGTATTTCAGGTGCTCTGGGCAATCGAAACGTGCGGACCAGATGTCAACAGTAAGTGGCTGTCGCCGTGATTGGTCCAGACGTGTGTCTAATATTGCCGTGTTGTTGTTAAAATTGACGTCCAGCCCGCCAGCTCGGTGCTGTTGTTCTGCATGTGATGACCTTTCCTGAAAACTATCTGCCTTGTGGTGTTAACTTTGACATGATATCTGAAACTTGATTATACCTGTTGTCGGAACACATTCAGGGGACAGGGGAAGATTCAACCAGATGAAACTGTGATGACCATAAGCTCCCTGCATAAAGTGAAGGGAGTGGCCTAATTAGGGTTGCGTGTTGGTGGCCATGGTGCTGAAAGGCAGGCGACAAATGGATACAGCTCATAAACTGACGATCTTGTTCATGTTTCATATCTTTAGGTATACCAGGGGTGAGAAGAAAACCGAGAGGGGCGAAGGAACCTCTCTCTCTCTCTCTCCCTCCTCTCTCTCTCTCTCTCTCCACTGGCGTTTTCATTTGATACTAAGCTTTTCCTTAGATATGTAAGGGATGTAATATGGCCAGTGAAAATGGTACTGTGACCGTCACAAGATGTATGCTGTGATCGTAGCAGTGCCACTGCGGAACACGCTTCACGAAGTTCAAATCATCGCACGAATGGCAACAGGCAGCGAGGGTTACTGAACAGCATTTGAAGATATTTGAATATCATTAGCATGTCACATGTCGCATTCATGATCCACAGTCCAGACTAGAATGGCTTTGACTTGCAGGCAGGTCGCCGTTGCTGTTCCTGAGCCCAGAGCGGACGCGTGTAACTGTGGTCTGGACCGCCGCTGTTCGTCATGGCCCGATGTTCTGGCGCGGTGTCCGCCGACACCCTGCGCCGTGACGTATCGACAGGGGATTCTTTCCACATTATTCACGAACTGCGCAGCAGACATGCAGCAAATCAGGGGCATTTATTCAGAACCGACGTCAGTCGCTGAGTGGCTCCGAAATCACATGCGTCTCTGTCGTCGTTAAAACATACAGTGTGACGGAAGCCATGCCTCATATAAAGGCGTCACCGTGCCGCCTACAGAATCGGAACTGAACGGGACGGATCACCACCCTGACGGCTGTAAATTACTGCAAATGCAATATCGCCATCCTCACGGCTGTTTGGGAGGTAGCACTGTCACCGTCCAGTAATCTGGCAATACCTACACAGTGGGTACCCTCTGGGCGACGCTAATGGCACGCGGCGGCCGGCGGCACAGTCTGACGTGCTGTCCAGACGGAGCGCTCGAGTCTAGCAGTTGTTTCAGCATAGCTGGCCTCAAGAAACCAATCCAGGAACTGAACCAAAAGCAGGTGAATGAAGGACGAAAATCTTCTGATGTCTAAGCCCCGGGCACGGCATTCTTTTTGATCATAGTCCCCGTGTACACATTTAAGGAATTTTAGACAGCTTGTACGCTACAGATGCTTAAAGATAGGAACTCAACTTGAACGGCTTGAACTTGTTTAATGTTGTTGTTAATAATGTTAACGAACTTGAATTAATTTACGGAACGCTAAACGATCCCCAAAACTATTCCCGCCGTTACTGACACAGCCTGCAGGAATTCGCTTGATCGCTCAAAATGTTTGACAGGACATGCATTGATGGATTGGTATATTAAAAATGCAACTTCATATGAACACATGACAGGTCGTATGCCACGACAGATGCCTGTAGCAACGTTCTGGGCCGTAACGATTTTTGCAACGTAACCGGACCTTTTGGGCGCAAAGGCCTCTTTGAATGAGAAAAGCTTGCGCTAAACGCAATCGCGTATGGGACCCTCGTTGGCGTTTCCGAATTTAGAATTACAAAACAAATGTTATGCAGAGCCTCAGTGATGTCAGACAACTTTCATCACGGGCGCACGATGCGCTGCGATCCAGAGTACGCCGTCTTGAAGCCCGGAGGCGATGGTCTCCGTCTGGCTCGGTAAGGCTGTTCCGGCAGTTAATTCCCCGAGGCGGAGGTCATCTGGTGGCGATTGAATTGGCGCCGGAGCGGGTCCGTGTGGCGCCTGTCCTTGAGGGGCCGCCTGCAGGTCAGAACCGAACCCGGCGGCCGCAGTCAGCTGAATCCGTGACGTCAGAACCGACTTGACCCGGCCCTCTGGCCCGCAGACGGCAGCCACACGTGGAGTCAGGGGCCAGCCGCCGAGTGGGCCCAGCAGGGCGAGTTCAATGACCTCAACAAGGGCAAGCCCGAGTGGATCACCAATCAGGTGGAAGTCTAGTAAGTTGTCTCGCTTTCCTCTCGTATCGGCTTTCGACAGGCTGCATCTCTTCAAAGCGTGACCATAACGAAAGCTGAATGTTGTCGTACTCTGATGGCACTGTGGACATAATATTCTGGACTTCTGTGCACGATAAACCCTGCATATCCTAATTTTTCCCATTAAGTTCAACAGTGAAGATGGCTTCACGTCAATGAAACCTTGCATGTGGACATTTAGCTCAAGCGTTGATTTCTGGGAATGGTTCGGTCAGAGTCGCACAGCAAATAAGGGCACTTTCCACGGACAAGTACATGGAAAGTGTCCTTATTTGCTGTTGTTCGAATATATATATATATATATATATATATATATATATATATATATATATGCATGCCACGGCTTAATGTTGAAAAACATCATGGTGAATCAACACCGTGGATAAAGGTTAGAGAGGCATGACTCTCCATTCAGCGCTAGGCTCCGCCCCCTGCTGCAGACGGACTGACCGCGCGTCGGGCCCTCCTGTGCTACCAAACGGAGAGGGTGGCACTTCCAGACATTTCCAGAGCACCACGATACAGAAAATATTGTGAAAATATATATACGGGGCGCCGGATCGTGAACAATTAAATTGGCATGGAAGAAAACTTGGCTTCCTGTGCGGATGACCGGGAACCAAAGCGCCACAAGTTCGTCTCATTAGCGTCATCCTTTGCCTCGGGCCAGTAGCGTCAGGTGTAAGTCCTGACGCGGCCGCGGACCCAGGGTTTTGGAAACCAGGGCGCGGTTACAAAACTTAGAGCTCAAAGGCTCTAGAATCTAAAACTTTCCGTAAGACTGAGAAAAACAACAACAAAAGGGTCATACGCTACTGAGTCTCATGCGGATCTGCAACTGCTAACAAGTAGATTGTCAGCATCATCCGATAATGTGCGTCATCTAAATATTTTGAAGCATGCCGTTAAACAAAGGCCGCAATATCAGTGACCCATAGTATCTCAAACCACTGCATTCAAGAACGCGCACATCTGTCGGCTGGCCACTTAAACCGCGCTCCTGCGATTCGGTGCGCATCCATGTGAATAAAGTCCGACATCAGGAATAGTTGTAGTGCAAATAACGCTGACCACGCTTTTCTATACTTCCGACCGATGGTCCAAAGGAGGGGCTCGGGAATCATGTCTTCTCCCTTTGCATGGTCTACGGCAACCAGTCGACCGGCCAGTTATCCATCGATGCCAGGCGGCCGCTAACGCCCCATATATTATGACATGGCGGGCAGTCTCAGAGCCTCTACACGACATCCCTAGCTGAAGGAATTTTCGAAGCATTGGCTCCTGTGGGAAGAACTTTAAGCTTCGTCCTGTTTTAACCAAACCTTTTCCAGAAACTGGCGCTTAGAGTGAAATGGCGATACTCATGTTTACGTCATATCAAATGCGCAATTCAAGAAAAAAAATCGGGAAAAATTAAAACATGCAGAGTTTAACGCCACCAGTAGTCGGGCTGCAGCGTTCCGTTCCAGCATCCCCAGCTATACCCTGACGCTGTTTCCGTTTCAGTTGTTTCGGCTGCATGATTGACATCGATAGGGCTGGTGTGGCCACCATCCAGAACTCCAACTGCCGCTGCATCAGGAAGAGAAAACTGTTTCAGGCGGTCAACGCCTGGACCAAGTGAAATCTTGGTGCAGTGCAGATGGAGGGTGCATAAAAGACTCCGTTTATTGCTGGCGTTTTAATGTCGTGTGACAGAGTGACACGTGCGATATGAAAATGGAGGTCATGAAATCGTGACGTGGATTGAAATCAATGACTCATCATGCGTATGTTGACGGGAGACTTTTAATGAGGTTTGCGTGAAGGAAATTGCAACTCACAGGGTCAAACTCCAAAGGCAGATAACAATGTTGTGGGATTACACCGATTTCAAACTCATGATGCAGCAGTACGGAAGAAATGTAAGGCACGGATGTGCATATGTTAGGATTCGACGAGCTGGTGTCAAATGGAAAAAAGAACGACAAGACATTAAGACGCCCAGACTTTCCCTGTTTCACGACGTGCGTTTTGTCGTTCTTTTTTCTTCGGACTGCGGACAAACTGAACGAGACAGAAATACGACATCATTGGCAATGATGACGTCATACAGTACAGGGATATAGTGTTATTACTGAAACGTTTCATTTATCAAATACACCCGACCCCGATTGGTGGGAGTCGGTTGACCGCCCACCGACGTTTTCCAAGATTGCGAGAGAACGAACGAACGCAGTGCCACGAAACTTCATGAATCTTTTGTATGATTATTTCTCCACTTTGTAACAAATTTTTAACCTCACGTGGAAGTCAGGCTCCTGACCTAGGTCAGGTCGGATGGACCCATCTTAGAGCCCTGTATTTTTTCGGAGAACATGACATCAAAATAAACCTTCAGAAATTAAAGATTTTGATAAATGCGACAAATTTACTATCTCGGACTTTTCGGAAATTTCTAGGTCAATGACCAAAGGTCAAGCCTATTTTTAACACATGTCGTTTTTTTCGAAAATTGGCGAGTTTTTAACAACTTGAATTTGGGGAGACGCAGACATCCAGTTTCCGTCAATGGCCAAAGTTTCAGTGATCTCTTGACCACTGGCCTGAGGTCAGGTCACGAAGGACTGTTAAGAGTCAAAATGCACTGCCATCAAAATCGGCGATGAATGACTCAGTTCGGGTGGAAGATGGCAAAACTGGCTTGCACAACTGTGAATAAGATCAAGAAGCTCAAAAAGTTTCGAAAATTGCATATTTTGGAAACAAACAGTCTTACGCGAAAAGCTCCATCATTTGTGTAGATTAATAACTGCAGAATTCTTTTCAGTATTAAACCACGGGAAACTATCACAGAAACCATTCGAACGAAAAACAACTTAGAATGGCTTCTTTCGCGAAAGAACGCTAAAATCAGTTCCCGTGTTTCATACCGCGTTCGGTTAAGGCGACCGCCGGCAGTCGGCGCGAAAATCGCCGGATCTTTAGCTCGACGTTGCCGCGTAAATGTTAAACAAATCAGACTAATTAGACGTGTATCGGCGTAATTAAAGACGTATATCGGAATGATACAAAGAGAAGTCGTGTATCGGTTAATAAAAGCAGTCTGTTGCTGAGGACCTCTGACACTCCAGGTCACCTTGGCGTCAACCGCCGTCGGCAGAGTTCGATCGGCTCTTAACCACACTCAACGGAATTTTGGGCCGGGACCTCCGGCTCCCACCATCTGTGGGCGAGATCAGCCCCGACGGGCAGCGTTTCGCAGGGCGACTCAGAGGGGGCGGAGGACGCATTAGTTGCGGAGAGGCTGGTGAGGTCGCCGCCGGCAGCGGAGGAGTAACGGGGGGGAGGGGGACCGGGCTCGGTGGCGACGGTGGCTCTGTGTCCAGGATGAAGTCCTGATGCGCTCCGCGCGAGCCACCCGCCCCGCAGCACTCAGGTCCGGAGCTCCCGTCCGGACAGCGGGCTCTGACGGACGAAAAGCCGGCCCGCGCACGGGAGGGTGCCAGGGAGTCCCGGCTGTAGAGCCCCTCCTGGGAAAGCGGGGGTGTGGAGGCATGGATGGGTACGGAAGCCTCGCTGCGTTGCCCCTCGGAAGAAGATGGCGGGTCGCTCGCACCCGCCTGTCGTAGCTGAGGTGCGGGAGGGCCTCGCTGAGGCCCCCGGCCATGCTGAACAGGAGTCCAGCCCTTCTCCGTCGGTTCCTCAGCCGGTCCCGGGCGCCCAAGGGCGTCCCCAGGTGGAGCCAGCTGGGAGGGCGCACGCGGCGGCGCCGGCTCCGCGCTCACTTTTCTTTTCTTCCAGACTTTTCCACCAGCCGACTGGCACACAAATGAAGAGCAGCCTTTACACTGCACTGGAATCTGCGAGTGGCTGAACACAGTCGTGGTCTTGAAGCAGACTAGAAGTGAATGGAGAAAACATTTCTTAAAACTTTACATCATCATTATGCCAACATTATTCAAACAAATAGGACTTGATCGCCGGGAATGAACTGAGATTTATGTTGTTGTCCGAGGTGAAGACGTAATATTATTGAGCATATATAATTAAATAAGGCACGACAATATAATTCATACTGTCGTGTTTTTCAATTTACTGCTACACTGTTATGATGGTTTTTGGACCTTCATGTTGACGTTTTTAATACCCTGTGTACCAGAATGTCCAGTTTTACTGGATTGTGGCTGAGACCCGGCAGTGGCAATGCTGCCAGTCCTTTAAATTGGGATTGACAGCACAGGGCAGGCATGATTTGAGTGATGCCTTATGACTTACCATAACGTGCCAATGATGCGATGTTTCTGTGGCATTTCATAACAACATTAAAGACTTTTGATTGTGGCCATACCTACCACATTAGTGTTGGTGACTTATGTATTGTTGTATCCTTCATTTCATATTTGAGCTGACAAGCAAAGATGTCAACTAATTGTGCTGTGCTCACCTGTTGGTTGTGGGTTGGTGGTAAATGTAAATACCAAGAGCGTAGCTTTTCCTTGTTTTTATATCCAAAAGAAGATGGCACTAGGTTACCTGGGTGCACAAGTATGTTAGAGGAGAGAAATTTAACTTAGCTAATGAAGCAGTTTGCTTGGAATACTTCGTTGGGGCAAACTGTGGCCCATTATATTTTGTGGAGAAGAGTGGTTGCCAGTATCAAACCTGTGCTGAAAAGTGGTGCATTGCCATCCAAAAATCCTTCATTATGCATGTCAAGGTGTTAGATTTTGGGCCAAGGGTGGGTCCACAGCACTGGTTTTTGCCAGTCAGAGGGGGGACCAAATTCCAAAAAGGCATGCTGATTAAAAAAACTCATTGGACTCTGCTTCATTTTACCTTAAAGACTGTCATGAAACAAACTTTTCTTCATAACTGCTTCCTAGATTTTCTTCGGATTCCAGACCTGAGTCAACTTGGCTTGTTTTTCTGTTGGGAGACATGCCCTGTGCCCCCCCCCCCACAGATGCATTATTATTTGTGGCACTACTTGGGTGGCAACTGGCATATTTGTTTGGATGTGTTAGTGCTAGCTTTGCCATTAGTTTATTTCCATATTGGGAAAGGTTTGCCATTATCTTGGTATGACAAGCTTTTGGTGCTAATTTACAAGTAGATATCACCTATCAGTCCCAGTAGGTACAGCACACTAAGAACAACAATTAATTGCATAGATATTCATGTGGCATGTGCTAAGAAGCAAAATTGGTCAAAATAATGCATCACTGATGCGAGTGAAAATGCATTTTAATTTGACTAGCGGCAGCCGCCGGCCTGTCGGCCGGCATAGCCCCATCTAGATGCTGTCGCTACGAGCTCGTTCCTGTACCCCCATACCCCCCGAGTTCCCCATGTACGCCACACGACACATTCGCGACGCCCCGACAGCAATTTGGAAGTCTGCCGCGCCGCGCATTTAAAGTTCTTTGCGCGTTCGAATTTTGGAATCGAATCAAGTTTTGGCCAAAGAGGTGACCGAACTGATCCTGGGACCGTCCCACCACCACCATCAAGTTGCCGGCCGGCGAGAACCTCGTCGGGCTGCCGCGCCGCCGGTGCGGGCCGTCCTTGGCGTGCGGCATCCCTCACTCGCCTGCGGTGTTCCCGGTCACGCTGGAGCACCATTGGGTCCTCGCGACGACGCTGCTCGCGCTCGTGCTCCCGCTCGGCATACTGTTCATCACGGCGCGCGTCTCTCAGTCTAGCGGCGTCGGCCTCCCTTACCTCCACATCCGCGGCACGGGCCACTCGTCGGCGCTCCAGTTCGGCGGCTCGTTCGGCCTCGTTCAGGGCCTCGCGTCGCAGCCGGGCCCGCTCGGCCGCCCTGCGCCTGTCGGCCGCGCTCGGCCGGCGCCTCATCGCGAGCGTATCACAAATCCACTTCGGGCGCAATACACTTTCACAGTACACACACTCCATAATTTCACGCAAAACGCTTGTAGTCCAGGAAGCCTAAATCGGCCAGAACACACACAGCACAACACGTATCAGACGAATGGCTTATTTTTTCAATGCGCCACGTATGTAAATCGCGCAAATGCAAAAAAAAAATCACGTGTTCGGTCACGTTTTTTTCTCGGGCACTGCTCACTTGAAGTCACTAAGAAGAAAACAACAGACCAATAAAGGGAAGAAATAATCGGAAACTGTTATTAACATGGTAACCGCATTCATTTCCCTCCATGCGGTTTCTACCGTAAGACTACCTAGGGTACAATGTAGCCGCTGCCTCGTCCTCCTGGGTTTTGCTTTTCTATTTTAGGTATGAGCAAGGGGAGCCCTAATTGACGAAAAAATCACGCAAAAGACCAAATAAGACCTTTTTGTACGCTTTCGTTGAAAACAACCGCAACGAGACACACCAAATGGCCTATAGCGACGCATTGACAATTGACTGACGAACTTGATGCAAGTATTTTCAATCGCCAGCTCCCAATGACGGCGCCACGATCTTCAACTGAACACAAAACACTCAAAATGCGTCGATTTTGCGCATGAAGCAAGTTTTATGTATGAGCAAGGGGAGCCCTAATTGACGAAAAAATCACGCAAAAGACCAAATAAGACCTTTTTGTACGCTTTCGTTGAAAACAACCGCAACGAGACACACCACATGGCCTATACCGACGCATTCACAATTGACTGACGAACTTGATGCAAGTATTTTCAATGGCCAGCTCCCAATGACGGCGCCACAATCGTCAACCGAACACAAAACGCTGAAAATGCGTCGATTTTGCGCATGAAGCCAATTTTATGTATGAGCAAGGGGAGCCCTAATTGACGAAGAAATCACGCAAAAGACGAAATAAGACCTTTTTGTACGCTTTCGTTGAAAACAACCGCAACGAGACACACCAAATGGCCTATGCCGACGCATTGACAATTGACTGACGAACTCGATGCAAGTATTTTCAATGGCCAGCTCCCAATGACGGCGCCACAATGTTCAACTGAACGCAAAACACTGAAAATCCGTCGATTTTGCGCAAAACTACGACATGCATCGGTTCGGTTGATGCCCCATGGCACGAACAGTTATGTCAAGTATGATGATTTTATTGCGGCGTCAGAACGACAAAACTACGGCCTTTCCATTGGTACTAATTTTGCCAACAATGTCACGCTGCGTGCTGTCGAAATCGCGGTGTAAACACAAATGAACCGGTAATGAAAAATGTTGCCATTTTGAAACCTTTGAGAACGGCCATTTTTCTCGTTGCCTCGGGTGGCACGCGCCACGTGCCGAACCCCGCGCCACGTGTTCGGTGTCATGCTGTTCCCCTGCAGATTCTCTTTCGATGGCATTTGGTTTGGTGTCGATGCGACCTGCGGTTGCCGAGATCGGGCGCCCGGAAGCGGCGCGCGACACCGTTTTTCCACGATGTCGTCAAAAATACATGCAAACCCTATGGGCGACCGAAGCGGGTGCCACGCGCACCCCGTGCACCCCCGACGCCCGAAAACGTGACCAGAATGCATTGTGCCACCAAACCCGTGACCTGGCCGAGTTTCACCTCTGTGCCGCATGTGGTGTCGGCGCACCAGCCCGTCAAAACCGAACTCCGACGGTCGACATTTTGAAATTTATAATATAGAGATAGAGACTAGCGGCAAACAGCCGGCCTGTCGGCCGGCATAGCCCCACCTGGATGCCACGAGCTCGTCCCTGTACCCCCATACCCCCTGAGTTCCACATGTGCGCCACACGGTGCATTCGCGACGCTCCGACTGCATTTTGGAAGTCTGCCGCGCCGAGCATTTAAAGCTCTTTGCGCGTTCGAATTTTGGAATCGAATCAAGTTTCGGCCAAAGAGGTGACCGAACTGATCCTGGGACCGTCCCACCACCGCCCTGCAGACTTCATTGCCAACAAACGGCGTCTGCTTGATGGTCCAAACGTCCGCAGTCTCATCCCTACACCAGCATTCTAGCACCGTTCGACAATCGCGCTTCGCGCTTTAGTCAGTTTAACCGCTGATCGAGCTTCCCCCATTCCGCTGCACAATCGCGCTGCGCGCTCACGTGGAAACGGACAGCATTCGGCCCCGCCGCAGACCCCACAACTCTCCATTCCTCTCTCCAGAGGACCATATACACGACTATGTGCAGAACGTGATCGGGCACACCGACCGCCTCGGACGTCCTTTGCCGCGCGGAACATTTAACTGTTAATGCATGATCGAAATTTGCGTTTCAATCGAAACTCTGCCGAACTTCTCAACGTCTTCAAACCGCCACCGTCCGGTGATCACGCTGCACCTTTCATTTCGAACAGACAGCTTCTTTTTTCTTAAACAAACTTGGGCAGGCTCGTTTCCCTGAAACTGTCATGCCAGCACACAAGAGCGTTGTTCGACTAACGCCCTACGCGCTTCATTGCGGCTGCACTTCAACAACTGCAGGTGCTGCCCCTACGCTGCTGAACAGTCGCGCTGCGTATGAGCAAGGGGAGCCCTAATTGACGAAAAAATCACGCAAAAGACGAAATAAGACCTTTTTGTACGCTTTCGTTGAAAACAACCGCAACGAGACACACCAAATGGCCTATGCCGACGCATTGACAATTGACTGACGAACTTGACGCAAGTATTTTCAATGGCCAGCTCCCAATGACGGCGCCACAATCGTCAACCGAACACAAAACGCTGAAAATGCGTCGATTTTGCGCATGAAGCCAATTTTATGTATGAGCAAGGGGAGCCCTAATTGACGAAGAAATCACGCAAAAGACCAAATAAGACCTTTTTGTACGCTTTCGTTGAAAACAACCGCAACGAGACACACCAAATGGCCTATGCCGACGCATTCACAATTGACTGACGAACTTGACGCAAGTATTTTCAATGGCCAGCTCCCAATGACGGCGCCACAATCGTCAACCGAACACAAAACGCTGAAAATGCGTCGATTTTGCGCATGAAGCCAATTTTATGTATGAGCAAGGGGAGCCCTAATTGACGAAGAAATCACGCAAAAGACGAAATAAGACCTTTTTGTACGCTTTCGTTGAAAACAACCGCAACGAGACACACCAAATGGCCTATGCCGACGCATTGACAATTGACTGACGAACTCGATGCAAGTATTTTCAATGGCCAGCTCCCAATGACGGCGCCACAATGTTCAACTGAACGCAAAACACTGAAAATCCGTCGATTTTGCGCAAAAGTACGACATGCATCGGTTCGGTTGATGCCCCATGGCACGAACAGTTATGTCAAGTATGATGATTTTATTGCGGCGTCAGAACGACAAAACTACGGCCTTTCCATTGGTACCAATTTTGCCAACAACGTCACACTGCATGCTGTCGAAATCGCGGTGTAAACACAAATGAACCGGTAATGAAAAATGTTGCCATTTTGAAACCTTTGAGAACGGCCATTTTTCTCGTTGCCTCGGGTGGCACGCGCCACGTGCCGAACCCCGCGCCACGTGTTCGGTGTCATGCTGTTCCCCTGCAGATTGTCTTTCGATGGCATTTGGTTTGGTGTCGATGCGACCTGCGGTTGCCGAGATCGGGCGCCCGGAAGCGGCGCGCGACACCGTTTTTGCACGATGTCGTCAAAAATACATGCAAACCCTATGGGCGACTGCAGCGGGTGCCACGCGCACCCCGTGCACCCCCGACGCCCGAAAACCCGACCAGAATGCATTGTGCCACCAAACCCGTGACCTGGCCAAGTTTCACCTGTGTGCCACAAGTGGTCTTGCCACACCAGCCCGTCAAAACCGAACTCCGACGGGGTATTTTTTAAAATTTATAATATAGAGACTAGCGGCAAACAGCCGGCCTGTCGGCCGGCATAGCCCCACCTGGATGCCACGAGCTCGTCCCTGTACCCCCATACCCCCTGAGTTCCACATGTGCGCCACACGGTGCATTCGCGACGCTCCGACTGCATTTTGGAAGTCTGCCGCGCCGAGCATTTAAAGCTCTTTGCGCGTTCGAATTTTGGAATCGAATCAAGTTTCGGCCAAAGAGGTGACCGAACTGATCCTGGGACCGTCCCACCACCGCCCTGCAGACTTCATTGCCAACAAACGGCGTCTGCTTGATGGTCCAAACGTCCGCAGTCTCATCCCTACACCAGCATTCTAGCACCGTTCGACAATCGCGCTTCGCGCTTTAGTCAGTTTAACCGCTGATCGAGCTTCCCCCATTCCGCTGCACAATCGCGCTGCGCGCTCACGTGGAAACGGACAGCATTCGGCCCCGCCGCAGACCCCACAACTCTCCATTCCTCTCTCCAGAGGACCATATACACGACTATGTGCAGAACGTGATCGGGCACACCGACCGCCTCGGACGTCCTTTGCCGCGCGGAACATTTAACTGTTAATGCATGATCGAAATTTGCGTTTCAATCGAAACTCTGCCGAACTTCTCAACGTCTTCAAACCGCCACCGTCCGGTGATCACGCTGCGCCTTTCATTTCGAACAGACAGCTTCTTTTTTCTTAAACAAACTTGGGCAGGCTCGTTTCCCTGAAACTGTCATGCCAGCACACAAGAGCGTTGTTCGACTAACGCCCTACGCGCTTCATTGCGGCTGCACTTCAACAACTGCAGGTGCTGCCCCTACGCTGCTGAACAGTCGCGCTGCGTATGAGCAAGGGGAGCCCTAATTGACGAAAAAATCACGCAAAAGACGAAATAAGGCCTTTTTGTACGCTTTCGTTGAAAACAACCGCAACGAGACACACCAAATGGCCTATACCGACGCATTCACAATTGACTGACGAACTTGATGCAAGTATTTTCAATCGCCAGCTCCCAATGACGGCGCCACAATCTTCAACTGAACACAAAACACTCAAAATGCGTCGATTTTGCGCATGAAGCAAATTTTATGTATGAGCAAGGGGAGCCCTAATTGACGAAGAAATCACGCAAAAGACCAAATAAGACCTTTTTGTACGCTTTCGTTGAAAACAACCGCAACGAGACACACCAAATGGCCTATGCCGACGCATTGACAATTGACTGACGAACTTGACGCAAGTATTTTCAATGGCCAGCTCCCAATGACGGCGCCACAATCGTCAACCGAACACAAAACGCTGAAAATGCGTCGATTTTGCGCATGAAGCCAATTTTATGTATGAGCAAGGGGAGCCCTAATTGACGAAGAAATCACGCAAAAGACGAAATAAGACCTTTTTGTACGCTTTCGTTGAAAACAACCGCAACGAGACACACCAAATGGCCTATGCCGACGCATTGACAATTGACTGACGAACTCGATGCAAGTATTTTCAATGGCCAGCTCCCAATGACGGCGCCACAATGTTCAACTGAACGCAAAACACTGAAAATCCGTCGATTTTGCGCAAAAGTACGACATGCATCGGTTCGGTTGATGCCCCATGGCACGAACAGTTATGTCAAGTATGATGATTTTATTGCGGCGTCAGAACGACAAAACTACGGCCTTTCCATTGGTACCAATTTTGCCAACAACGTCACACTGCATGCTGTCGAAATCGCGGTGTAAACACAAATGAACCGGTAATGAAAAATGTTGCCATTTTGAAACCTTTGAGAACGGCCATTTTTCTCGTTGCCTCGGGTGGCACGCGCCACGTGCCGAACCCCGCGCCACGTGTTCGGTGTCATGCTGTTCCCCTGCAGATTGTCTTTCGATGGCATTCGGTTTGGTGTCGATGCGACCTGCGGTTGCCGAGATCGGGCGCCCGGAAGCGGCGCGCGACACCGTTTTTGCACGATTTCGTCAAAAATACATGCAAACCCTATGGGCGACTGTAGCGGGTGCCACGCGCACCCCGTGCACCCCCGACGCCCGAAAACCCGACCAGAATGCATTGTGCCACCAAACCCGTGACCTGGCCGAGTTTGACCTCTGTGCCGCATGTGGTCTCGCCGCACCAGCCCGTCAAAACCGAACTCCGACGGTCGACATTTTGAAATTTATAATATAGAGACTAGCGGCAAACAGCCGGCCTGTCGGCCGGCATCGCCCCATCTAGATGCTGTCGCTACGAGCTCGTTCCTGTACCCCCATACCCGCCGAGTTCCCCATGTACGCCACACGACACATTCGCGACGCCCCGACAGCAATTTGGAAGTCTGCCGCGCCGCGCATTTAAAGTTCTTTGCGCGTTCGAATTTTGGAATCGAATCAAGTTTTGGCCAAAGAGGTGACCGAACTGATCCTGGGACCGTCCCACCACCGCCCTGCATACTTCATTGCCAACAAACGGCGTCTGCTTGATGGTCCAAACGTTCGCAGTCTCATCCCTACGCCAGCTGCGGCATCCCTCACTCGCCTGCGGTGTTCCCGGTCACGCTGGAGCACCATCGGGTCCTCGCGACGGCCCTGATTGCGCTCGCGCTGCCGCTCGGCATACTGTTCATCACGGCGCGCGTCTCTCAGTCTAGCGGCGTCGGCCTCCATCACCTCTACATCCGCGGCACGGGCCACTCGTCGGCGCTCCAGTTTGGCGGCTCGCTCGGCCTCGTATGCGTCGAATGTTGTTAATTTACCGTTGTTAATTTGAACGACAATCATTCTGTATCCCCCAAACAGGCATGACTGACACTCCAGGATTGAAAAGAAAAAGGTCTTCTTATGAGGCTTCTTTCAAGCTAAAAGTCATCAAATTTGCAGAAGCAAATGGCAACTGGGCTGCTTCCAGAGAATTCACAATTCCACAGGCAAATGTCAGGCTGTGGAGAAAACAGAAAGAACTTCTGGTTGAGCTGCCAAAAACCAAAAGAGCATGCAGGGGCCTTCCAGCCAAGTACCCGGACTTGGAAAAAGAGCTTGTGAAATGGGTGACTGACCAGAGATGCAGTGGCTACATTGTCACGATTCCAGGATTGAAAAGAAAAAGGTCTTCTTATGAGGCTTCTTTCAAGCTAAAAGTCATCAAATTTGCAGAAGCAAATGGCAACTGGGCTGCTTCCAGAGAATTCACAATTCCACAGGCAAATGTCAGGCTGTGGAGAAAACAGAAAGAACTTCTGGTTGAGCTGCCAAAAACCAAAAGAGCATGCAGGGGCCTTCCAGCCAAGTACCCGGACTTGGAAAAAGAGCTTGTGGAATGGGTGACTGACCAGAGATGCAGTGGCTACATTGTCACGATGCTTCACATCCAGCTAGAGGCTCTCAGAAGGAAGAGAGATCCAGGTTTCAAGGCTTCTCTGAATTGGGTCAACAGATTCATGAAGAGAAATGGCCTGAGCCTGAGGCAGAAGACAAAAATCTCTCAAAAACTACCTTTAGAACTTGATAACAAAGTAATTTCATTTCACTCAAACACCTCTGTGTTTTGACATGCCCAAATCAGAACAACTGGATATGAAAAGACACACTTCACCACAGTCCTGACCTGCATGGCAGATGGAACTAAGCTCAAGCCAATGGTGATTTTTAAACGAAAGACAGCTCCAAAAGAGAAATTTCATAAAAAATCTGAAAACTTCTTTTTAACAGAAAAATCTGAACTACCTTTAGAACTTGATAACAAAGTAATTTCATTTCACTCAAACACCTCTGTGTTTTGACATGCCTGGCAGTAGAACAGTTGAGCCCAAGGGAAGCAAAACTGTCCAAATCAGAACAACTGCATATGAAAAGACACACTTCACCACAGTCCTGACCTGCATGGCAGATGGAACTAAGCTCAAGCCAATGGTGATTTTTAAACGAAAGACAGCTCCAAAAGAGAAATTTCCAGCTGGTGTGGTGATCCATGTGCATCCCAAAGGATGGATGGATGGATGAAGAAGGAATTGTGCTGTGGCTCAATCGAGTTTGGAATAGCAGGCCTGGAGCTCTCCTGAAGAAGAAATCCTTTTTAGTGTGGGATCAGTTCAGAGCACACATGACTGACAAAGTGAAAAGAAAATGTGCTTCTCTCAACACCACCCAAGCAGTGATTCCTGGTGGCTTGACATCTATCCTGCAACCTCTAGATGTCGTTCTGAACAAACCGTTCAAGGGCAGAATGAGGCAAAAATGGATGGCTTCTGGTCAGCAAGAACAGACCAAGAGTGGAAACTTCAAGAGACCTAGCCTGTCTCTAGTCTCTACTTGGGTCAAGGAAGCCTGGGATGACATTCCGTCTCAGATGGTTGTCAAGAGTTTCCTGAAGACTGGAATCTCAAACAATTTGGATGGCACAGAAGACGATGAACTCTGGAAAGAAGACACAGAAGAAGAAAATGAAGAAGATGAAGACCAACTTGACCCCAACTGGGATACAGATGCAAGACTAACTCCGGAAGAGTTTCATGAACTTTTTAATGACAGTGATGATGATGACTTTGATGGATTATTATGATTGAAATGCAGAAAATGTAATTTTTTATGGGAAATTAATTTTTTTCATAAAAAATCTGAAAACTTCTTTTTAACAGAAAAATCTGAAAACTTAGGGGGAGCGTTATACTTGGGTATGACAAAAAAGACCTGTTTTTCGATTCAAAAGTGGGGGGGAGCATTATACTTGGGTGATTACGGTATTTCTTTATACCGTATTGAATATCCCGAAAACGGAGGTGGCGTCAAATCAAGCACGATGAAATGAAGCAAATTTTATGTATGAGCAAGGGCAGCTGATTTTGGAGCCCAATTGACGAAGAAATCACGCAAAAGACCAAATAAGACCTTTTTGTACGCTTTCGTTGAAAACAACCGCAACGAGACACACCAAATGGCCTATGCCGACGCATTGACAATTGACTGACGAACTCGATGCAAGTATTTTCAATGGCCAGCTCCCAATGACGGCGCCACAATGTTCAACTGAACGCAAAACACTGAAAATCCGTCGATTTTGCGCAAAACTACGACATGCATCGGTTCGGTTGATGCCCCATGGCACGAACAGTTATGTCAAGTATGATGATTTTATTGCGGCGTCAGAACGACAAAACTACGGCCTTTCCATTGGTACTAATTTTGCCAACAATGTCACACTGCGTGCTGTCGAAATCGCGGTGTAAACACGAATGAACCGGTAATGAAAAATGTTGCCATTTTGAAACCTTTGAGAACGGCCATTTTTCTCGTTGCCTCGGGTGGCACGCGCCACGTGCCGAACCCCGCGCCACGTGTTCGGTGTCATGCTGTTCCCCTGCAGATTCTCTTTCGATGGCATTTGGTTTGGTGTCGATGCGACCTGCGGTTGCCGAGATCGGGCGCCCGGAAGCGGCGCGCGACACCGTTTTTGCACGATGTCGTCAAAAATACATGCAAACCCTATGGGCGACTGTAGCGGGTGCCACGCGCACCCCGTGCACCCCCGACGCCCGAAAACCCGACCAGAATGCATTGTGCCACCAAACCCACCAGACTGCCGAGTTTCACCTCTGTGCCACGTGTAGTCTCGCCACACCAGCCCGTCAAAACCGAACTCCGACGGGGTATTTTTTAAAATTTATAATATAGAGACTGCCGAGTTTCACCTCTGTGCCACGTGTAGTCTCGCCACACCAGCCCGTCAAAACCGAACTCCGACGGGGTATTTTTTAAAATTTATAATATAGAGATAAGCCTCTGAGTTGTCTGCAGCTTTTCATTCAGCAAACAACAGTTTTCAGTCACTCAGGCTAGTCAGTCAGACATTCAGTCAGCAGTCTTGACAGTATTTGTTTTTCACAGCCTCACAGCAACGTATATTTCTACCTTGCTTGCTGAGTGTTCATGACACCAAGTAATAAGCATGTCTGGCCGGTTCACTCTTTGTTGATGTTTTGTGCATGCCATTCTTTTACCAGTTTCTTCTTTTGTTTGTGTTTTATATAAATCATGGGAAGGTCACTGGTCTCACTATCAATTGTGCACAGTCATTCACTATGTCTGGACCATGTAATACTAGATTTGTGAATCCAAAGTGAATTAATCGTAATTGCCAGTGATATCTAGTTAATTTATCATATGTAGAAGATCACACGTTTTATGAGGTATGCTTGATTTACAAAAACAATAAAGCATGGAAGGTGCATTGTGACTCCTGAGGTTGCCTCCTTCCATGCCACCTGTCTTGTTTTCATGTTACTTTGCTTGGTTGGATTATGTCTAACAGCATCTGGATTGCACAGCTGCCACTGACATGCCAGACAGATCTAATGCAAAAAGTCTGAAGCTGGTTGCAGCCTGAATTAGAGGTATCATAAGGCAACGGACAGTTAATTGATGCATACCATTATCGCGCAAAAAAAATGTCATTGAAATTTGTAAATACGACAACACGTAGTAATAACGTCTGGTTTTGTACATGTAACTACATGTATGCCGTCTCGGACGCTTCTAACTGCATTTATAACTACATGTGCGCCGGCCCGCTCCAGCCTCTCCGTACCGGACAGCACCTCCTCATGCAGGACCCCAAGGCGAGTCTGCGGGAACGGTCGGGAATCGTTATGGGCATTGGCTGGCGACGAAATTACCTGATACGTATGCCAAGCGAGCGCATATACTGGCACAACAGCCGGTATCTCCGACCTCCGCGACCGTTCGTGACGGTCTCGTTCGGTGGCGGCAGAGATTAAAACAACGGCGAGGACAGCTGCCTCGATTCCGGCGGCCGCCACGGCGGCGACGTCGGCATTAAGGGCGATGGTAGCCGCGACGACGGCCCTGACGACGTTGGACATGGCGACTGCGGCGGCCTTCACGTCAGTGGTGTTGCGCTTGGCAGCGACCGCATGGGCGCTAGAGCTCCGGCAGTGCTGCCCGTGAGGCGGGCTGCGGACCGCACTCGGGCTGCGGGGGCTCCAGCAGCCGCAGAAACTCTTGGTTAACTGGTCAGTCAGTGCATCGTTACGTGTAAAAGGTACGGCAGCAGAGTACGGCAGCCAGGCAAGCAGTGATGATCGGTTTCGTGGGGATGACTGCATTGCTATTGGCTGTTATTTTGTTCTGTTTGGGGTGGTGTGTATGGTCGGAAGTGTGGGCTGGTCTCCTCCACGTCTTAGGGGGAGGTGTTGTGTAGCCATGACTGCGCTGGGCCCGGACGCCGGCGCCTGCGGCCCGCTGACCCGGCGGGCCTTCGCGGCCGACCGGTTGACCGTATCTAGCCTTGGGCGGTGGTTGTACCACCCCACCTGATACGTGCGCTTGTCGGGAGGAGCCGAATACAGTCTCAAGAAAGAGCCCAGCTTTGAGAGGTTCCCCGGTCTGCCGCGGTGCTCGGAAGAGTGTCCCGGCCTGTCGCTCCACTAGGAGGCACGTCATGGCGGTATTGAGAAATGTTGAAATAAACCACCGTGCTTCACGTCTATTTACTATGACTATTTAAAAATAATAATATTGCAAATGGTTCGCTGGGACGCTTTAAAGCCAGAGCCCGTGTTGAGCAGTGCTTGTGCAGACTGTCTTACACCGGATCGCACTATGACTATGCCAATCGCATAATTCGGAGGCGAAAGCTTAACGTGCGGGTGTGACCCACACGATCGCGATGTAGTCAGCATCTGCTATGGGTCGCTTGGAGGGTTAAGTGGCCTTGAGGAGGAAAAGTAAGGGCCGAGACGATTCGAGCCCACCTGGCCATGGTGGGCAGCGGCAATAGACGGCAACAGCGGACGGAGTCTCTCAGTGGCGCCACACAGCGGATTGCGCGTAGTGTAAACAAATCGCTTGGTGACCTTACCTCCTGTAGAGGGCCTTGGCCATACCTTCCGGAACCGCCCGGACTTATTACTTGTGACGTGAAACGCCTTTTGTGGGCAGCTGTCCGGATCAATACGGAGCACTGTGTCATGTCGTGCAACTCGCAATGCTCGCGCTGAACCTGGCTAGGTCGCACGTGAGTAGAAACAGGGAGTGCGTGGGTCATGCCCCCGCCCCCTCCCATTTTGCAGGATGTGGTGACTGGTAAGAGTGATTATTCAGGAATGGTTCATCCTGGGTTCATTTATCTCCGAAATGGAGGCGACTCACGGCGCCCGTTGGTACGCCGACTAGTAAAGTTCCGTAAACCTCGCCCTGGGCTTGCCAAAGCACGTTTTATCAGCGGAATTTTTCCATTAAACACACTTTTCCAAAAAGACCGGAGCACATGACTTCTGGGAAATGAAGTTGCGCGTCATATTTTTTTATTAAACACAAAAAGTCATTAGAAATAGTCTGCAATATCGTAGCCCTGACCCTCGCAGACGTAACATGCCAGGCGTCCACATCAGAAAGTGTTATTCTGCTACCTTACGTGACCTATGCTGGCCTTTCGCCGGAGCTGACCACGCAGGGGTGCCCACCTTGTGCTCGGGCCGGCGACGCGGTTAGGCGTGCCGCGTGTCGTACGTTGTGGTGGGACCGCTGTGTTGTAAATTTCTCTGGAACGTTTTCTTTTAATTGTCAGGCTGACAATATACACGCGTTTGAGTTTATCCAGGCTGTTAAGTATCACAGAGTCTAATATTATGTTTTCCAGAAATGAGTAGCATTTCACAAGATAATGATTTGCATATTCTTTCGAATTTTGAAAAGACCCTGACAATGTTCTTGACTGTGATGTCACGGTTAAAGACCTATGCGCCGGATGTCGGATTCGCGTCAAGGCCAGGCCCGTTGCCAAGGGTTTCCCCAGGGGAGGACCAAATGTCAAAGTTTGTCAGATGCCACAAGCATATGACGAAATGTACAAGAAAAGGCAGCAATTTGGGGCAATTTATCTCATATTTGGTCCCCAGGAAAACATATCTTTGCTTTTCCAAGATAGATATGATGACTATTACGTATTCATGCGAAATAGCCATGTATCTAGCGTAGACCGCTAGACTCAGGGGGAGCATGGTCCCCATGCCCCCCCCCCCCCCGGCTACGTCCCTGGTCAAGGCTGTATAACAAAGGAAAGTCACGCGCCGCTCTTTGTGTTTATGTGCAGGTTGACATTGTGACGTCACTAGTAAGCCACCTGCCATACAGCACGCAACGTTTGGTGGTGCAACGCGAAGCCGCGCCGTACCGAAATTGCAAAGGGATGGATCATACGGCCTTGGACAGACCTATCCGACTACTTTTGAAGACACCAATCCGACTTGAGACGTTAGACTGACCGTTTCAGGGCCTCTGGCCATTCTAGCACCCCGTGAACGCACCAGGGCCGCGCTGACTGTCCCAGGGCCAGGGATCATCAGAACTTTTAAAAACGATTGCAATCCAGTCCTAGATCCTGGCACCAAAAGGACTGCAGTTCAATCCCAAATCCCACGAAACCAAAAGGGTTAGAGTCCTAGCGTCAACCCATTTTGCAATCCTTTCTTCGAATAGTTGATTTTCGCTCAAACAACCACAGTAGTACGCACCAAGGTGTGTATTGTTTGTGACAAAGGTTGGACATCAGTCATTGTACGACAGCTTTGACCTTTGTGTGCATTCGTACTTGGTGAGGAGGTATTAAGCAACAAACATTGGGAGGGACATTCACTCATACTCCTCTTCCCTTAATTAGGCAGATTGTTTGTGTTCAACGAAAACATGGTCTCGTCTTTCATGCAATTTCCTACGTTACGGCCAACTATTACGTTCTTAAACAGGTGGGATCCGGAGCAGGGAGGAGGGGCAGGGAGAACACGTCTCCCCAACGACTGATGAGGGGACAGTCTCTCCAACTTTTTGGTAATGTCTGCCGGCACGGCCAATTCCGAGAGAAGTTTCTGTGCTCTAAGGAGCCTCAAAATCACGTTACGCAGCACTGCTGGTCAGTGCCGGCTGACCTCCATGGCTGTAGTTCGTGACGTAGCCAGGATTCGGTCTGGGACAGCGAATACTTAGATTTAATTCCTCCCCACGAACTAACCTCAAATGGAGACGAAGTTCCAGATTTATTCCACTTTATTTCCATGGGCTCCGAAGAAATATACCAAAATTATTAAAAATGGCAGATTGCATGCCGTTCCTGTGACGTCACACTGACGGCCGTACATGACAACCCAGCTAACATTTTTGCGTTGTTAGAACGTTATTCCCAGGTTACACTTTGGCTTTAAAAACGTTGTGCAACAACATCCCCATAACGTAATTTTGTAGACGACCACAAACGTCGCCACAGCGTTCGACCACGACGTCTGCAGAACGTTCCCACAACGTTGCTGGAACGTTTCTTTGACGTTCACGCAACGTTCCCCAAAACGTCGGTGAAATATCCCCTGACATTCAAACAACGTGCCCTGAATGTCTGCACAACGTCCCCACAACGTTGTTGAGACGTTTCTTTGACGTTTCTGTAATGTGTCTTCCAAGTTGCCCTTATATTTCTCCGAAGTTTGTGCAACGTTTCCTCGACTTTAAATCAGGCACATAGCCAGTATTTCTATCAGGGCGTGGGCCAAATGTCGAATTTTGTCATATACCACTGGCATATGACGAAATTTATAAGAAAAAACAGCAATTTTATGTAATTTATCTTATACTTGACGCAGAGGAAAACATATAATGTTTGCAACATATATACGATCACTATTCAGCGGGCGGCTGAGCTGGAGCAACACCTGGCGGCAGCACAGGATGAAGTAGTGCCAGTCACCTCCCGAGAGTGGACCCAGCGCCGTGGTTGCCAGCAGGGACGTAGCCAAGGGGTGCTATGGGGGTCATGCCCCCCCCCCCTGAGCCAAGCGGTCTTCACTAGATACATGGCGATTTCGCATGAATACGTAATGGTTATCACATATATGTTGCAAAAACAAACATGATATGTTTTCCTGTGCAGTAAATATGAGACAAGCTGATTAAAATTGCTGCCTTTTCTTGCAAATTTCGTCATATCCCTGTGGCACATCACAAAATTTGACATTTGCCCCCCCCCCGCCTGAGAAAATCCTGGTTGCGTGCCTGGTTGCCTGTGACCCAGCGCCAACACCCCACCGGAACACACGGCACTATTAGGCCGCCGAGAGGACGCTGACAGCGAGTGGATCAGGACCAGAATACTGCGTGGCAGGTTGTCCAGTACCAGACCGAAGCAAAGAGCCAGTTGGGGCATTCCACGACAAATCGCCAAGGGGTGACACCCTCTTGTCTCAGATGAAGACCAAAATTGGTGCATAAAATTTTTCGTGTGCCCTGATTCCACCTGTGCAAAGTGTAGTTCGATCAGGTCATCGGTTTAAGAGTTATAGCCTCCGGCATTTCGGCGAGAACACGCTACAAGGCTTTGTTTGGTGGCCGATAACTATGTGAAACATTATTTGGAATCTAAATGTCCGGACATTTTTTAACTCGCATAGGTTCGTGGAAACTGTAACACGTCAGACTTTTTGCATATGATAAATAACAAAAGAGTTACGGTATGATCTCAGGCTACGTGATCTTCGGTGACCTTGATGCCTGTAAAAATGTTACATTCTGTTTGGCCAGAATGGAAGGCCCATATTTCGGCATCATATATTGCAAATAGCAGAAATGGCGTTTTTGTTACAAAATCCCATTTTCGGAGCGCAAATTTTACAATATTTAAAGGTTTTCGAGATTCCACACCAGGATCTCGAGAACTAAGAAAGCTACGGGGATCAGAGTGACACCAGTCGAAACGTCGTCAAATTTCGTGAAAAATGAATGCATACGTATTGACTATGAGTTAACATTGTGGGGTAAGAAGGTCAAACAAGGTCATGTTATGTTGTCCAAAATCTGTGGGCTATTAAAGCAAATATGACGGCTCTCTAAATTCATCTTGAGTACTGAGCCTTCCAAAAAGGACATCAAACGTTTTTTTTTCATTGTCAAAAAAAAATTGCTTTTCTTCAGGTCATGCCAAGTCGGGTTAATAGCTATTGGAACACGGCACTGACTGACGTCGAAACTGGCACTCAAGTAAATCTACTTCAAACATATGCTTCGGAATCACCATTGCGTATGTTTGGTCACATCTGGAAAACTCGGAAAAAGATCAATGCAGATCATCCTAGATCATATCAGGTCAACCAAGGTCGAATATGACAACAGTACAGACGCCATGTGATCGCTAGAATCATGCTACTATGTTCTTGAATGGCGTGGAAGTCTGGGGCAGGTCAAGTCAGGTCTAGTCAAGGACGATAATAGGCAATCTGTGGCTGTCCCGTTCGAAAATCCATATCATTCAAAAACATATCAGTATGATAACAGAGATCAAATGGCGTTTGTTTGACATTCGCACTTTTCTCCAATCTCGAGGTACGAACGTTGTAATATTCAACTTAAGCTGACGTGATATGGCCTTCGACGACCTATAACAATCTTTCCTCTGATAGTTTTTTTTCATTCGTGACCAAACCTTAGCAATGATGATTCCAAAATGAATGCTGGAAGTAACTTTACTTGAGTGCCCGTTTTGACACAAATCACAGTCGTGTTCCAATGGCTGTTGACCGGATCTGACATCACCTGACATGACCTGGGAAGTAGAAAGTATCTTTTTGACAACAGGAAACCGTTTCTGGCCCTTTTTAGACTGTTCGGTACTCAAGTTGAATTCATAGGACCGTCATATTTGCTTGAATTGCCAACAGATTTTAGACGTCATGACATGACCTTATTTGGGCTCCTGACCCCACAATATCAACTCAATGTCAATTAATATGCGTTCATCCTTCATGGAATTAGACCACTTGTTTATTATTGTAACTCTCATCTGCTTAGCTCTCTGAGTTCCCGAGACCCATGGACGGGTCTTGAGAAACTTCAAATATGGTAAAATATGCGCTCTCAAAATGAGCGTTTAAAACAAAAACGCTGTTTCTCCTATTTGCCACATATGAAGCTAACATATGCGCGTTCCATTCTGGCTAAACAAAACTTAACATTTTTGCGGGCATCAAGGTCATCGAAAGCCACGTGTCCTGAGGTCATATCGTAACTTTTTCATTATTTATCATATCTAAAAAGTCTGAACAGTAACCGTTTTGTTGAAAATTTACAAGTTCAAAAATGCCCGAATATTTCGACTTCGAAAATTCTTTCACACAGTTATCAGCAACCGCGCAAAAATGCAGCGTGACCTCGCCGAAATGCCGTAGGCCATAACTCCTAAACCGTTGACCAGATGGAACTAAAATTTACGCAGGTAGTTTCGGGGCATACGGACACCCTAAACCTTAAGTTTGGTCAAAATCTGAGACATGAGGATGGAGAATCACCTATTTGCCGTGTCGATTTGTCGTGGAATACCCCAACTGCTGCTGCCGCAGCCCACACCAACTACTCCGGTATTAGCGGGCCAACTGCGACGGAGCTCTGCGTCACCCGCGATCAACGCAGGGTCTCCAACAGCGTGTGGCAGGCCTATGGCTGTCCAAGACAGTCACGCAACCCCCTCGCTGTTCCCCTCCTCGGCCTTTTTATATGGGAAAGTTCAATGCGCAGCGAAGACAATAAAGCGTTTGTAGATAAAAGAGTCTCCATCCTACGTCAAACTAAGTTCTCATACAATACCATTTTACCGATGCTCAGGGCAATGAGTAACTTACTTCACTTATTCAGTGTTTGTATCCAGAGAAGTTGACTGACTGTCTCTCGAAAAGCTGCCCTCTTGCAGCTTATTCTGGAAAAAAACGGACCAGTAAACAAGGACATTAAAATCTAAACGAAATTAATTACCTATGGCACATCTTACATCTACATCCTTTATCTGCAATGCACATAATTACCTCAGCACCACAATGCCACAAATGGCGGCAAATATGGGAAACTGGTTTTAGGTCTATCAGTCTCCCCTGCCACCGTTTGTGTTTGTTTCAAGTGTGATCGACCTCCTAAATATGACAATGCATTGGACGACAAAAGTTTCAAAAGCTTCTCTGGGTGCATTTCTGGTTCCCGGGAATAAATGTAACAAAAAGTCACTGGAATAAGGGCCAAACTGCAATATGTGTACATAAATGACAAGTGCTTAGTCATAACTTGCAACTTTTGACAAAAACTATGACTAGCAGGTTTCATGCTAATTCCATACTGGCTCCATTATTTATGATGAACTAGTTACATGATAAAAAAGTGTCATCTGCACCGTGGACGCCATATCTCAGGGTGATGGGGAGTATGCTTGAGGGTCTATCCAATGGCTTATTCCACCTTTTGTATTGTGGCCAACTTGTGGACAAGAAGGTATGCTCCTCAAAAAACTGGCATCAATGAAAGGTAATTTCGCTTAAAAAAAGTATGACATCAAAAGTGGCATGAAAGCAGAAAAGCATGAATAACGTCATGTTTCTGCAATACAAGCATTGACGAAACTTGTGACTTTGCCTGGGGAGAGGTCAGAATGATAAGTTTACCAAGAAGCCTTGTCACAAGGCAACACCCTCAAAGGAAGGGGAAAAGACCCACCAGCTGGGATGTGATCTGACTTGAATGAAAGGTGGCTTTTAGTGTGATTGCATTCTGGAATGTAAATCACCAATTCAGCTGAGAAGCAGAGTGAAGTGCAATCACTGCGAGATATTCAACTGCAACAGGTAAAATTTACTTACTTATTACAACCACGCAAAGTGGCATGTGTCCGGAGGCCTCCTATACCTGCCAACTGTGGAGGATGAAGGTTGACCAGAGTCCACTGGTGCCAACTTTTTTTCAGCATTCTGTGCACTGTGTTCCCAAGGACAACACCACCCAACATGCTCAGAATGGCAGCCTGGGCCAAAAGTTGATGTAAGAGCAGTTTTGCTTGAACTGAATTCTGCAGCATGTGAACTACAGCTGCATTTTAAATTTTCTAGAATACTAAGGCAACTCACCAAAAATATGCAACACACCGCATGACCAGCAAGTCTCAACCTTGCTCCACCAGCATTTCTTAGACAATGAATCACCCTGAGTTCAATGACTACCCATAAACAAATCTTGCCATCTTCTTCCAAAGCTCTCTGCTTCCCAACCTGATGCAGAGTTGTAACTGCTAAGGTCATAAGAGTTGCCTCACCCTGGTGAAAACAGGGCCTGTGAAAGTTCCCTGTGAAGGGAATCAAACCCTGTCTCTCAGTTCAGAGTTCGTCGCCTTAACCACTCGGCCCTATACACCCCATTACATTGCAAGTGCGCAATGCAGTCACCCGGCAAGCTTTTTGGCATATGACACAAGTTTGGCATGCAATGTCATTTCGAATCGGCATTTTAATCTACAGTCGGTTAATACCCTATACTGGCAAAATACAAGTCAATAGAAGGGGTGTTCATTGGTATTCTTTTGAGAGGGCCCTGGCCCACCTAGTGTTGATGTGGGCCCACCCAGTGTTGGTTTGGGCCAACCTAATATTTTCTGCTGGTTTTGAAGGCAAATGAGTAATAATAGCGAAAAGAACAGCCACAATAGATAAGACATAGCTGGAAAGTGACAAATAAAGTCTAAAGCGATGGAACTATATTTCTATTTTATATCTATATATACCTATATACATGGGAATAAATGCCATTTTCTCGATAGGTAGTAACCGGAAAACTTATAAATTTCTGTCGGTCAAGCTAAAGTGGGCTAGATCTGTTGAAAACCCACATTTGGGGGAGGTTAGACTGTCGGCCCGTCGCCTCGCCCCCTCAGTCTTTTACAGAAATCGAGGCCCCCTGTCAACAGTATGTAACATGACCCTTTGTGGGCAAAGCCAACACCAATAACTCTTCTTCACCTTCGGTTAATTCATGTCTTTTGAAGGCAAAACAACCAGAAATAAAGAAATATCCGTGACATCCAGGGATTTGATAATGGATGCACTTAACTACGGACTCCATTATTCACTCAGAGACAGGACAGTCAGTCAGCTATTATGGGTATGATGGGCCATCTGTGAAGCACCTACGTGTTTCACAGACAGCTCCACAGTCTACTTAATGACAGGTACGGGATATTTGGGATAGAGTATGACCTGTTGGCTCCCGATGTCTTTGGGACTCACCTATTTTGGCTCCTGTGAAGAAGCTTCAAAATATGGGCTTTGGGAATAAAATACAGCGTTTCCAGTTGTTTTCAAATTGCTGATCACGAAAAGCCTGTAACGTTTTGTTACCACATTTAGTGTTCACAATTAACACATCAATACTCATGTTTACGACAGCAAAACATGTGGGGCAGTCGATTTCTGTCGTTTTGTGTCGAATACGCCACAGAGGAGGAGATTAAAATGTCGCGGTTGTTGCGCTTACTGGCGTTTATTTATATTTCTTGTATATGTTCATGTCAGATTTCTAGCTTCAAGTTTTGCTTCATAATTTTAAATTTTTAATTTTGTCTTAAGGTTTTTCTTTTAAATTTCTTTGTTTCCTTGTCTCGTTTATGCTAGCATTATTCTTCATATATTACCATAACATCTAACGTCAACACACGCCCTCTGCACGTTGTGGAGTGAGCGTTTTCACAGTGTATGGTGACAACGTTAGTACATCGTTACATAATAACGAGAGAATAAATTGGTGAGGAAATCTTTTCTGATTTGGCAAAGATATGACTCATATTGGTGTGGAACGAAAGTCATCATTTTGTGAGCGAATATCGAAGGCTTCGTCCCAAAAATTGGGTTTCGCACAGAGGCCATGAGCGTAACGTTCCCGTAACGTACCTTCACAACTTTAACAGGACGTTTCATCACAACAGCAGGACAGCTTTGTAACTTAACAACGTTCACAACGTTGTCACGACGTTTTGGTAACGTAAAATTTTCGATTACCAAAATACAACTTCGTTGCAACGTTATAACGACGTCATGTGTTAGCTGGGAAGGTGAGTGAATGGAAGAGTTCTCGCTAGTCTTGTGAGCGGACCGGGTTCGATTCTCGAACGTTGCGTAGGATTTTGTTACTATCTAAGTCTGCCTTTTTACTTCCACCCTTTTTCCTTTCTTTCATTGGCTGGTTGGCATTTAGCCTGGTAGGATGCCCCCCGAACTGATCTCAGTGACTGGTCGGCGAGCGCTGGGTAGTCGGCCTTCTGATTCGCTCTCATGCGTTTCCGATCAGGGCTACTCTGACGCGCAGATGGCAAAAAACTCTGCACACTCTCACGACCAGCGACGGCGGAAAAGGGGGGGGGGGAGGGGCGGCCGCCCCCCCAGCCGTCAGGCTAGGGGGGGCAAAACTATGTTTTTGCCCCCCCAGAAATTTCGGTCACTACACCAAGCAAAATCGTTAAAAATCAGCCTTACGCTTTAAAAAAAGAAAAAATCGATGTACGAACCGAAAGAAAACGTACTCCGAATACACAAGAAGGCTTTGTGCTATGAAGAGAGGCCCGTGGTCTGAATGAGCGTTTAGAGGCCCCTGCTAGCTTGTAGGGGAATTCACAGCTTGTTTCAGGAGGGCCCCCTGTAGACCCATAAAGGACCCCTGCCAGCCTCTGAAGGGACCTCCTTTCGGTCTGGAAATAGGGCCCTGCCCCTGCCTCCAGAAGTCGACATGAGCCCTTAACAGACAGATAGAATGGCCCCTACAAATAGGCAGTGGCCCCCCTGGCAAACAGGTGCCCCTAAACGATCGTTCAGGAGCCCCTGCTTCCCTGTACAGATGCCCCTGCCGACCTGTAACAGGCACCCGCCAGATCGCCAGGAATGTCTTTACAGGTGAGCAAGGGCCCGTTTACACTTCAGCGAGGTACCTTTACAAACCGACAGTAATTTTAACTACATGGGGTCCCACTCATTACGAGGGCCAGGCGCGGATCCAAAGGGGGAGCAATTGGGGTGGCCGCTCCCTCCCCCTGAGGACTGAAAAGGGGCCCCTGTCAGACTGAAAAGGGGGCCGGAAGGGGCCCCGTATGAGCTTCACGGGGTCTCTATAAAAACCTGACATGCTCTTGATGCAGTCAGAGAGGCCTCCTGGTTGGGCTAGATGACCTCTGAGACGCATTGAGGGTCCCTGAAGCTCCCAAAGGGCCTCTGAGACCACAACAGGGTCCCAGTACGGCAGACTGTTCCCGAGACCGCCAGATGGCTCATAGGGCCCCTGAGACGGCCAAGATGAGGACTGAGTCCCTAGGGGACCCCTGTGAGTGAAAAGCTGAAGGTTCTTGATGTAGTTAGAGGGCCTCCGGGAGGGTTGATGAGACCCTGACACGGTAAGATGGCCCCTAAGATAGAAAAAAAGAGTCCTTGAAACTCTTCGAGGGCCCCTGGGACTGCAAGGGGTCCCAACACGGCAAAGGGTCCATGAGACCGCTAACATTGCCAGAGAGGCACTTGAGACGGAAAGAACTTCAGATGGTGCCTGGCACGGCATAAGGAGACCCTGGCCAGCCAGAGGGGCCCACTGAACGGGGATTCGTCGAGAACCTACTCAGCCTCGAGAGGAACCACAAATGGGCTACATTGGCCTTTTTGAAACCTTTGGGGTTCTTGGTGCTGTCAGGGGTCCCCGGGAAGGCCAGGTGGTTTCTGGGACGGCAAGATGGGCCTGTACACCGCAGATGACCCCTGAGAACGTCAAAAAGGTCGCAGGACCCCTGCGAGACAATGACGATAAGAGTGCCTCTGAGACGGTATTTGGGCTTTATGGGGGCGCTGGGCGGACAGAGGGTCCCCGAATGTAATAAGCGGGCTCCTAGCACGGGCAAGATCCCTCTGAGACTGCCAGCGAGGCCCATGAAGCGCCAACAGAAGCTACTTGTTACGGCTAGAGGGGCCCTAAAAGACTGCCAGGTATACCTCACGGAACAGAGCAAGACCCCTCATACAGCCATGGGGACCACCGGAGACGTTCAGGGGGTCTAGGACACTGCACAGGGGCCCTGAAATTGCCAAAAGGTGTTTTGTAACTGCCAGAGGGCCCCTGAGATGGCAAAAATGTTTCCCAGAGGCGATAAGAGGGGTATCCAGGACCGCAGGGGGTCCACTGAGACTGCTAGAGAGGGACCTTTGAGACTGCTAACTAAAAGTCTCTAGCAATAGGGGCCACTGAGACGACCAGAGGGACCCCTGAAACTATAGACCTTGAGACGTCCAGACTGCTCGTGAAAAGGCCAAAGGACTTAGACGATTGCAAGAGGCGCCCCTGTCACAGCAGAGAGAGGCTTACACAGGGCCCTTTTTAGTGCCTGAAGGGCTCCTTAGACGGCAAAAACGTCTCAGGGACAACAGGAAGGAGTCTGAGATGGTTTAAGCGTCCCTGAAACTACTAGATGGGAACTTCCAAAGGAGCGCCTGAGACGTCCCGCGGGACACGTGAATTTGTAAAAGGAACCTGAGACCACTAGAGGACCTTGGCACGGCAGACGCCCCGAGACCACCAAAAGTGCCCCTGTAACTGCAAGAGGGAACCTAAACTAAGCTGACCTAAACTGAACTAAACTAAACTAAACTAACCTAAACTAAAAACCCCAGAAGCTACGGGATTAGGGGGGACAGACGGGCTCCTGAACCAGATACAGTCACGACATTTCAAATGAAGGGAGGGACGGAGCCGCCTAAAATCCTGCCGTTTTTGTCATATTTCGGGCACTGTGTTCGGAAATAAAACGCAGAGTTTTCTCAAATAAGATCACGCGTTCGAATTTTTTGGTCACCTTATATCGTAAAAAGCAGAATTACAACATTTTCCATATCTGGGGGGCAAAAAATGGGGGCCCCGCGCTGACCATTTGCCTCCACCCCCGCCTTAGCGAAATCTTGGATCCGCCCTTGGCGAGGGCTCCCATTGGTTTCGAGGGTCCCCTTGATCCGATTTGTCCTCCCCCTGGGCGGAATCCTGGCTACGCCCCTGATCCATTATGTGAGAGATTTGGCGCAGGCATTGTCACGTTACGTGTGTGTGGGGGACAGGCAAAGCTGCTTTGGCAAGTGCTTGAGATAATGATTTCGTTCTCGTATGATAGTCTGTAAGAGCTTTGTTACTAAGCGTCGAGTTTAATTATTTATATATATAAATAATTTAATGTGGGAGGAAACTGCCTTTCAACGGTTTACAAATGCATTTCATAACAATGTTGAATTCGTGATGTAAATGCAAACATCATAACAAGCAGAAATTTGCATCATTCTCCGTTTTGAAGATGGATGCCCAAAGTCAAAGACCTGAAAAATGGCAATGGGTACAGACTTGAACAGAAAAATCAACGCATGTTGGAGAACACAAGTATGCACTAGCGCCGAAACCTGGAAAAAAAAGGTTTGCTTATTCAAAGAAAAATTGGGCGATAGCAAAAAGAACGAAGTTCAGTTGTTTTTTTTCGGGATGGGGAAGAAGGTAACCCAAATAAGGTCGGCTGTTGATCCGACAGAGCTTGCCCCCCCAGCCGACAATGCAATCCGTCGTCCCTACTCACGACCACTGCTCTGCTCAGTGGTCTGCTGCTACTGCTCGCGCGCGGATGAACTGCAAGTTACTTGACCTTGAGACCGCGTTGTTGTGTCCTTCGCATGTGTAATGTAAGTAACGGCTTACACTGAAAGTAAGTGATAACGAAACAACTGTAGTGAGCAACGATTGCAAAAAAGATCACAAGAGAAGGTGTGATCCAATCCGCAATCCAATCTTTTTCATTGATTTTATTCCAATAGTTATCTTTAAAGAAGAATGGCAATCCAGGATTGCAAATCTGCAAACCAGATCCTGATGACCCCAGTCCAGGGCCCATGACTGTTGCAAGGCCCCGGACCATCCGCAGGCCCTTGGCCGTCACTGGACCCTTGACCATTTCAGGTCTTTGACCGTCCCTGAACCTTTGACTGTCCCATGGCATCTAGTCGTCTCAGGGCTTCTAACCGTCGCCGAGTTCATGAACGTCCCAGGTCCCGGCCGTTCCAGAATCCCTGACTAGCCAAGGGCCTCTTCTTGGTTTATGCTCAGGACAGTTTCAGAGCCCCTGCCCGTCCTAGGACTCCTGACCGTCCAAAGACCACTTTCTCCACCAAAATTATGTGGCGTCGCCCCTGATGATCTGCATTTCATATCAGCATGACGTAAGAGTCCGATACGGGCAAAGGCGGCGGAACGGGGGGTACACGGGGGCACCGTGCCCCCCTTAACTGGCGAAATTTAACATTGGCATTGGCATATGGCATATGACATGCAACGAAAGAAATGGCTCGATAAGTAGACGGTGTCCCCCCCCCCTTGCCGCAACACGTTCCGCCCGTAGTGGATACGGGCACCCTTGACTTCATTCAAGATCATCCTAGATCAAATATGCATTTTCCACTTGCCGAAGCGAGTAAAAACACAGTTTAAATTGGGGAATTGCTTTTTTATACGGCCGAATCAATTTTGCAAGACGAACGATTTTTGCGACATGCACGTAAAACTCATACAGCGCGTTCTTACAACAATGCGACAGTTTTATGCGGCAGTTTTTGCATTTTGGCCTTTGGCAATTTTATGCAGATTTCATCTCACTGAGCAAACTGGCGGCGTTCGTTTGACGTTCCGGATAACAGGTTCGGCCTTGGCAACGCTATGCAACATTCCGGACCAAACTGACTTGCAAGGTGCTAGAAGGAAGCTACCACTGTGCTGGCAATGCTCTGAGTTTGAAATTCCAGAATATTGCAATGGTGCATGTGCATGGTAATCGGAATCATTAAAGACTTTATTTGTGCGCAAAACTCTTTAACAGGGGCATAACTCTGCGTACCTTTGGTA
This sequence comes from Capitulum mitella, assembly GCA_030062745.1. NCBI lineage: Eukaryota > Metazoa > Arthropoda > Thecostraca > Pollicipedomorpha > Pollicipedidae > Capitulum > Capitulum mitella. Next base: position 34,840,181 of record CP099839.1, read on the forward strand.
TGGAGCTTTCCATACCAAAAGGAATTATTGGTATTGAATTCCATCCCAACGTTTTGACTCATTCATGTGTTTCTTGCTTTATAAAATAAAACTTCGTAAACATGTACATTCCTGCTATGTAAAAAATCAGTGTAACGTTTTAGACTCCAAAGATTTTTCCATACCAAATTTCACCCAGTTCTACACCTATGTTCTTTTAAAATGCTTTTTGGAGTCTTCCCGTCAAATGGGCTTGGAATCATGCAGTGCAGGACACGTTGGAACGAATTTCACATTTGATCTAGACTCTCTGATCTTGACATTTTATATGGGCGCCGAATGACCCTGCAGTCGGTGCGCCCCTAAGCCCCAATAACCAATCAATCAACCTTGACATTTTATAACCTACGGTCAGTTGGCTCTCAGAATACGAGATTACGCCGTCCTGAGACGTTGTTATTCAAGATTTACTCCCGGCATGTTTTTCATTGTGATTAGGTGACTATGGAAGAAAAGGGCCATTTTTGTGCGTTTGACCCGACCTGTGACGTCATCTTTGATCCAAGGGTTAAAAATTAGATATGTCGCAAGACTAAACAGTTTGGCACTATCGCTTGCCGCTTAAGTGAGCCAAGTCGGTCAATGGTTCTCGAGACAGACATTTGGGCGGGGGAGGGGTGCGTTTAACTCTCTCCGCCCAGACAGTGGAAGGTGGCGAAATACCCAGTCAATACTGGGTTAACAAGCACTTGTGCGTATAATTTTCATAGGGCCACCAGCGCGCTCTTTCAGAAAAGCTTACGTTTTCCGTCATATATTTTGCTTTTTAGAGGTCAGCGACTTGACACCAAGTCATCTAGCAACAAATCGAGTACGCCTTGTCAAATGTCGAAGGTTTGTTGTCGATCGGTCCAATAGACTCGGAGGCTTAGGGGATTGGGGCTTGAGGCTTGGGGGATTGGGCCATATACTTACAAGGGCTTTGGTCTTGGGGGCTTGAGTGCAGCTCAAAGCAGTAGTTTCTACACTTCAAAGTTCTCACTGATCTAATCCCAGGTCGCTGTGCTCTACCGAACAAGTCGGCAGTCGCACGTACCTCGTCAAACTATGGAAGTGTGGAGCCACTTGGTCTCATGGTCTTGTAGCACGGTATTAGCTGCAACTGAAATATGGTAGCATCAAAATTTGTATTATTTTTAGTTATTATTGACGAAGTCTAGCGCCACTTAGTCCTCAAGACACGTTAAATTTGGGAATGTTGCGTCGAACTTTGAAGATCCGAAAACGATTTCTCTTCTAATGTCGGAGCACGGGATTGGGAGCATACTTAGTCAGTCTTTTAGTCCCTATCTTGAACGAAAAACCGCGCAATGTGTGTTCCGCGCAAGATTCCGCGCTCTTATTCTCATGCATCTGGCCAGTTATTATTGATGCTGACGTCGGTACTGGAACAGGTTGGTGAAAGCTGTCCCCAGAGGGCAAGAAGTGTCGGAACCCCGGAAAAGTGTTTGAGTGGTATAGATGGGGGCGCTGGTACACTGCGATACATTTTTGCGATACATGCGAACATCCGTCATGCGGCGGATGTTCAAAAATTGGCTCCCCACCCCGGCACTTACCGTTGCTCTGAGCCATATAATACGCTTATGTTAGGGTAAAGCCGCATATCTTCTGGCAGGTATGCATGGAGTACCGTGAGTATAGATGTTGAGGTATAGCGACATACATATGTGTGTGGGTTATGACTTCTGCAGAATGTTGGATGAATAGCTATTTGTGCCAAGTGGCCTGGAATTTCGTGAGGTGTAAAGGGTGATACTGTGTCAGGCTGGTCAAATGATATTTCTGCTTGCAGCAACAAAATTAAGCTAGCATATGATCCCAGTATTCTCACCTCTGATAAGTTATTCAAAACTTGTTGAAACCAAGGGCAGCTCTGCAGCTGTTGTAAATCATGCTTTGATATCTGACAATCTACTTATATCCCCTAACATCTGCTTACTGGATAAAGTTAAACTTACTTCAGCTTTTACAAGTCAAAAGAACATGATAAGTTCCAAAATTTGTTTCAACTTGACCTGAGTTGAACTCTTGTTGAACTTGACCTCATAGAACACTGCAGATTTTGAGAATACCTTATTTAGGACAGAGTTGTGAGCAAGGATATTATTGGGAAAAGCCTTAGAAAAGTTTGGCAGAACTTTTTAAATTGGGGCAGAACATTTTGTCTTTGGGCAGATCAGTGCATTTTGGAGGCAGTGGGCAACAGGATTCTAGATACAAGAGCATCACAGCCTTCTCAAAGAAAGGAGAGTAATATTTTAACCAGCAGCATTGTTGTTCCATATATATATATATAAACATGACCTACATATGGCATGGTTCTGGACTGACCATATGTAGGTCAGTCCAGAACAAAACAATATATATATATATATATATATATATATATATATATATATATATATATATATATATATATATATATATGTATGACACCTAAACATGGCTTCCAAACTGGATCCAGTATAATTAACCTAGTGATGAAAGTTTGTTTGTTCACATGTTTTTGTATTATTTGTTTTGTCATTTCCTTTATATAACTTCTTATTTATAACTTATTATCTACTTCTTATATATAACTTGAACTTATTTCACTAACATTGCTGAGCATGTCTTCATTGGAGCTATTTTTAGTATATCAGTTAAGGCATGAGTATGCTTTTGTTCAGGTATATGCTTATGACATTCTGCTCTTGGCCTCATTCATATTAGAAATTTCTCCTTCAAGTAGAATTATATTAGGTAGAAAATGGTGTTTTCATGATGTGTTGTGGTTCATGTTAATTCTTTGCTGGGGTTTGCTCACCATGAAATGTGAGCAATGCTGCAAATTATAATAAAAATGCTCTACACATTGCTTCTGGTTATGATAGATTTGTGTTTCTTTTCAGTCATTCTGCTGTACAGAGGTGAAAACATGGTGTTCACAGATTGTAAACAATGCAAAATTTAGGAGTTCTTTTATATTAAGGCCAGTTTTATGTAAACAAATTCAAAGCAACACAGCAAAGCTCATATACCCAGCATCACAACATTTGGCTGTCCTTGCAGTGAATAACTAAAGTGGAATGTGCTTATCATTCTAGTATAGATGAATGTCTTTTTGGAAAAGGAAACATTTAAAATAGCACAATCCTCTGTGTAGTGTAGTGAGAGTTTTCTCTTCCTGTCTTGCACTGGTCAGGGCCAGTGATCCTCTGTCATAATATCTTGTGCTGACCTAAACTTTGATTCAGTTTTTGGAATAAAAGGGGATTTTCAGATTGCTTCAGCTGATTTCTAGTTTAGAAAAACATGGATGACATATTCATGTTCTCATCTCTTCTGCCATGGTGTGCTGTGGGGCATGATTGAGTAAAGATGGAAAATATGTTTCAGTGAAATACCAAAAGTTTTTACCAGTATTTTGGCATCCTTAATGACACTACCTCACCATTACAATACTGCATTTTTCTACATCCCCATGCAGTTTTTGTAATCATTTTCACTGCATTATTTTAGCTTTGGATTGCATTTTTACCATATGTGCATAAAAATAACTGAAGTTACCAAAACTTCAAAACTTCCAAACTTCATCCCAAAAGGCCATTGCTTGGTTGCATAATAGCATTCAAGAAGTATGTTCATTGTCATCTTGCCCTACAATGAAGTGTGAGGTTATGGCATATTGTGTCATGTCAGGTAACCAACCTGTACCAAACAAGCTTGTTCTTGAAGCTCATATCTTGGTTGGTAACATGATCAGAGGTGAGTTAACAAATTGGACCATAAACATTGCAAAGTTTCCTAGTCTGCAGTGCCGGCCATTACTGTATCTTCCTTGTACAGACATTACTCAGTTGAATCTAGTATTTTGTGTTCGCTGGATTTATTGTTCATGGTTGTGTGCATTTGATGTCATATAGGGCTTAACATGCCTGATAACTAAATAAAATTGCAGGTCTTTAATTTCAGTCTCTGTTCCCTTTTTGCATGTCTAGGTTTCTCCTGTATCATATATGGCACAGTATGCTTGCAGTTGACATTTACAGTCTCTGTCTCTTTTCAGGTGTTTATTTGAGGACTGTCAGGATGTCTGAAAAGGAGGTATGTCCTTTTTACTGCAGCTCATTTAAAGAAAAACATTTTGAGGTGGAATGATGAACATAGACACTGGTGGGATGGTGCAGAGATCTGTGTTATGATAGCAGATGTCAGGTATCACGTGCATTTATTATATATTGGTTTGCATGTTGAAGTTATGTGCCACATGGAAATTTCCATGGTTGTGACTAATGGATATAATACATAAATATGTGATGTTTTGATTCTAGTTGCTATATGGCTATTCCATTGGCACTGAAAATGAATATTTCTGTTGCTCTGGTACTGAGTGAAGAAGTTATGTTGCTGTTGACAAAGTACACTGGTTAGCCTATCATTTCTGAATTTAGCAGTTGCACTTTTTCTTTTGTGCAGTGGCGACCCCATAGCAGGCCTAACACCACAGCCTATGTGCCTTACACCATTCAGAGGCCTCTGCATTGTTGTGCCGTCCAGGCTGGGACGGAGTCGGCGTCGACCGTGTCGGCGCCGGCGAAGGCGTCGAACGCGGGCAGCGGCGCCGAGGAGGAGGAGGAGGAGGACGAGCACGACCCGCAGTTCGAGCCCATCATCTCGCTGCCGTTAGTGCAGCTGCCGGACTGTCAGGCGCACGAGGTGACGCTGCTCCGGCTGCGCGCTAAGCTGTTCCGGCTGGACCGCTCCGGCGATGCGCCTGAATGGAAGGAGCGCGGTACCGGCGACGTCCAGATCCTTCGGCACGAGAACAAGCCTCGCGCCCGCCTCCTGATGCGGCGCGACAAGACGTTCAAGGTGTGCGCCAACCACTTCGGTGAGCGGCCGGCGCAGCTGTCGATGATGTCTGTGCGGCAGGCTGGTTTGGACGCGTAGAGTTTGCTCGTTTTTTTTTGCAAGGGGACATTGAATGAGTTTGGCCTGTCTGTATCGGGTAGTGCGGGGCACTGACGTTCGCGTGGTGTAGTGGTAAAGCTGGCCGGGCTGCCGAAAGGTACGGGACTTGTATCAGTCCGTCTGTGTTATATCACGTGTCCAAGTAATACTGACCGTCCCTAGCCATGGTGGCCATCTCTTAGACAACCAGCGCAGTAGTTTGCGCCGTAAAATGACGTAAGCGTTCGAAAGCGTTGATAAATAGTCCAACAGCCCGGAGGAGGACCCCGAGAGTGTGTTTTGGTAGTAACGTGACCGGAGTATTGAGGTGCGTCGTCTGCATGAGTGAGGTTGAATGAGGTACTGAGGAATGGGCTCTCCAAAACATTTTGCAATTGTGGTTTTATGGTGGTGGTGGTTAGGGCACTGTTTGGTTGTAGCTAGTCTTGATTCCGAGTAAAAAGCGTCGTTTGCGTTTTTGTGCATGCGCTGGCCACCTGTTTTCCTTGGAGTATTGGTTGTCCGGTTGTTGCTGAGGCGAGCGCTGGTTTGCAGATGTGCAGCATGTTTTGTATGTGTGTGTGTGTGTGTGTGTGTGTGTGTGTGGTCCGTGTCGGCCGGCCGGGACACGTGTTGGCGGGCGGTTTCAGTGACTCCGGAGATCACCCTACGGCCCAACTGTGACAGTGACAGGGCGTGGGTGTGGAGCGTGGCCGTGGACTTCTCCGACGAGGAGCCGAAACCAGAAACTCTGGCCATCCGGTTCGCTAATGCAGAAAGTAAGTGGCCGAGCTGTACTAGTACTCAGTTCTGCTGGACAGTCTACATCACTGTCATGGACCAAGTATACCTAGATTAGAAACAAACGGTTCCTTGTGATTCTCTTCCCAAACGGACTGGTTCTTGGACTGGCGGCTGTAGCTCATGGGCCAGTGTCGGCCGCGCGAATAGGTCATTTCTGGTTGAGATTGAGATTGAGGAGAGATCGAAACTGAGTTGCGTGGTATTGATAAACGTCGTACTCGATGGTGTTTCCAGGGCATCGCACATCATGCGTTTGCTAAATTTTCATGTTCCTTCGAATGATGAAATGTGACAATGAGGTGCTTCATACGAACAAGATATTGTTAGATAGTTTGCATCCTGACATGCAACATTGGCCGACGTCTGACATGTGTTCATCAGACGAAGAACGGGTCATTATTTGGCATTTTTAAAAGCAAACTTCAGTCATGCTTTTGTCTTTGGGTCACGATTCACGTGAGTTGTGACCCAAGTCCGTGTGAAGTCCAGGGAGTAGATGTATTTGTTCTTCAGCTTCCCTTCGGACCCGGCAGATGCCAAAAAGTTCAAGGAGGCGTTCATGGAGGCCCAGAAGATCGTGGAAGAGGCGAAGGATCGGGCGACCCAGCCTGCCGAGCCACAGTCGCCGCAGCCGGCAGCAGAGACATCTGACGGACTGAGTGGCAAGCTGGCCTCGCTGTCTGTGCAGGAGGGCGGCGAGTCGCCAGTGGCTGAGCCGGCCCCCGCCGACTCCAGCAGCTAGTCAGGACGGCGGCCGCCCCCAGACCAGAACCCCGCCCCCCAGACCCCCCCCCCCCAGACCAGCATTATCTGGCTCACCAGACCAAGACTCGGGACTCTCCAGACTGGCGCTGCTGGACGGGGCTTCAGACTATCACTGTCCGAACTTCCGATACCGGGGAGCAGCACGGCTGGGCAGCAGACTGCGGACGGCCGGCGTCGGACTATGCGGCCCGGACAGCAGCTGTCTGACGGGACAGTCCACCCGGCCTGCCACCGACCGCACCGGCGCTGCCACCCAGCGGTCGCCGCTCGGACGACATCCACTCGTGTACTGCGCACTGTTTGGTTTTGCTGCCCTGGTGTGCGCGTCGCTTTTTCAGCGCCCATTGTAGATGGTCTACGGATGGGCTTGGGAACCGTGCTCTGTTGCATTGGCCCCAGTATGGTGCCGGGCGTTCTGTTTGGTTAGACCAGCGTGGATTACGTTAACTTTGGGCGTGGCTAGTCAGCTGTTCTCCAGCTAGCAGTCATGGCGCTTACCGCCAGCCAGGCCTTTAGCGTCAGAAGCTTGATGTGATAGTTAAACCTGGTGGTTGCCTTGCAAACTTTTCCAAGACGCTGTCCCTCCTGCGTCACATTCCTCGTTCCAGTTTGCACTGAGATGGCTTTCGTGGGACGCCATTCCCCCCATTTTCCTGTTTTTTTTTCGCGTCTTTCATCACTTCATGTTCGTTCTGAGACATCTTCGGCTTCCGTTGCCTTGAATGCGCTGAGATGCTGCGTTAAACTGCGTTGGTCATCGCCACACAGACTACTGTGGAAACAGCTTGCTATCAAAGAGTCCTTGGTCGGACGTGGATTTCGAAGTGCACGAGACGCAGCGCCATCGCCTCATCAGAATAAAGCATCGCCAATCCAGATTTGTATGTTCCTTCAATGTGTACATAAAGATGAGTGGTATCGTATTTCTGAGACCGACTTTAGTGTTTAAATGCTGCTGAAGCATTTATGTGCCAGAGAAGCGAACTGCAACAAAGGTACGTAAAATCGCCTCTTGTCCTACACCTGCTGTCGCCGCCAGCTCCCACGTCTTTTCTTGCTAGCTGCAGCAATGGCGGTGGAAGAGGGGGGCATGGAGCCACAATGAGTGCGGGATAAAACTATGTTTCCGCCTCTCCCCGGCCCTCCAGGTACGATCTCTTGTGCCTCCTAAGAAATTGGACAAAAGTGTGGGTTAAAACGACACGTTGAATAGAAAAAAGAACCAGATGATATAAAAACACTACAAGCGCGAAAAAGATATCACCGTATAGGTGCGTGTCCCTTGAGGTTTCACTCTCAGGCAGCCAAAGCTATCTTTCAGGAGGCTTCGAACAGTGCATGCAAAGGAAGTTACGGCTCAATGGGCCTTTGGAAATGGACGTGAAATTTTGGACCGCAAGTTGGATACTGCTAGGGGGTCTCGGCGTTGATCCCAGAGAGCCTTGTACCGATCACGCCCGAAAACGCCCCAAGAACTGGGAACTTGCAATTCGTCGAGAGGCCCCATGCAAAGGACCAAGTGGTCTGTGCTGAATCGGAGTCCAGACCTAGCACGAGGTCACCACAATGTCGTCCGGAGGATGGCCTCTTCTATTACATCCAGAGGCCACCCAGACACCAAGAAGTTTTATTTTGCCAGCGGGCCTCGAGGAACGAATCAGGTCGGCCTGCGCTGGACCAGAGTTCAGATCCTGCTAGGGGGCCCAGCTTGCATCCAGAAGCGGACCTCGTACATGCATTCAGCATCGAAAAACGGCCCAGAGACCGAGAACTTACGATTTTTTCATAGTGTATACGACATTTGTACGACATGAGTGGCCTCCACTGAACCGGAATATGAAACTTGCGAGGTCCATTGGCTTTTGTCCACAAGACGGCCTGGAACCGATTACACCCAAAAGTGACAAGGACTGGGAAGCCTGCAATTTGTCAACAGGCTTCGTAGAAAGACCGGATAGTCTGCGCTGAATCAAAGCGCAGATTCGTGTCCCTTTAGGCTTCACTCTCAGGCAACCAAAGCTATCTTTCAGGAGGTTCCGAGCAGAGTACATGTAAAGGAAGTTAGTCCTTTGTCTAACTTCATCCAGTACATACTGACACTCATACATCTATGTTAGAGGTCATAAATCTTGCGGGTCTACTGACGCCATCGGTAACAGGAACATCTCAGAAGACATCATGACATGACAATAATTTGATATAATCTAAATGATATCAAAATATCATGACTAATAATTCTCCAACTTCCGGAGAAAACATTGGATGGTAATGTTGGAATGACTTCCGTTGAGTTCTGGCTAATGAGCCTCGGTAATGTTAATGAGCCTTCAGTTAGACATTTCTTCCAGTCCTGTGCTTCCAATTATTCATGGTAGCTGAGGATATCATAATTTATCACTCGCTTCTCCTGGCAAGAGATCTGGCCTTGATGCAAAAAGAACTAGTCCAGCAGGAACTATGCTATACCGCCACTAGGGTGCACCGTTTCTAACCGGCTTGTAGCCGCTGGTGACGGTCCGTGGTGACACATGCATTTGAAACGGCAGCACCAGGTCCGTTGGTCCGTGCATCAGCCGATTTTATGCAACCCCCAACCCCGCTCGAGCCTAGAAATCGTCATAGACTACGTACTTGTAGACAAACAATATACATACGTTCGCATCCGAATTTGGCTGGAAAATCCACAATTTCTCTTAATTTCCGCGTGCGAAAGTGCAAGTTCAAAATCAAGAAAAAGTAATTAATATATAGCTCAAACGACTGGTCGCGACATGTCATACACAATGACATCCCATTTATCGTATTAGAAATGACGAATTTTAGACAGCATTAAACGCGACCGTTTTTTCACGTAATGCTTTACTTACAGTAGCATGTATCAGCTACCTCTGTGGAACTGATTCGGGCGGCCCCTACGATATTACTTGTTTTTGGTCGGTGGGTAATCGAATACAAGGTAAAACGTTGACATCAAAATTAGGCCGGAGAATCCATATTTCAGCACGTGGAAATGAAAGGTAAAATCAAAGCAATGAAGAATAATCTATAGCTCACACGACTCGTTGTGATATGCAGAGCCCAACTATCTCACATTTATTGAATCGGGATGACGGTTTTTAAAAACGCATGAACCCTATTCCCGGTAGGGGGCTGAATCCGCCCCCTCGGGTTATTTGCTTGCGAATTCCAGGTTTTTTGACGCAGCTCCACAAAAGTTAGTGCCTTTCCCTAACTATTCTTTCTACGTACTGTGACAAAATGTCGCAATTCCATTTTGCTCAGGGATGGAGTCAGGCAACGTTTTTGGGAGGCACCTCAGGCCATTTTTAGCCCTGTTAAGGGTAAAAGGAAAGTGACTGCCAAAGGTAGCGTTTTTAAGATACAACTTAAAACTTTATATGGATGTATAGCTAAATAGTTGGGCAACGTGCAAATATAATTTTGTTCATCTGAAATGACTTTACAAGGTCAGGTCAAGGTCAAAAGCCAAAATTTGGTTCCATATTAATAATTTCGGTGCTATTTTTTCAAATCCCAAACCTGGAATACGTTTGACGTAGAAGGGTGTCCTCTACTTGTGTATTAAGTTTCAGCTTGATATAAGGTCGAGTCACGGAGCTATGACCTAAAATGTCAGTGCGCGTACCCTATATCACAATAGCCGTAAAATGACAGTTTTGAAATAGAGTGAATTCAAATGATTTTCCGCATATTTGGTTTTCTACATATTTTCTGCATATTCTGCATATCTTAGCAGAATGTTGCACAGCGTTCCAAAGCCCGATAGCTCCTTGCCAGTTCTATGAAGCCTGAAACAGACGTCACCTCACTCACTAAGCTGAATTCTGCATAAAACCGCCTTAGGGCAACCTACAAAAATTGTTGCATTGTTTTAGGAACATGTGTGTAAGTTGTACGTGTAATATATCGCAAATAATACGTCCGTTTATTTGGCAGTGTCCCAAAACCAGCTTATTTAATACCCTTCGAACATACATTTTCACTGGCCCCGGAAAGTGCAAAATCCATATCCGATCCAAGATCTGAAATTTATGGCCCTAACCAACTCCCAGGTTTTCCCACCTTGCCAACCTTATTTTCAGGGGATCATGAGATAACATGGGGCCAGGTTTTTACCTAGCTTAGAAATTTACAAAAGAAGCATAATAAATGAAACAGTATGTATATTGCTTTTTTCCCAAGGTATTGCATATACGCCAGCGCGAGAAGACAGTTCAGTGGTAGGATGCCTGAGTCATATGTGACCGAGACGGGCTCAGTTTCCGGCCTATTCGCCGGGGTATTGTTAGTTTTATGCGTTTTCCTCCCATTTTTGGTAAGATAATTTCAATGTCATTATTGCTTTTTGTGGGATGTAAATAATTTGATTGGGAAAAGGAAAAAGTCCCCGCCAGTTTTTTGCTTGCCATTTCCAAGGTTTTATTGAAGCAGCTTCATGAAACTTGGTCTCTGTGCTATCCATTCCCCCTACGTAATGTGTCTTTATAACTTTATTTTGCCAAGGGATGAAACCAAACCACGTTTTGTTTTAGGCGTCTCAGACCGTTTTTAGCACAGCTGAAGGTAAAAGAAAAACGGCTGCCAAAAATCGAGTCTTCTAAGATAAGACTTGGAACTTTATTTAAGAGTATAAGGAAATAACCGGGCATACCTACGAAAAAACTATTTTTGTTTATTTGTGGTCAGTTTACAAAGTCAGGTAGAGGTGAAAAGTAAGAATTTAGCTTACGTAAATATTTTTGACGCTCATGTTTCAAAGAAAAGCCCCAGAATATATATGGTTCAAAACAGTGTTCTCTACTTATGTTCCAAGTTTCAGATCGATATTGCGTCGGGTCACGGAGCTATGACGTAGTGTCCGTACGCCTTCCTATATCGCGACGGTCATAAACAGGAGTTTTGGAAATATAGTCTATTAAAATGTTTGAAATCGTTTTCAAACACTATGAAGTGGACCCAAGACTATATCACATAATTCTGACGTCATCCAAGGTTATTTGGGATCAAAGAGCTAATTTGACCTGGTAGCACATGCGACCTTTACTGTACCTTTTGCATGCTTCTGGCGCCGACCTTGCCAGCATTATGCGAAAAACGTGATACGATTTGTTTTTTAAAGCATAGAATGATCAGTAAAAACCTAAAAACACCATAGATTTTCTATTATCTCTCTATATTGTAAATTTCAAAATGTCGACCGTCGGAGTTCGGTTTTGACGGGCTGGTGCGCCGAGACCACATGCGGCACAGAGGTGAAACTCGGCCAGGTCACGGGTTTGGTGGCACAATGCATTCTGGTCACGTTTTCGGGCGTCGGGGGCGCACGGGGTGCGCGTGGCACGCGCTGCAGTCGCCCATAGGGTTTGCATGTATTTTTGACGAAATCGTGGAAAAACGGTGTCGCGCGCCGCTTCCGGGCGCCCGATCTCGGCAACCGCACGTCGCATCGACACCAAACCAAATGCCATCGAAAGAGAATCTGCAGGGGAACAGCATGACACCAAACACGTGGCGCGGGGTTCGGCACGTGGCGCGTGCCACCCGAGGCAACGAGAAAAATGGCCGTTCTCAAAGGTTTCAAAATGGCAACATTTTTCATTACCGGTTCATTCGTGTTTACACCGCGATTTCGACAGCACGCAGTGTGACATTGTTGGCAAAATTAGTACCAATGGAAAGGCCGTAGTTTTGTCGTTCTGACGCCGCAATAAAATCATCATACTTGACATAACTGTTCGTGCCATGGGGCATCAACCGAACCGATGCATGTCGTAGTTTTGCGCAAAATCGACGGATTTTCAGTGTTTTGCGTTCAGTTGAACATTGTGGCGCCGTCATTGGGAGCTGGCCATTGAAAATACTTGCATCGAGTTCGTCAGTCAATTGTCAATGCGTCGGCATAGGCCATTTGGTGTGTCTCGTTGCGGTTGTTTTCAACGAAAGCGTACAAAAAGGTCTTATTTCGTCTTTTGCGTGATTTCTTCGTCAATTAGGGCTCCCCTTGCTCATACATAAAATTGGCTTCATGCGCAAAATCGACGCATTTTCAGCGTTTTGTGTTCGGTTGACGATTGTGGCGCCGTCATTGGGAGCTGGCCATTGAAAATACTTGCGTCAAGTTCGTCAGTCAATTGTGAATGCGTCGGCATAGGCCATTTGGTGTGTCTCGTTGCGGTTGTTTTCAACGAAAGCGTACAAAAAGGTCTTATTTGGTCTTTTGCGTGATTTTTTCGTCAATTAGGGCTCCCCTTGCTCATACGCAGCGCGACTGTTCAGCAGCGTAGGGGCAGCACCTGCAGTTGTTGAAGTGCAGCCGCAATGAAGCGCGTAGGGCGTTAGTCGAACAACGCTCTTGTGTGCTGGCATGACAGTTTCAGGGAAACGAGCCTGCCCAAGTTTGTTTAAGAAAAAAGAAGCTGTCTGTTCGAAATGAAAGGCGCAGCGTGATCACCGGACGGTGGCGGTTTGAAGACGTTGAGAAGTTCGGCAGAGTTTCGATTGAAACGCAAATTTCGATCATGCATTAACAGTTAAATGTTCCGCGCGGCAAAGGACGTCCGAGGCGGTCGGTGTGCCCGATCACGTTCTGCACATAGTCGTGTATATGGTCCTCTGGAGAGAGGAATGGAGAGTTGTGGGGTCTGCGGCGGGGCCGAATGCTGTCCGTTTCCACGTGAGCGCGCAGCGCGATTGTGCAGCGGAATGGGGGAAGCTCGATCAGCGGTTAAACTGACTAAAGCGCGAAGCGCGATTGTCGAACGGTGCTCGAATGCTGGTGTAGGGATGAGACTGCGGACGTTTGGACCATCAAGCAGACGCCGTTTGTTGGCAATGAAGTCTGCAGGGCGGTGGTGGGACGGTCTTCGGATCAGTTCGGTCACCTCTTTGGCCGAAACTTGATTCGATTCCAAAATTCGAACGCGCAAAGAGCTTTAAATGCTCGGCGCGGCAGACTTCCAAAATGCAGTCGGAGCGTCGCGAATGCACCGTGTGGCGCACATGTGGAACTCAGGGGTATGGGGGTACAGGGACAAGCTCGTGGCATCCAGGTGGGGCTATGCCGGCCGACAGGCCGGCTGTTTGCCGCTAGTAAATTTTAAAATGTCTGTCGACGTCGGAGTTCGGTTTTGACGGGCTGGTGTGGCAGGACTACAAGTGGCACGTGGCTGAAACTCGGCAGTCTGGTGAGTTTGGTGGCACAATGCATTCTGGTCACGGTTTCGGGCGTCGGGGACGCAAGGGGTGCGCGTGGCACGCGCTACAGTCGCCCATAGGGTTTGCATGTGTTTTTGGCGAAATCGTGGAAAAATCTGCGAAATTCCGACAAAATGGTGACGCGCGCCGCTTCCGGGCGCCCCATCTCGGCAACCGCAGGTCGCATCGACACGAAACCGAGCGCGATCGAAAGAGGATCGACAGGGGAACAGCACGATACCAAACACGCCGCGCGGGGACCGGCACGTGGCGCGTGCCGCGGGCGAGAAAGCGAAAAATGTCCGCTTTGTAAGGTTTCAAAGTGGGGTCGCCATCTCGTAAACCGTTAATGACACTGGGAAGGGGCCGCGACTACCGAGCAGAACAAGGTACGGACTCGAAATCGTCTGGCGGAGTCGGCCTCGTCCGCCGGACGGGGTAGCCGTGGCACGCGCTCAAAATGGGGTCATTTGCGACGTTTGTGTCGTTTCTGTTTCTACCGAAATTTCGAACACAACGGTGTCGATTTCCGAATCGAAACTGGTACCGACAGAAAGCCCGTTTTTTTGCCGTTCCGATGGGGCCAAGCACTGAGAAGGTGTGGCGCGGCCGTCCCGGCCAGGCGACGCCACGTGATGCGATGCGGGCCGCACTTTGGCCCCGTTTCAAGAGCGCTTTGGGTCATTGGCGGGCGCCGACACGGCACCCTTCCCGGAGGCTAATCTCACCAACCGTGTGTCGTATCGAGACGAAACCTGGTCCGTTCGACAGAGAATCGATTGCAGAACAACATCGTGCAAAACACCGCGCTTGGGGATCAGCGCGTGGCGCGTGCTGGCCACCGGAACACAAAAAGTGCAGGTTTGCAAGCTTTACAAAATAGGGTGCGTGTAAATTCAACCGTTAATTAGGACGCGTCGGCGACTTAATAGGCTCATGCCACTAGGTACCCACTGCATATCATTCCATAGGGTCGACGTCGTCCGACAAACGGGGTAGCCACGGCACGTGCTCAAAGTGGGAACATTTTTCATTACCGGCTCATTTGTGTTTACACTGCGATTTCGATAGCATGTAGTGTGAAATACTTGGTAAAATTAATACCAATAGAAAGGCCGTAGTTTTCTCGTTCTGACGCCGCAATAAAATAATCATAATTCACGTAAATGTTCCTGCTATGGCGCATCAACTGCACCGATGCATGTGGTAGTTTTGCGCAAAATCGACGGATTTTGAGTGATTTGTGTTCAGTTTAAGATTGTGGCGCCGCCATCGGGAGCTGGCGATTGAAAATACTTGCACTAAGTTCGTCAGACAATTGTGAATACGTCGGTATAGGCCATTTGGTGTGTCTCGTTGCGGTTGGTTTCAACGAAAGCGTACAAAAAGGTCTTATTTCGCCTTTTGCGTGATTTTTTCGTCAGTTATGTTCCAAAATCATCCTCTGTTGCTCACAGCTGAAAATTGCTTGATTTCATCGTGCTGGATTTGACGCGACCTCCGTTTTCGGGATTTCCAATACGGTATAAAAAATAAACCTTTAACGGGAATACACGCACGGTGAGATATACAAACCGATAGTCAGGGGACACAGGTAGGACAGAGCCAGGGTTACAAAGAAACGGGTATATAATTATTTTACTGATGGAGCATGGAAGCAAATTCATTGACAGCCCTCATAAATGAAGTGATGAAGATGGTAGCTGCATGAAGGGAAATTAAGTGGTAACAGCGTTAAAAAACGTTCTGATCTGAAGCGCCTAGCGTTATTTCAGACAATGCGATACACAGCTGTGAAAATGCTCATTCTTTCGAGCACGAAGTGTAAGGACATAGACAGAGACCAAACGACAAACGGCCGTCTTTTACCATGGAAACGCGCAGCGCGACTGTTCAGCAGCGTTGGGGCAGCACCTTCAGTTTTTGAAGTGCAGCCGGAATGAAGCGCGTAGGGCGTTAGTCGAACAACACTCTTGCATGCTGGCATGACAGTTTTCGGGAAACGAGCCTGCCCAAGTTTGTTTTAGAAAAAAGAAGCTGTTTGTTCGAAATGAAAGGCGCAGAGTGATCACCGGACGGTAGCGGTTTGAAGACGTTGAGAAGTTCGGCACAATTTCGACTGAGATGCAAATTTCGATCATGCATTAGCATTTAAATGTACCCCGCGGCAAAGGACGTCCAAGGCGGTCGGTGTGTCCGAACAGGTTCTGCACATAGTGGTGTATATGGTCATCTCGAGAGAGGAATGGAGAGTTGCGGGGTCTGCGGCGGGGCCGAATGCCGTCCGTTTCCACGTGAGCGCGCGGCGCGATTGTGGAGCGGAATGGGGGCAGTTCGATCAGCGGTTAAACTGACTGAAGCGCGCAGCGCGACTGTCGAACAGTGCTCCAATGCTGGGGTAGGGATGAGACTGCGGACGTTTGGACGATCAAGCAGACGCCGTTTGTTGGCAATGAATTGTGCAGGGCGGTAGTGGGACGGTCCCAGGATCAGTTCGGTCACCTCTTCGGCCGAAACTTGATTCGACTCCAGAATTCGAAGACGCAAAGAGCTTTAAATGCTCGGCGCGGCAGACTTTCAAAATGCAGTCGGAGCGTCGCCAATGCGTTGTGTGTGCTGTACACAGGGAACTCAGGGGGTATGAGGGTACAGGGACGAGCTCGTAGCGAGAGCATCTAGATGGAGCCATGCCGGCCGACAGGCCGGCTGTTGCCGCTAGTCTATGTAAATTTCGTTAAAAAAACATTGCCCCCATTTTCTGAACCATGTGAACGACTACGAGTTTTCGCAAAATTTCAAACGTTTGGGCGAAAGGAAAAGTCCCAGCGTTTAGTTCTCTACTCATCCCAACTGGAATCGCTTTGTAAACATGCATGTTGTAACAAACCAAAAATGTTCCCCTTTCTGGCTTTTTTTATTTTTATTCTGTTTTTTTTTGTTGTCATTCTGAATCCAACCCTTACAAATTAGAAATGTAGTTTACGACATGGCGAATCTATTGACGTTTGTCCCGCTGAAACCGAACGGCCAGTTCTCGAGACCTCGGGAGGGGGAGGGGCGAATAAGCATCCCCCATACGGGAATGCTTATAGGTACTGGAATAGGGTTAAACGACCCCCTTCAGTCAATGACGGGTTAAATGCTATTACGATCAAACTTGGCGCTCTTCTGGCGCGGTTTTCGCGGTATTCCGGTTAAATTTTGGCGTGTCCATAACGTCATTTTAGCGCCCCTAAAAATCGTCCTAAAAGGTCACTTAGCCAAATACTGAATCCGTCCGTGGCTTCAGCTCGTGACAGTTTTCAGAGATGGTCTTACTCCTGAAGATCGCCTGGAACTGAAGCGTCAAATGCTGAACGTGCATTGTAGCTTGCCTGTAAATCTATCATCTCTCGGCTTAACGAAGGTTTGCGCAGTATTTCTGATCGAACAGAAACTTCACACTTTTTAAATCCTGATCCAAGTGGGCATGATCTGAGTGAAACTTACCATATTATTTCACGGCGTTGACCAGGTCGAGATTTGACACCGTGTCCTCACTTGCAGGCATTCTGCCGTCTGGCGTTTCTGTACCACAAAACAAGATAGGAAAGTGTACATTGTTGATGAGTTTAACCGCTTTGAGCGAACCCGCAGCGCAGTATGCGTACCGCGCATTTCTTTCGAACGAATTTTCAGTTGTCTTCACCCGCAATGACGTCATAGTGAGAGCGAGAACGAGTATATTTACACACATCGGCTCGAGTGTTGTCTCATTTGACCTTCTTGCGGCAACTCCTAACATTCAATCCCCTTACCCACCTAGATGCGTGCGCGCGCGGCGTTGCTGGAGGGCGGCGATTGGAGGGGGGGGGGGGGGGGGGTGAGGACGCTGGTAGGCGGCTCGCCACGCTCGCTCCAACCAGGAATGTGCCGCCACTCATTCGTGCAGCGCTGCCGACCGCATCAACATGCTCCCACAGGCCAGGATCAGGTGAGAGACGCCTTGGACGAATGTTGTGGACTTGCCGCGTGTCTTGTACGTGTCTTGTAAGCAGAGGGGACCACGAGCTCCCGCATGGCAAACTTTTGTCCGACTTTGATGTCGAGCTTTATGCGACGCCTTTGCCACTAACCTAGTTATTTGCTTGTCTCCGTTGCAAAGTTTCGTCGTTCGTCTTTGTTGCAAAGAATATCATCCGTCGTCTCAAATGGCAGGGCTCAAATCTAGAAAAAACGTTTCTTTCGTTATGTGACTAGCTGGCTAATCCAGGGAGGGCCAAGACCTTCCCTTTTTTGGGAAAGCCTGGGGCCTTCACGTCTTTTGCCCCGTTTTCTTCGGACAAGATTAAGGGTTTATTTCCAGGACGACAAATTAACGGTGGAAATGTTAATTACAAAAATGACGGGACAAAGTGAGCGAAATCAGAGGAGAACCTGGCATTCGAGAAACCGACATCTGGATCGAATGGGGGATGTTTGCACGTCCTGGTGTTGGCGCACAGCCGCAGGAGAGACCCATCCTCAACCCTGTCAGGCCGCTGCTGAGCGGGTCCTCATTAACCCACCATTGACGGGGGAAGACGTTTGACCCACTCTCCCATGCCGCATTTCTTAGATATCTCCCAAACGAATCAACGCAACGTCCTGAACCTTTCCGCACCTTTTCTTGTAGCAATTGTGCACATGCTGACAACAATCTGGAATCGAGGTCATCGTAGATCACGTCTCAATAACGCCATAACGGATACCATGTTTTGCGATTCGGCATTCAATTTACTTCACCGCCGTATTCCTGTTTTTTTACAATGTGTGGTAACCGTGGCTTCTCTTGCATATCAGCATGACCTGAGAGTTTAACATGGAGCTTATCTGACTTCATGTTAGGGCATCCTAGGTCAAATACGCATCCAGTGGGAGTACGTTTTGGAAAACGAGCTGAATAACTTTGATGTAGTTTGACCTTTGGTGGTTTTATGCACATTTCATCTGAGCGAGTGAACTGGTGGCATCTTTTTGACGTTATTAATGACCGGTGTGGTTTGGGCCTTTGAAATGTTGTGCAGCATTCCGTGAAAATGTGCAACAACATGACAGACTGACTTGTATCGTCTACAGAGATGTCAGATGGAGGTCACCAGCGTGGTCGTGGTAGTCCGATTTTGAAACCACCAAATATTGCAATGCTGCTTATGCACGATAACTGGGGTCATTTTAAGCTTTTTTGCCCAAGACTGTTTGAAATCACCATTTTTAGAATCTCGTCTCATATGCGCCAGGAAGCATGCAATGCATAACACGTTATGACATGGAGGTAAAAAACGAGGTAAAACGAGGTAAAATTTGACCCAACCTGTGACTGACCTTTTATGACCTTCGGTCAGGCTGCGCCTGGAATATGAGATTAAACTTATATGAGATAATAATATGATATGAGATAACCAGGAACACATTACCCGAAAACTTCAGTCTTGGTCTGCTCGTCATTGCTATAAGGTGACTTTTTGTGTTTGACCTGAATTACCTTACCCGACCGTAAGGTCCGGCGCTATCGATTGGCGTCTGAATCAGCTAAATGGGACGACTGGTTCTCGGGACATGCAGGGGACCTTAAACGCACCCCTCCCCCAGTCAAGGTAACGAAATACCGTAGTCAATGCCTGGTTAGTTGTGCTACTGACACTAATGTTTTCATCTCTAATGTTTTCATCCTGCTCCAGGCAACCTTTCATAATTGTGATCCATAAATCTCCTTCATTTGCGCGAATACACATGGCCTCGCACGTAATCAAGCGCACCTGTGGATTTCCACGACTGTCGATGCAGCAGATACAATACATCTTTAGACTTGTCCCCGAACATGGCGACCGGAGACGACAGCCATTCGGTACCATTCAGTCGCGTGGGACGGACGGACGAACGCTGCTGAACCAGCCGGCAATGACCGTCCACTGCGCCTCCTCAGAAACATTCATGGTGTCCCTGGTGTCGTTCACGGCGGGGTCTCGCCAGACCGATGCTTGCGATGTTGGATCCTGCAATGTTGTGATGTTGCTCCCTTCAGTCCTCACCCCGTAGCTCAGCGCCTGGCATCGTGGCTCCCTCGTTAGGAGCCGATGTACCAGGGACGCAGCCAGGATTTTCTTAATGGGGGGAGGGAATCAGTGTGAGATGAAATTATATGAAAATTGCTTGCATGGAAGACGATGTGCAATGGTTTCCACAAAAACGCAGGTCTAAGGGAGGGGGCGGCCCCCGGCTGCGCCGGTGCGATGCATGATACCAAACACGCGCAAAAGCCGCGCGAGTTTGTGTCGCTCAGTCCAGTGTCGCTACGTGCGGTGCATCGCCTGACTACTTTGGGGTCCCATGTTCGGCTTACAGTGTCCATTTGCGAACAAAGGGTTCCGTGCAGGAAGACCCTGCACAGGCTCGGGCATGGGGCAGGCATGGGAACCACCTTTCCCGCCTTCCCAGCCTATTTCGGCGATCAGGCGCCGTTAGGCCGTCTGAGGTACAGTAATACTTATTATGCCGCATGTTCACAGAAAGTCAGCTTGCTCTTGATAACAGTAGCTGCGGTCCACTGAACCTTCTCAAAAGCTTTCGTTGTGTTGTTGCGTCCGCGACGGGGTCTCTCGAAACTGATGCTTGCAATGTTGGTGCGCCATGCGGCACCATGCTGAAAAAGCGTGTTCTCTTCTTTTGTGGAAGCAGTTTTTGTCACATACCGGATAAACTTATCGGCTTGGGAGAAAAACAATGTCACGAAAACATTAACGTCCTCGGCATTTGCTAAACATGACCATAACATCATTTCGCTAACTTAAACATGTCACATACACTCTGAAAATGATTGGGGGCATGCATGTAATGTGTCATTTCCCAAATGGGCTGACAGGCTATAGAGGCAGGTAATTAGGACTTGATATGGGCACTGGCGGATCCAGACGACCAGTCTTGGGGGAGGGGGTGGAGTTTCCTCTAAGGAAACCGAAGCTACCTCCGTAATCCAATTTCTCCTCCGATTTCGAGCACTTTGGTTTACCATTTTGGAGGGCATACGCAAAATGAATATTAATTCAGATGCATTGCGTCCCGCTTACACCCACCATATATATATATATATATATATATATATATATATATATATATATATATATATATATATATATGTATATATCGCCTCTGCAATCGTCCTTCTGGATGATTATGTTCTCATTAATCTCGAAAAAGTCGTACTGCAGCGGCCAGAAAATATGCATGTGCATGCAGAGACACCCGTAGGCCCGAGGCCTTTACCGATTTTTGAAGCGCCAAATATACTATTTGCTCCGCAGCGCGTCCCACAAACTTTGCGACTTTGAAGTACCCTAGAGACGTGTCGTGATCAACACCCGTGACCAGGGATGTCGTTTCACGTTATCATTGGCGGGGCCGAACCGAGGGCCGACAACCAAACCTCCCCCAAACGTGAGTGTGTCAACGGATCTGGACGACTTGGTTTTGGCTAAGGGCAACTATTTGTTAGCATTTACCAAATACCAAACCATATATATATATATATATATATATATATATATATATATATATATATATATATATATATGTGTAGGATATATATATATATAGGATATATATGTATGTATAGGATATATATATATATATCCGTTACTTAGGTAGGACAATGTCTTTTATGCATTGTTCATCGAAGATCAAAGCATAATGTGCTCATACCAGCTTCTTCTCGTTTTTTCAGCATTTCTGACCAGACTTTTCTTTACGAGAGGTAGATACATTAGGCTTCTTGGGCTCGTCATGCATAACGCGAATATAGCTCCAAAACATATGACCGGTAATCGGAACACAATTGTTGTTCAATCATGTAATGATCGTCATCGCTTGTCTGCTCTCGGGACCCTGCACATACACGATCATAACCCGATCATCAACAAACGACGGAAACCACGCACCACGCTTTCCCTGCATTTGACCTGACTGCTCTTTTTTGTCAATGTGATATCAGTTATGCTCCTTACATGTGCATTGAACTGTTGTTTTGAAAGCGTGGGTTTTGTGTTTCGCTGCGTACTGTTTATTTGCCTGACGATAGAGAAAGGATTTCCGAAACGCTTTAATTTTAAATAGATGTATTTGGAAGTAATATCCGCCTTAAGCATGACGAACCTTGGCAGCCTAATTTGTAACGTGCCTCTCGAAACCAAAAGTTTGATCAGAAATGCGGAAAAATGAGAAACTGGTACGAACTCATTATGCTTTGATCTTCCATGATCATCTGACATCCACGCATGACCGGCGATGTTAACAAAAAAATTGGCTTATATCTTGTCTATTGTTGCGTTGCGTGCGGTGCGAAACGTGTTATCGATAGACTGATCAAAAGGGAACATTCCGCGGCAAGTAGTTTCGACTAGTTTCTACCTTAAGACCCTTTGGAATGTTTAAGGTCGGCGCATGACCTACATATATGTGACCTACGCTGACCTCGGGTATTACGTTTAATCGAATTATGTGAGGAGAATTCTGCGAAAAGTGGCGGCTTCACATTCAACTTAATGCTTCTCAGGCTTGCCTTTAAAAACATTCAATCGCTCTGTATAATTTTATTAGCAATATCACTCAGCACCACGCACATTTCAAGGACAGAAACAGACATGACCATGTCCGATACAGTTCAGGGGGTAAACAGCACAAATTCACTGGAACTGCTTGAGAAGCACCGGCCAGGCAATGCCTGACTTATGTATTCTTTTTGGGATTCGGAAGAGTGTCGCGGTTGTCGCTGACGCTGTCGCTGACGACCTAGAGGCAGTGGCAGCGTAAGCGGGGGGAGGGGCAGTGGGGAAAAGTAGTCCTACCCCCAGCAGCTGAAATTTAACATTAACCTTATGGCACTGAATCGAAAGTAATGGCTCAAAAAACAACTAGTGCCCCCCTCCCCCTGCCGCCGCCGCCGTTACTGCGTGGAGGAGAAGCGACGTTTTTTTATCCTCGTTGACAGTGATTAGAGCATTATACTTCGCCATGAATGCCACGCCTCTCTCCGCCAAGCCGTTCACAACGTTCAGTCCCCTCAATATTGCGTGGACGTCCTGGAAAAATCATTATTGCCTGACAACGCCGACCTGAAGGATCTTTCCCCAGAAAAGCGTGAGCGAAGCCCAGGATCTGAAAGAAGGCATTGGAGTGACCACTGGAGATTGAAGGGCATTATCTGTTTTTACAGTGTTCAGACCAACGACTGCACGTCTGAGGGGCACATGATTGTCGTCGTTGTTTTAGTTCATGCTTTACACCATCTCCCTTTTTCTTTCCAACAGGCACTGAGTTATCAAGGAGTGCGAGGGAAAATAGCTTTTCACTCAGTTACCACGAATAATTGATAGACTTCTTTGGGGTGGTTTTGACGATTTTTGCGTTCTCGTAAGTCTAAATTCTTTCATGAACTTGATGAACCCAGGAACCAAACATCAAGGTATACCTTAGCTACGAAGGAGCATATGGCCAGTAGGCCTATTTCTTTTGTGAGGCCAGTTTAACCTGGCCTCTACAGGTCCAGACTTTCTGGGAGTAGATGCCTTTGGCCGTTCAGCAACCGTCGCCTTTTTTTCTTATTGCGTGAAATTGCAAAATAGAATTGTGAAAGATGGGCATAATACGTGGGAAGAATATATAACAAATGTGACCAAATATCATGAAGCTGCTTCAAAAACCCTGAAAATGGCGAGGAAAAGCCAGAAGCGGAGGGGGTTTCTCTGAGGCTCCCTCCCCACACGGAAAAGAGAAACAACGCATTGGTGGTCAAATGACCCAGCTATCGGCGCGCTCAAAAAATGAAATCGCCAACCAATCAGTCGCGACTGGTCTGCAAAACCATTAAGCTGACTGCTTGGTATTGTCCAACCTTTGCTGTATGCTGTCCGCATTTAATGTTGCAGTCCTTTTGGATGACAGTGTTTTTTCTATAGATCTCATTCAGATGTCCTGAAGCGCGTGCCGTTGGGATCAGTGCTCTTACTAAGCTAACGTGGTTGCAGTATCGCTGGTCCCGTTTCGAAATCTTTTCAAATTGAGAAATTTTTTTCGCAGCAACAGAAGCGGATGGCGCTGGAAGATCTTTATGGTTTCACGGGAATCAGCAGCACTACTGCGTTTTGATCGGCTGATTCGTTTCGGGCCAAACGGTGTTGCCCGTTCTGGGGTCGAAACCAGTGCTTGTCATTCATGGGCTCCAGCTACGGGGTCCTCATCCATCTGGTCATAGCGGTGGCAACGCTTAAACCATGGCGTTGAACATATGATTTGTTTTCGGCGTTGAAAACGTATGTTTAACATTGACGGAAACAGAGACGGAAACTGCAAGCTTTCGCGGCTTTTGTCAGCCTGTCATTCTCCAAGGCAACTGGAAGGGCAGCCTCTACCGCTTGTGCTGTGCCACGGGTCTTTCTGTCGCTTGCACAGCCTCGATGGTTCGGTTCGCCGACCTGTAAACCTAATTTCAAAAAATGCGTCCTCGAAAACTGCCGTACATTAACTTTTCACATGTTTTGTGGATAATGCAGGCCATCATAAAACCAGTTTTACTTCGGCGTGGGGATCCTGCTAGCTTGAATGCCCCAAAAGTTTGGATACCTCTTCATTTTTACAGATATTGGTGTCATAAGACGGCAGTTAAAATATTTCCTTGTAACACAGGGTCAACATAGCGTTCTCTCTGCTGAAACAAGCTATTTTCTCCATTGTGGAGCATGACTCAGCCAATTAGTTATCCTTGTTGAAATCAAACTCAGACATTAGACAGCTGAAATCGGACTCAACCCCTCTCTTGGCCGAAATCGGACTCAGCCGTCTGTCTGGACTGAAGCATGACTCAGCCGTCTGTCCTCTGGGCTGAGGAGTGACTCAGCTCCTGTCCTCCGGGTTGGGGTGTGACTCGGCCGTCTGTCCTGTCGGCTCTGAACAGCAGACGTGGGCTGGCGTGCCGCCGCCGCTGTGCTCAGTTCCGGGATGACGGCGCGCGCCGCTCCTATCCCCGGCGGCGGCGGCGGCGGCTCCTCCACGCGCCGCGGCCCTGACCTTGCCCGTCCCAGTCGACCCTGAACCGGACCCGGGCCGGCAAAAAGGCGGACCACCGCTCATTTAGCTGCTTAGACGGGCGCCGGCGCACCGCCATAAACAAATAAATCACGACGAATTCCCACGCGTCGTGAGCTGGCCGGTACTGGGCGGAAGTGGACAGAAGTGCGGGAACAGAGACTGGAAAATGGACTGAAGCCTTGTGGGGGCCCCAGCACAACACAGCAGGATCCACAAACGTGCTTCTTGCCAAGCAGCGTATCAGGATGGCGGTTCGTAACTTATGGCATCGTATGCGCATGAAAAACTAGGGACTTTTTGCACTTCAGTGATTTACACCTGTCACTGTAGCACCCGCGACACGAGGTAGTTTTTGTCGAAATGACTTCGACATATCTTTTTAAATCCGAACTCCGGAAAAAAAGCAAAAACAGGTTGACTGGATCCTCTTATGTCGCACAAAGTTCACGTCCGTTCAGCGGAAGGTAAAACGGCCATGGGACGAGCAACTGGAAAAGAAGGAAAGTTAAACTGCATCAGCATAAACTGGTCCACCTGCTAACAAATCTCATTACAGACGATTTCAACTCCCTCTTCCCGGCGTTGTTTAAGACAATTCCAAGAACGAGCAGACTTGATTCCGTGTGCTGAAAACCCGCCACGACAAATGAGATGGCATCAGTTGCCCCGTATTCGATTTGGACCCCGGTCCGATTCCGGTGCGTTTTCTGAAAATGGTCTTCGCACAACAAACGGACCGCCCTGCCCGTTTTCAGTCCGTCACTGGCTAGCTCAGAACACTGGGGCACGTGGGAAACGCATTGTCCGTGAACTGAGGAGAGCCCGCCGATCCGGTAAACACGACCAAACAGCATCAACTGCGCGGCTGGCCCCGCCATTGTGACCTTCAGCCGTCAGTGTCAAGGGCATGGCGGCCGTCGGCGAGGCGCCTCAATAGCCGAGCCTCACGAGCGTGCCCAAAGGTGCTGCTGGGACCGTCCGAACAGTGCCCGTGCGAGTCCTGTTTATGTCCGACGTCTTATTACTGGGTGCGCCGAACTCTCACGAACGCTGACGAATTAAATCAGCGTTTGTGCGTCAGGTAATGAACGTTTGCCAGACAATCACGTTATGGTCTGTTAAGCTGATGCGAAAGCTCATCAAGCTGGCACACTTCGCCCCACCTTAAATCAGCGCTAGGTAAAACGTTATCTGGATGGCGCAGGTCGGATGTTGACGTCACTACAAGCGTAAAACAAATGATAATGTGCTGTGCTTAAAGCCATAAAGTACACAGTGCAAAGAGCAAATGCCTTTGCATTACATTGAATTTATTGGACGAATTTTTGCATTGTCGTCTTAAGCCGGGTAAAAATATTGCATGACAAAAAAAAACGGTAAGTGATGTGAAATCTTGTTTTGCTTTCCTTGAAACGTAGACAAATGAGCAATGGTAAAGGTTTGAGCAGTATGGCCCTGCACCCTTTGAACATACTCGAATCCATTTCGTCGTGATTCATCATCGTCAATGACGTCAGTCTAATGGATATGCCTGCAGATGGGCTCTGGCGTCATTGGTACTGATGGCGAGTCGCGCCTGGACGACCGATGACGTCAGAAAGAGCCGAGTCTACGTCAACCACCCGGAGTCTCCCAGCATGCTGTACATCAACGAGGCAGTGGGAAACACGAGAGTGGAGACGATGCCGAACAAGAACAAGCTGTATGAACTGCTGCTATACCCGACCAAAATGGTACATCCTCAGGTTACCGGCTGGTCACATGTCAGAACTATCGTTTCCGCGTTCTGCCGCTGTTTTTTTTATCTCCCCCCGAAAATGACTGTTTTCCCGGCCTGTGACAAAACGACACAGCAGTGGTTCGATGGTTTATTGTGGGACGGCGTTGTTCTGTATGAGCACACGTCCGCCCGGGCTGTCCGCAGGCGTCGCAGCCGCTGAAGGGCGTGGCAGTGCTCGGCGGCGACATAGCCGGCACCGTGTACCTGACCCAGCTGAAACCCCCCATCGGACCGGTCAGCGTCGATGGCTTCGTGCAAGGTCAGGTCTCGCTCCAGCTGGGCTGAACTCGCTCCCAGCCAACCTCTTCGGGGCTGTTATCTGACTGGGGTGGAAAGCAAGGAGTGACTGCGTTCACAGGGTGACGTCGGCCCCAATAGTCCACAGTTTCCATCAGCCTAGCATGACGTTCTTGACTGAACTTGTAACGGTATGGGGACTCTTCAGAGCGTCGGTGAAGCATGGGCATACGATTAGAATATTTAGCATCAATTCATGGCGACAGCTGACTGCATGACGGTTGCGCAGTGACTCAGACCTCTGCATGGTCGTAACACACCGCTCAATTGATTGACGTATCGTGGCGGGAAATCATTGGCCGAAGGCTTTCTTCTTTTCGCCGCTGGTCCTAAACAAGAAGCCTGTGTTGCTGAGCCAAGCACCCGCGCTAGGCCCCCGGCGGGGAACGTGAACATTAACCGTCCTGATGTGCGTGACAAGGGACGATATAAAAATGGCGTTGTTTTCCCGCACTCGAAAAATGCATCCACCGTCACTCATGGACTACAAAGCTCCCTTCCCTCACCGTTGGTCAACGGCCGGAGGGCAGACACCTTGTGCTACCTTGCATGGCACCCGGTCAGAGGCTCCCTTCTTTTGGCCGTCGGCCAAAAGCGGCTTTGAGTGAGGACGGAGTGCACTGGCTGTGCTGTGCTCGGAGGAAGCTGGCCAGAAGCAAGAGAGACGCCCACCGCCATTAGCGACGAGGCATATTTGGAGTTGGAAGGACCTAAAGCCATGTTTAAGTGCATTTTTTCCGTGCAGCGACGTTGGACTCCTGTTTAGGTCTTTCAGACCAGATATGTAGCGGCGACTACGGTGGTACAAAGCTATCGGCCGTTGGGCCGTTGCTACATTCCGCTACAGATAGCAGCGGACCTGTTCTCTTACTTTGCTAACACTGCTCAAAAAAGCCCATCTGACTCGCTGCCGCTGTCCACTTCAGACCCGGAAAACACCCTGCACGTGCAGTTTGACCGATACGGCGACCTGAGCGGTGGATGTGGCATCGACTCCTTGCAGCCGTTCAATCCGTACGGGGTAAGTATGGCCGTAGCAGTCGACCTGGTGACGAGTGACTCCATTGTGAAGGACAGGTAACAGCTCAATCAGGACGTCAACGGACGGACCGGCCCTGCCCCTGCGCAGGGACGTGGCCAAGGGCCAGAAGAGCGAAGGGGCTGGCGCCCCCCTCCCCCCGGAAAGGTAGGGCCCTTATGACCCCTTTGCGAGGTTGCGGGATAAGATCAGCCCAAATATGACCCCTGAAACCATAGCGGATTGTTAGAAAGCCCATTAGAGACCCCTTGAGGCTGTAGGAGGCCCCCTTGGTGCTATGGAGGCCACCCTTAATGCTAAATGAAGCTTTTTGAAGCCATAGGAGGTCCCCATTGTGCTAAAAGAAGGCCAAGCAAATGATAAGGTCTCTTTAAGACCAAAGGAGGCCACCTCAGCAGTTTTTGGTGGAAGCCCCCCTTAGGCTGAGGAGGCCACCTTGGGGCGAGGGGGCCACTGCTGAGGATCCGACCCCCCTTTTGGCCGATTCCTGGCTACGTGCCAACTCCTGTGTGCCTGAATAGTCCCCGACAGCGTTGACCTTGCGGTCTCACGGCTCATGAATTATTGTAAAGCTGGTCCAGGCACTCCATTGGCCTGGCGTACGAACCAAGGGGAACGACCCGACCGGCCCCGGCAACATTTACGCCATCTGTTGTGGAGTGGTGCCTTTTGTATGCGCTGCTAAAACTTACGGCACGCGAATATCAAGAAGTAAGATGTTTGCATTTTATAGGCATCTGATACTTGAGAGTCCGAGCACTGATAGGCACGGACAAGAACGTTATACGTCGTTTTTACGATGAACCGTATGAAACCTGGGTGTGCACGGAAAATAGCCTGTGGAAGCCTGCGAACAGGAAGTGTAGGTGAATTTCGAACTAACGCGTGCCACTACGTCCCGTGCAGCGCAGCCACGGCCGGTACGACGACCCGGCCCGGCCTCTGGGTGACCTCGGAGAGACAAAGGTCACTTCCAACCACTTCCGGCTGTCGGATCGCAGCGTCTCGCTGACGGGCACTCGCAGTGTGCTGGGACGCCGCGTCATCGTCTACGACGCGGACGGAAGGGCCGGCTGCGGCGTCGTAGGCTACGCCACCACCCCAAAATGACAGCACGGGGTTCAGAGGCCGGGACACGTCACCGTGCTGCGGCGAAGGAGCGGAGGGGGGGACAGCGCAAGTGACCGTACTCCGGTGACTGAGCCGAACGGGGGCCGCAGGGGCCGGGTATGGGACCGTGCTGCGATGACTAAGCCGAACAGGGGGGGGGGAGGAGCCATGGAATGTGACCGTGCTGCGGTGACTGAGCCGGGGATAGGGGGCCAGGGCACGTGATCGTGCTGGGGTAAATAGGCAGGGGGGGGGGACGAGGCAGGGGCAAGGGCATGTGAGCATGCTCAGGGGACACATGACGGCCTGGAGAGGTATCGGAATACGACGCTATGATCTGGCCACGGGGAGGTGACGATGGGATGGTGGTGAACGGCGAGTGTGCCGCCTCGGTTTTGTGACGTGGCGACTGAGCGAGGATTACGGCGGCGTCGCTGCACTGGGTGACAGTAAAATGGTCATGGTGCTGTGCTGCAGGCTGCCGCTTTTCTCACAGGGAGAACGAGAGGCGTTTTCAACGGATGCGTCGAAAACCGGAAGATTTCTCCGCCTCATACCTGTCTACATCAATTTCTCGACATTTCTTAGAACAATGAGGAAAGCGTTGTCACGTTTTCCAAAGCTGGATGGTGCATTTCGTTCTCGATTTGCGTCGCTTTGCACCCAGTTAATTCCGTCCGTGAAACGTCGAACGCTCCCCGGTCGTCATCACTATGCCCGTCAGTTTTCGTCGTAAAACAGCATGGTATTAACAAACTATTCAGATACATGACATTCGAGTAAATATGCCGACGTCTCACTGGTAGACAAGTTGGGATTCGGAGAAAACCCATACGGAAAGAATGATTTGATGTGCTCAAAATCGACGGTATTTTGTACCTTCGAGGCAGCAACTAAACCCGGCGAGATGGCAAGATAAACCATCAGGCTGCGTGGAAACTTGCGTTTTCAGTTTGTAAAAGTTGCTGTTGGGAACGCCACTTGTCTGTCTAAAAATCACATAGAACTTATTGCTTCCTGCACACGTAGGCTGTTTTGCCGTCCGCTCCAACACCGAGTGTGGGAGGTACGCGCTCTATTAATTCCAAACGTATTGCTCACTCTGATTTACTCAGCTCTTCAAACATGCCAAACCTGTAAGAAACTGCCGACGTGCCACTCACGTACTGCCAGGAAAAGACGGCGTGGCTATCCACCTTGAGGTTACGGGAACCGTTCCTCATAACAATTTCCGGAGGGTTCCCGTCTTCCAGCTGCCAGCACCCCTCCCCACTAACCACAATAGTCGACAGCACTTGCCAGGTGAGCCTGAGTTCGCTTTCTCACGGTATTGAGCATTCACGCCAGCACCGGTGGCAAACTTCGCGACGCATCGCCACCAGGGGCCGGGCATTCAGGCCAAACGATGTCCCCACCGGTCACTCAGTCAGCGCCGACCGGGCAGGAAGTGCGTACCGTCGCCGCAGTGTCGAAGCGGCCACCCCGCCGAAGGCTGTAGGGCGGGACCAACTGGCACACCGCGTCGAAGCATCGTGTCGGAGGACTAACTGACACACCATGGACGCTGCCCAGTTCGACAGACGCTACAAGAGAGTTTTCAGGTTGGAAGCGACACGGTAAAGAAGCTGCCGAGTAACACCAGGTGCTACTGCAAGGAATGCAAGGACTGTAACGAAGCTGCCGAACTGAGCCTGCCGGCGCGGTGAGGAAGCTGTCGAGTAGGACCTGTTAATGCCACGAGCGAGCTGTAATTCGGCTGTCCGTGGAATCCGTGCTCCGTGTTTGGTCGGACGGTTTTCTCTCGTCGTTCTCCGGCCAGGATGGCCTCGGCCAGCCTGCTGGCGCCACTGCTGGCCTGCTGGCTCTGCGTTGCCGGCGCCACGCCGCTCAACACCACCGAGCACTTCCTGGCGCCGCTCAACACCACCGAGCACTTCCTGGCGGCGCTCTCGGCCGCGCTGATGGCCGCGGAGAGCGCCGCCCGGTCGGCGCCGGCCGCCGGCCAGACGCTGCTGTTGGCGCTGTGCGACAGGTCTGCTGGCCAGCCGGACGGCGCCGGCCTGCTGGTACGGCTGCAGTCGCCGTCGGCCTGGAGCGTGGTCCAGCCGCCGCCGGCCGACTGCGGCCCCGCTCTGCTCGCCCTGCTCTGGTCGCGCCGGCACACAGTGGCGCTGCTGGACGAGGCCGCCTCGCGAGCCCTGGCCTGGCAGAGGCCGGCCTCCTGGGCGGCGGCCACTGTCGTGCTCACGTCAGCGCGCGCCTGCCGCCGGCTGCTGACGTCGTCCGCCGCCGACAAGGTGTACCGTCTGCTGTGCGCCGAGTGGGGACGCCTGCTGCGGCGCCGGCATTTCCCGGCGGCCGCCGAGCCGGCCGTGCAGGAGGTGCCCGCCAGCGGGCCGCTGCTGCCACCCGACGTGCCGCCCACGTTCCACGACCACCCGCTGCGGATCGTGTACGAGCTAATGCCGCCATTCTTGAGTCTGCGGCCCGGGCCGGCGGCGGCGGCCGACACGCCCTCGCTGGACCGGCTGGCCGGCTTGGAGGCCGACCTGCTCCGCCAGTTCGCCACCGTCTGGCGGGCGCGGCCGCAGCTCGTGGCCAACCCGCAGCCAGGCCAATGGGGCGGCAGGATCAACGGCACCTGGCAGGGCCTGATCGGCGCCGTGGCGGCCGGCGCCGCCGACCTGGCCGCCGGCGACGTCAGCCGCACCGAGGAGAGACAGCGCGCCGCTCAATTCACGCCGGCCTTCCTCTTCAGCGACAACGTGTTCGTGACGCGCTGGGCGGCCGGCGGCGTGTGCTGGGGCCGCTTCCTGAAGCCGTACCAGGCGCAGGTGTGGTACCTGCTGGTGGCCGGCTGCGGCTTCTTCTCGGCCGTGGCCGCCTGGATCGCGGTGCGTGACGGCCGGCCGTGGCACGTCGGCGTGATGGCCGCCGTCCAGGTGCAGCTGGGCCAGTCGCTGCTCTGGGTGCCGCGGCGGCTGTTTTCGCGCGCGCTGCTCGCCGTCTGGATGCTCGTCTGCCACGTGGTGGCGCTAGCCTACTGCACGACGCTGGTGAGCCACCTGGCGCGGCCGGCGCCGCTGGTGGGCGTCGCCAGCCCGGAGGGTCTGATCGCGGCCGGCTTCACGATCATCACTCCGGCCAACAACGCGGCCGTGCTGGAGGCGGCGCTGAGGCTGGGCGGCCTGCCGCGCCAGCTGGCACAGCGCACCCGGCCGCTGCGCAATCTGACGTACCCGGCAGCGCTGGACGCGCTGTCGGCCGGCCTCGCCCTCATGGAGGAGCGGCCGCTGGTCATGAGGCACCTGGCCACGCGGCCGGAGCTGCGCGCCGCCGAGCCGGGCCTCTTCCCGACGCCGCTGGCCTGGCCGGTGCAGCGGCACTCGCCCTGGGCGCCGGCGCTGGCCTGTTTCCTGGGCCGACTGCGGCAGTCCGGCCTGCTGGAGCGGGCCGTGCGCCGACACCTGGGCCGGCCGGGCCGGTCCGGCGCTGGCCGCACAGCCGCCCAGCCGCGGCCGCTGGGCGTCCGCCACCTGCGCGGCCCCGTACACCTGCTGCTGGGAGGTCTAGCCGTGGCCGCCTTCGTCTTCTGCCTGGAGCTGGCCCAGTATCGGCTGATGGCCAGGCTCCCACAGAACGGTCAACCGTGAAAACTCGGCTGCTGCATCACCGCTGATAGGAGCACGCGCCCAGAGACTGCAGCGATACAGCGGAGACAAAGGCGTGGAGCGTTGCAAACAAAAAAAAGTGTAGGGCGGATCCAGGGTTCTGAAAAAGGAGGGGCATGGCGCAAAAAAGGGGACACGAAGCTTCTTGGGACATTGCCCATGACATGAAGGTTTTTCCTCACAAATTTGCTACAAAACATTTCAAAAAAGGTACAATGGCGCCTGAGACGCACACCTCGATCCTCCATCTGCGCTCGGAGGATGGGTGACGGCGACTGTGGCACAGAGGCGCCCCATGAGAGACACCAGCCGCTGTCCGCTGCGGTAAAACATCGGACTCTGCGGATCCAGTCTCCCTGCACGACGGCACACCGTGCCACTGCAGCCCCTCACGAGACTGCCTGCAGGACAGCAGGCAGCAGCACGGTGCGGTCTGAGACACAGCAACACACGGCACCCAGTAATACTGGGAACGGACCGTCCCGGCTGGAGAGCAGCAGATTATCGCGCAGACCGAGCAACTGCCACGCTGAAATGTCTCTTCGCTTGAGTTGCGTGCCTCCCAGTTCGGATGCCAGAAGTGCAGTTCACATTTCACGTTCACAGTGAGTATTCCAAGACCCGCCGCCTGCCTCCGCCACACGACAATCGCGCACCAGGAGTGCGCTGGCATCCATCAGACCGTGGCTAGTGGCGTCTGTGTTTAAATGCGCACAAACGGCCCTACTTTCACATTTGTCACATCTGCCACGATCGAGCGTACAGCACGTGACTCAGATAATACAGTGCAAAAAATGTACTACGTGGCACACATTCCCTTCATGTGTTGTTTCGCCGCGTCTTATGGTATCCAAGTGACGATCGGTCCACCTGCTCCAATTCTGCTGGCGTCAACAGATCCCGCAGGAATGTCATCATTAATTAAGAAAGTTTTTCTCATTTATCCCACACCAGTGATGGTAAGCCATCCGATGGCCGACGGTTCCCACTAGTTAATACTGAATTTGAATTTCAATCCTCCAGTGTTGCCTAAAACACAAAAGACGCCTGAACCAGCAACTTGAAATGGCGAGAGGAATGACTCACGACACCACTGCCAATGGCTGAGGAGCGTCATAACACGAGCGATAGTGTCCCATCGCCGCCGACACAGGACAGGCCGTGACCGCCCGTCTCCTCAACGCTGAACAATGCCACCATATTACTGTCATCACATGACAAAGGGAACTCTCTCTTCGATCAACAGACACCGCGCGATTCAGAAGCACTTCTGTATTGCTACGGCAGCCAGCGATTTTCCAGCCTTGACTCGAGACAGAGGAAATACACGCCATAACAACAGACGTCACCAATACGAAGCACATGGCGGACAGTTTTACCACGATGAGCAATATAACTCTAAAATTTGCCCACAGCGAAGAAACTGCTTATGGTTAATTAATCGCATCGACACCAATATGGAGGTATATGATCCTAAGCTAATACTCTGTACCAACCTTTCTTCACGCAAAAGCTCCTTGCAGCTTACGGGAGGAGGGAGGCAAAGTGGGGTAAATGGCAAAGACCACCACAATTAATGGTAACACACACACGAAATGTCCAGGCAACAGACGTGTCGACGAGACGACGAAAGTGCACCACGTAACGTACGAACCTGCATCGTCGCATCTCGTCACTGCAGCCACAGAACGCGAACTCACGTCACTTCCTCACGCGGTCATGGCCACTTCATACGTTGGACACTCGAGTAATGATCAAGGCGCAGCGGTGTGTTCACGACTCTGTACAATACGCATGCTTGCAATCTCCATCAAGTAACTGAGGTTTGACTGAACAATTTCAAAACATTTGGGATTTTTCAATGACGTGATTTTTGTACGGATCGCCGGACTCTGTAACGGGACCGGAGGCGGCGCCAAGCTGCGTGATGCTCATGCCTTCACCTGCACGCCCTCACGCGCACAGCACTGTGCGAGACCCGGCGGACTGGACAACACTTTCACAACGGCCGAGCGGGCACGACGGACGGCTGTATCACAGGAGGCAGTCTCTGGACGGATTTTACCTAACGCCAACACTAACCGAACAACGGCGCGGGGAACACGGCCCAACAGGGGCCCAACTACGGCTCTGCGCGTTCAATGTGCACCAGACTGTGACCTTCATGCAACCTACGTTTGTAAGAAGTGGTGCGAAGAACCACACCGTCAGAAAAACGATTCTAATGTCTGCGCTGTGCCAACGGAGCAGCAAACACCGCTGTGTCCAAGAGTTGCACAAGAGTTACTATGAGTTACACTGGCAGGTCTGAAAGCGAATTTAATATCTTCAGCCGACTACAGCGAGCGCGACGCGAAAAGGACGTCGAAGCGGACAATATCACACCGGACAATGAAATCACATTCCTGGCAGTTCCAAACTAAACTACCTTAAGGCGCACATCCTCCACATTTATGCTGGTTTCATATCTGCCATCTTCCAATACCGCACGAAACGACAAACTAAAGGCGTGCAAGATGTTTGACATAATACGGCTTGATTAAATTTCTGAGGCAAGGCGGTAGCTAAGTTTGCTGGTTTGCCATTCCATTTGCCAACGAAGCTGGAGAATCGATACCGCGCATGGGCAATTCAAGGGGTTAGAGATGGGGAAGGTCTTGCTTAAAGCAGCGATGACTAGATGCACCTATTGGTCTCGTCAGGAATGGCAAGCCTGATGAGGCCAACTAAGCTTCAACACTGAACATTTTTAAAACACGGGGCCGTGCTGGAATACCGCGACGAATGCAAAGCCAAATGTTATCGGAGCCAAAAGCGAACAGGTCCCAACATAACTACTACGTGATCTTTGGCTGACATTTCCACTTCACACAGTAACCCGGCACGGGCGATTAGGGGCGCGAGAAAACTGACACCTCACGACCTCGAGAACTCTGGGCATGCAGCGGAGAACTGAAACGCTCCCGGCGCCAACAGTCGACACGCACCAACGGCCAGCTGGCGCCATCGACCCGGACGTACGCCAACGAAGACACGTCCACGGCTCAAGAGGTATGTTAACGGTCGAGATACGACACGGTCCAGGAGGTATACAGTAGGGAGATGCGTTAGCTGGGAGGCACGTCAATAAAGAGAAAGCTAACAGGTTATACTAGCCGACAGCACATGCGCGGACGAACAAAGAGAACGTTAACGGCCAAGAGGTTACCTAAGAAAGGAGGCTTTCTGATGAAGGCGTTTGATCAAGGCAACGAAGTAAACAAACGGACGGAGTCGCAAGACGGTCCCCGTCGCCCTACGCGACAGAACAGGCCACAGACAGTGGAGGCGGGACGATATCTGTGACGATCACCGAAGGTTAGCTGGCATAGATGATGGTGAAGCGACAGCTAAAAAAGATCCGGCAGGACTACTCACATGCAGGCTGAGCGGAACGACTGGCGAATGCAGACTGGTAGAGATACGGACTAGGCCAGCTCAGATAGCCCTGAAGTCAGTGCCGGCGGTGTGGACGGATCAGAATGGCTCGGCGCACGCCAGATCAGAATGGCACAACAGGTCAGTTCAAGCTGGCTCCGCGCTGTGGCGACAGATGCGGGCCGATCAGGCCTAATCCAAAGAACCGAACCATCACGGGGATGTGACCCATCCATCGTACTCGAGCACGGCCATTTAGCAGAGCACAAACCCAGAGGGCTGACTACTGGCGGTGGCGGCGGGGTAATGAGGCGACACTGGACAGCGGTCCGGCCGTGAGCCTGCCCAGAGCGACCAACCCAGCTCGCAGGGCCAGAGACGCGGCGCTGGCGGCCCCGACCTCAGAACGACGAGTCACTGGAGCAGTGGTGGGGCCGCGGGCCGGGCAGCGCCGCCCGGTCCACCAGCAGTCCGCCGGCGGCCACGTCGTCCCGCAGCCGCAGCTGCTGGCGGATCAGCGCCCGGCCGCCGCCGCCGCCCACCGACTGGTTGAGCGCGATCGGCGGCAGCGAGGTGGCGTCCGAGACGCGGCGACGGCCGCCGCGGCTCTCCACGACCGTCCGCGCCGCCGGCTCCTGCGTCTGGCACGCCACGCTGGCGGCCGAGGCGACCGGCGCGCCGCCGGGCCCGCCGCTGGTGGAGACGGCGCGCGGCCGCGCCTGCCGCCGCAGCCGCGCCTCCTGGGAGTGGGACTGGTGCAGCTGAGCGGTCAGGTGGCGGATGGCGTCGTCGCGTTCGCTGATCTCGGCACGTAGGTGACGCGCCGTCTGGACGCGCGCCTCGCTCTCGTTTTCGAGCCGCAGCTGGGTCCACTTCACCTGGCGGCCCGGTAACGTCAGCGTCGACCGGCCGAGGCCGCGACAGGCCGCGAACGCATTCACCGGACAGCGCAGCACACGGCAATGCCACTGAACCTGATGACCTTACAGAAAAACTGAAAACGACCGAGTCGTAGTTCAGCCATGCTAACATATGACAACATAGCACAAGCGGCAATACAAACTACGTCAACGGGTAGTTCACAATGACACCTCAAAACATGTTGGTCAGCCCTTAAGCGTCGCAACAAAGAACATGAACGAAACTGAGTCCCACTGATCTGTTGCTACACAGGCCTCTGTCCACTGGCCTTCTGCTACAGAAAATTAACTACCCACAGAGCTGCTACCACATACAGAGAACCATCTGTCCACTGAGCTGTTACTACATAAAAAGAACCATCTCTCCACTGAGCTGTTACTACATAAAAAGAACCATCTGTCCACTGAGAGGTTACTTCATACAGAGGACCATCTATCCACTGAGCTGCAACTTCATACAGGGAACCATCTGCCCACTGAGCTGTTACTACAAAAATCCTACATACAAAGAATCATCTGTCTACTGAGCTGTTCCTACACACAGAGGACCATCTGTCCACTGAGATGGTACTTCATACAGAGGACCATTTGTCCACTGAGCTGCTGCTACAGAGGATTTTCTGTCCCTATTCTGCCGATAAAGAGGACTACTCAATGACATGCTGCAGCAGATTACTATCGGTCTAATGATATGCCACTACAGAGGCCTGACTGACCTGCTGCTGGAGCGCGGTGACGGTGGCGGCCTGCTAGATTTTGTAAGAGGACTGTCTGACCTGCTGCTGGAGGGCGGCGATGGAGGTGGTCTGCTCGGTTTTGTAAGAGGATTGTATGGTCTACTGCTGGAGGGCGGCGATGGAGGTGGTCTGCTCGGTTTTGTAAGAGGATTGTATGGTCTGCTGCTGGAGGGCGGCGATGGAGGCGGTCTGCTCGGCTCTGTAAGAGGATTGTCTGACCTGCTGCTGGAGGGCGGCGATGGTGGCGGCCTGCTCGGCTCTGATCCGCTCCAGCTGTTCGTCCCTCTCCGTCTGCTGCTGCAGATGGCGCTGCAGGTCCGCCAGCTGGCGCCGGTACCGCTGCTCGGCGTTGGCCAGCTGCTGGCTGGTCTGCGTCGCCAGGGAAAACTGCAGCTCTGCCGAACAGCCAGACGTCAGATGGCAGCTGAGTGACACGTACGTCAGTCGTCACAGAGGCAGTGCATCTCTGCCTGGACCGCTGGGCCGCAAGTCTAACCCAACAACGTCCAAACAACGCCAACACCTCGGCGGCCGAAAGTTGCCGACGGTGGTGACGATGGACACGTCGGACGTCGGCCTCGGTGGCGTTCAGATCCACCCTCAGGTTGGCAGTGTTGCAAGTTTCACTCCCGTCGCCCTGTGCGCAGTGCAGCGTAAGTGCAGCTGTACAGAGCGTGAAGCCCTGACCGAGCGCTGTACGGTGGAATACTGGTATTATGGAGCAATATGGAGAACAGTACAGATTTGTTCGGATCTGCGTTTGTTCTCAAGACCGATCATCAGGCCCTGCAGCTGCTGATGACGTCGAAGGGCGTAAGGTGGGCTGGTATGAGGGTTTTTCGCTGGGCTAGTCGCCTGATGGTTTACAATTTCACGGTTCAGTACGTCTGTGGTCCCAAGAACCATCCTGATTGTCTCTCCCGTTTACCAGCAGTGACGGTGGCTGATGGCGGCTGCCATCACGGAGCGCATGGAGCAGAATTCTGCGGTGGATCGAGAGGGGATGGCTGCCGCTGTGCAGTCCGATCTGGTGCTGCGTCAGCTGGAACAGCACGCGTCTGGTAGATGGCCGGGGCGGTTCGCTGACAGTTCGGCGAGGCTGCAACCGTTCTATCGCTGCAGGCGGGAGCTGATCGTGGCAAATCAGCTCCTCTTCAGGGGCGAGCGGATGCCTGAGGCACTTTAGCGGCTGTGCTGTGTCTGGCACACGACGGGCACCAACAGACGATGAAAACCAAACAACAGCTACAGGGATTCTTCGGTGGCCAGGAACGGACAACGATGTTGAACAGTATGTCAAGCAGTGTGGTCAGTGTGCTGTTTCCCACAAAACTGCTACGACATACCACGCGCCACTTATTCCAGTCCCGTTTCTATTGCCACCATGGGCGCAGTTCAGTATGGATTTTATCGCCCTAATGGAGGGTGGAGGTGCTCACAGAAGGCATGCCACTGTCACGGTCGACTATTACTCGAAGTGGCCGAGGTGAGATTTTGCTCGCACCCAATCTCCCATGCGGCGACCGAGTTTCTAGGAACGGCGGCGAGCAGACAAGGCTGCCCAGAGGAGCTTGCCACACAACGGAACCGTATCTACTTCACAGGAGTTGACCTCGTACCTGCGCAGTGTGACAACGCAGCACGTCAGTGACGTCTTGCCATTCGAGGGGGCTGGCGCAGTGGAGAGGCTGAACATGGTGGTGAAGGCGGCTTTACAGGTTGCTACAGCGGAGAAGGACTGTGTAAAGCATCTGCGGGAGTTTCTGTTATATCGTTCCACTCCTCATGCTACCAAAGGGCCCTGCGCAGCTGCTGTGAGGAAAGCAGGTACAGCTACGGGCCAAACTGCAGGCGCCTGTGAACAGGAGGCCGGAGGACGACAACAAGCGCACCAGGGACAAAGTGGCGAAGAACCTAGAGCGGCACAAGGAGTACTTCGAGAGACGGTGTTGGGCCCGAGACGTGGGCTTCGAGGCGGGTGTCTGGGTTCGGTGCAAACTCGAGCCGAGTCGCAGGAAAGGTCCGCCGCCGTTTTCGTGCCGTAGACAAATCGTCGCCCAACGAGGTCCCGCCAGCTCCAGACAGAGCGCCGGAGCCGGTCCACGCTGAAAGGCTCGCTCGGTGGTCGGCTTCTCCACACAGTCAGCCTCCTAGTTCGGGGCCCGTGTTCACAGGGAACAGGGCGTTTGGCCGGGGCCGACAGACCTGCTGCGACACCGGTCTCGGCGACGTGCGCCACTCTTCCCCGGACATGGGAGCGAGAGGAGGAGGCACCGCCGGCACGCTCGCCCATTCCTCCGGAGGAGGACTCCGGCACGCCTCTGGTGCTCGACCCGGCCGACAGCTCTGCCTGGGAGGCTTCCAGACACTCAGAAGACGCCACTTCGAAACACGAGCGCCGTGAGATCGCGACGCGCGGGACCACTCGCTCGGGGCAGACCGCACACCAGCACGGTTTGAATACGAATACTGCAGCGCTGATGCTGCTAGGCTGAAGTTTGGTATGCTATGTTATCTGCCATGCAAAATTTTGAGCTGAGTTTGGCTCATCCCGAAGTTCTGATAATCCAGCCACAGATAATGATGATGGTAAGAATTTCCTTTACAAGTTTGGGAACAAATGTAGCATTGTACAGTGTTGGGCAAAGAGCGCCGGCTATGTTGGAGTTAACGGCGTGCATTGCGGTGGCGCAGCCGAGGTTACGTCCGAGCTACGAGCGCCTTTGTCTCCCTGTGCTGTGTGACGTGGCCGAATAAAGACGGCGGCATGAAACTCCTGTATCCCTGTGCTGTGTGACGTGGACGAATAAAGACCACGGCACGAAACTCTTGTTTCCCTGTGCTGTGTGACGTGGCCGAATAAAGATGGCGGCACGAAACTCCTGTCTCCCTGTGCTATGTGACGTGGCCGAATAAAGACGACGGCATGAAACTCCTGTCTCCCTGTGCTGTGTGACGTGGCCGAATAAAGACGGCACGAAACTCCTGTCTCCCTGCGCTGTGTGACGTGGACGAATAAAGACGGCGGCATGAAACTCCTGTCTCCCCCTGTGCTGTGTGACGTGGCCGAATAAAGACGGCGGCACGAAACTCCTGTCTCCCTGTGCTGTGTGACGTGGCCGAATAGAGACGGCGGCACGAAACTCCTGTCTCCCGCTATGCTGTGTGACGTGGCCGAATAAAGACGGCGGCATGAAACTCCTGTCTCCCTGTGCTGTGTGACGTGGCGGAATAAAGACGGCGGCATGAAACTCCTGTCTTCCTGTGCTGTGTGACGTGGCCGAATAAAGACGGCGGCATGAAACTCCTGTCTTCCTGTGCTGTGTGACGTGGCCGAATAAAGACGGCGGTATGAAGCTCCGTCTCTGGTGACCGCACGGAGTCTTTCACTTTTAGACATACTGTGAGGAAGTGGAACGAAGACCAACACACAGAGCCACGGACACCTACCTTGACACTGCCGACGCAGCTGATCAATTTCATCGTGGAGACCCCGTAAAACATTCTGATGCTGTTCTTGAAGAAAAACAATGGAGGATGCAGAGCTCTTCAACTTCGACTCCAGAACTTTTAGCGCCATGGGATGGTGACCGGGACTTTGGGCAGCATAGCAGTCGGCTATAGCATCATGGTCTGGAAAAGGGGCACAATGTTTGTCGAAACAGATACGAACACAACGAAAGTACACACATTCTGCAAATTGGAATTTAACAAATTCTTACAGATATTCCAGCTGCCGATGACAACATTTTGCGCGATTATCTTTTACTTGTTAGCAATCGTCTAACGTTCAGAGTGGAGAAAGACACTGAATCAGAGTCACAACACTGTAAGATAGATAAGAATTCTAGCACAATGCATTAGTAACTCAACATATTAAAACACATTTGTTTGTGCTCGAACAACAATTTGGGAGCTCATTCAAGACTGGGGTTCACCATAAATCCTTGACAAACAAAAATCGCCACACACATGCAACGCACTGTCACGAAAGATTACTGGAAAGGCTGCGAACATTTCCATTTGCTGGGGATGTAAATAAAAAAGGAGAAACAGTTTCTAGAAACATTGCATCACCTTTGTATATCCTGAAGGGTGCTCTATCAAGCAACGAAATCAGGGTAACAGACTCAAAGACTGTTTATTTATCCGAGCCCGCGCACGACCACTTGTATATGAGGTTCTCAAACTCGGCTTGTTGTGCAAAGCCCAATGTGAGAAGCGCTCGGGACGACAGCGAGCTAAAACACACACACACATAACCATGAAGCAGTCACATAAACCCACAAAACGTACTTCCCAAAATGGAAACGCCTACCCGGTGGTCATTCCCCTGAAAACCTCGCATGACTTCGTCGCATGATCGAAATCACGTGTGGTCAAATTACGAAGACGGGGGACGCTGAGATCAGTGCTGATACCAGGCTCCGGCTGACTCCACCGACTTGGTCCCAGGGCTCGCTGACCGTTTTACGAATACCATGACCCCCGCCACTCAGTTCAATAGCTCGCAGATACTGTGTCGCTGTTGGCACATTCCACAGCAGAGGTAGTTCATATGCACTTAGCACTATCAAAGGCAGGTGCAGCCGTTTCGAAGAGCCGAATAACGAGGACACTTGTCCATCACATCACAATACTGGGCCCCGTTGTTTGACGCTATGCTGCATTCCGTACATCGTACGTCGACAAGGAATGGTATATACAAATCTGAAATTACACAAAACCGAGCAGCTAGCCTTCCATCGAATACGCACAAATGACATGGAAACATGAATGGGTAATATTCATCACCGATCATCTCTGTATCACTTATCAGCAGCAAGCGCAACAAAACACTGCCATTAACTTTTCTGATTGTAATATTGGGTCAAGGTCACCTAATCTGGATTTCGCCGGTTCAAAAGGTCATCCCGACAATCGTCTGTCATAAGCCAAACCCAGCTGAATTGGGCTGATGCAACAACGCCGGCCTTTAACAAAAATACGGCGCCTGCTAAACAAGAGCTACGATGCGGAGACGCTTTCACGGGTATCCCCGAGAGCGAACGACTGATCTGGGATATGAAAATGGCCCAGGACTTTCACCACCAACATAACAATACGAAGGATTTTCAAATAAACAAAAGCACGGAAGAAAGCATTCTCCCAATTCCAAAAGGACCTTACATTCCGCACACGGAGGAAAAACGCCGATAAAATCCACGCCTTCCTAACCATGAACACCGCGAAGAATTGACCATAAACGTGCAAATTTGTCTGCCGCCGAGCGGTCCTCCTGAGGCTTAAAGATTCCATGCTGAGACGCCGCGCACCTCAGTACCAGGATTTGGAAGCCCCTGAGTCCAGCGTCAGAGCCGGCCTGCAGCGGCCGCCTGCGACCGGGGGACGAGGGGGAGGGGCCGGTGCCACCAGACATGGACGATCCGTGGTGTGACGAAGAGCTGAGCTCCATCTGTCGCGAGTTCGAACGAGTGACCAGGCTGTGCGAGCGGGCCGGCGCCGAGGTGACGGCCCACATGCTGCCGGCCGGGCCGCGGCCGGCGCCCCTCTGGAGTGCGCCGCCGCAGAGGGACGACAGTGACGGCGGCCGACAACGGCCCGGCGCCGGACCGCCGGTCGTCGCGGCCGACGCGACCCCGCATCGCCGGCACCGGGCCGCCGACCGCAGGCCGGCCGGGCTCGGGCCGGCCCACCGGTCGCCCTGCGGCCCGGCGGTCAGCGCCGGAGCCGCCCTCCGAGTCGTGACAACGCCCCCCAACAGTGTGGCCACCGCCAGAGCGGCGTTCACCACGGTCAGTGCAGGGGAGGCTGCCGCAAGCAGCGCGAGGCCGGCTGGCGGCGCAGCAGCCACCAGGGCCGTCAGCACGCCGCCGCACCTGGCGTCCGCGGCCAGAGCAGTCCTATTCACGACCGTCAGTCCAGGGGCCGCCGTCAGAGCGACAAGCACGCCGCACGGCTCTGCCGACGGCGGGACAGCGGTCTCCCCGCCCTCGACAGCGGCTGCCGTGTCGGGCAGCTTGGCAGACGGTGCCAAGTTGACCAGTCCGATCAGCTGCCGGAATGCCGGCGGGCCACCCCCCGTCCAGCGGCGGGCGCCGCCGTCCCGGCCCCAGCCTGCCCGGCCAGCCGAGCGGCCGCCGGCCACGCTCGACAGCCAACCGCTGCTGGATGAGGAGCGCCGCCAGCACGCCGACACGCGCCGCCAGCTGGATGCCGTGCGCCAGCAGCTGCTGTACGAGCAGCACGAGCACAGCCAGAGTCAGCGCCGGCTGCTGCAGGCACGCCAGGCGGCCGAGGCAGCGCAGCGCCGCCTCCGGCAGAGCGAGCACCAGCTGGCGGCGGCCGCTGAGCTCCGCCGTGAGTTCGTGCACGCGTCGTCGCTGGCCTCGGCCGAGCTCGACCGACTCGAGCAGCGGCTGCTGGACAA
This sequence comes from Capitulum mitella, assembly GCA_030062745.1. NCBI lineage: Eukaryota > Metazoa > Arthropoda > Thecostraca > Pollicipedomorpha > Pollicipedidae > Capitulum > Capitulum mitella. Next base: position 34,884,437 of record CP099839.1, read on the forward strand.
GGAGGCACAGCTCCGCCAGCTGCAGTGGCAGGTCGATGCCATGAAGAATCTGCAGCTGGACGAGGCACCACACTCGGGCAAGTCTGGGGGTTCTCGTCCAGAGCAAAAGCCTGGTCACGTGGGCATCATCCCTTCTCATCCAACAAGGACATCTGGTCCTAGTGAGACAGCACAGGTACATCGCTGTCAGCCACCTCGTGTCGATGGTGCTGCATTCTTCCCTTCAATGCGGTCAGCCCGTTCCGGAGAAATTGCGTCGTCGCACGCAGAGGTGCCGGTTCGCCATGACGATGCCATTTTTCGCCATCTGGTGCGGCCAGCAAGTCTTAAAGAGCCCCTGTCCCTTTCAGCAATGCAGCCTCAGTGTGCTGGGATGCAGCCTGCCTTTCTTCCAACAGAGACAATCCCAGACTGTAAAGACCTGATTTCACTGCATCACAACCAAGATGGCAAGACCCAAACAAGTGAGAATGAAGGAAATACCACCCATAAAGCTAAAACAGAAATAGCAAGGACCAGGCAAGACCTGTATCAGAAAAATGGCTTGCCATTAGGATGTCTTGGCAACAAACAAGTCAAAGACAACCATGAGCAAAATGCAGACACAACCATCAGCAAGTCAAACTTCATCAGAATGAGGGGCACAGGGTGCAAACAGAAAACCTCAACCATGAAGCAAATGCTCACCAAGATGTTTGGCACCTCCAAGCAGTCAAAGAAGGCAACCTACAATCTTGCAACATCACCATTACAAAAGACAAAGTCTGAGTCTGGTCTCAACAAAGCATCCCAAGATTACCATGGTGGATTTCTTGGACACAAGAACTTCAAATTGCATGGAGCTGGCACCCATACTGGCACTGAGTCCAAAAACACTGCAAGATCAATCTCACTTCAAAACATTGCCTGCCCTACAGCAGTCATTGGTCAGCAAGCAGATGACACCCAGCAGCATTATGATGATGACATTTATGAGGATGTAACTGATTCTGAGTGGAGTGCAACCAATGAAGATGAAGTGACCCATGCCCCTTTCTATATCAATATGGAATTCAATGCTGGGTGTTTTGTCCCTAAGTAAAAGGAATCACTGATGTCTTGCATGTGTGCCATGGCCTTCTGCCAATCTCTGTGACAACCAACAATAAAGGAAAAGTTGTTCATTTGTTTGGTCTGGTCTTACAACTGAAAGAATGAGCTGTCTAGAAGGCACCAACTTTCAAGAAAAAATGTGGCTAATATCAATGATGATAAATGTAAACACTAGATATGATTACATCCCCAGCACAAATGACACAAAATACAATCTGCATCAAATGAACTTATCTGGTTCCTTGGCACCTATTGCAATGCCTCACAGTTAAATGATATGCCTATGTACCTACTAGTCTCAAGGGGAATATCTGGTTTGTATTTATGGTTCTTGTGTCATCATCAAAATGCAATGGGATTGTGTTTCCAGTATGGAGAACTGAGAGATATGCTGTGATGTACACAGTTCAGATGAGGTGGATGTACAAAGATATGGTGCCACTGTGTCACAGGGGAAAAAAGAACAAAGTAAAGGGAACAGGAAATTCACCAATATAAGAAAGAGATTCAATGTCAGGCAGGTGACTTAAGCTTGATAGGATTAGGCTAGGTCAGGTTAGGTGAGATCAGACCAAGTTCTGTGTGCATTATGTTCACATGCAGAGTGCAGTTAGTAATATCTGATGAGGCCAAGCAAGGAGTGGTCTTGAACCAAGGTTGAGCTTACCTGACCACTCCTTGCCTGGCCACACCAAATATTATTGATTGCACTCTGTCTTCTGCATAGTTGTAGTCATTGGCCAATACTGGAATGACTTCAGCATGGGTGTAGTTCTCTATACTTTTGTGGGTGCTTTGGCACCTGGCATCCCCCATTATTTGGAACCAACAAATATTTCTGACCTAAACATGTCACTATCTGAGGTGGGCACCCATATTTATTTCACATCTCATGATGTCCCATCTCCATGTTTCATGCAGATGCATGGGCATGCACCAGCAATCCACTCAAAAAGTTTTGCAATATGTGAACAGGAGATCTGTGAATTGGTTCATCCAGGAATGTCCATTTCTGTGAATGAGTGGGGGCAGATCTGAGGACATGACAATCCAACATCCCCCCAAACATGGGTTTTTAGTGGATTTAGCCTTCTTTATTTTGACCAAAGAAATGTATAAGATTTTTCATTACTATCTGTCAAATAAAAAATTGCATACTGCCCCATGTAGAAAGGTATATAATGGAAATTATTCCACTTTATTTCTCACTGATATCTAGAGATCTTCATACAAGATCTCATACAGGATCTGCAGCTCAGAAACCCATGAATGAAACAGAGTACATTAAGAGTATTTGTAAGACTACAATAATCTGGAATGATTTATTCATGAAAGCCACTTACTGCTTGAAGAATGTTTTTCTCCAAAAACAGGGAAAGAAAAGACACACTCAAAAAATCATTTCCTGAGTTGGTTGATGTGAATATGGTGACTTGATATGGTGAACTAAGCAGTGCTTAGTTCACCAATATCAATGAAGGCCTAAAAGGTTTAAAAAAAAGCTTGTCAAAAGGAAGGAGTGAGCATGGCTTTTATGTACTCACACACAATTAAGAAAACTTTGATACCTAACCAAACAGTGACAAAAGCATTGGTGTTTCTGCTATACCATGTAACCAGTGCCCCAAGAGAACCTATGTTAGGGAGACTGGGAGGAATTTATCAAAAAGGTTACACCAACACCAAAGATGAATTGGGAACAAAAGTGTGATTTTTGTCATGTTCAGGATTTTAGTCTGCTAGGTTCTGACCAGGCAAGAATTGTGTTGAACTTGAATGACTACCTCAAATGGTGCATTGTTCAGCAGTTGGGATTGATCAGCTCAATGAAGAAAATGTACATATGTCACTCAGCCAGCTTTCCTTCAATAAACTAGAAGTGGGCATGATAAAAGCAAAATACTGCAGCTGAAGCTCTGGCTGAATTGTTTCATGTTTGAACAATTAGAAAACATGGTCAGTGAATGTGTGTAACCAATGTTATTCTGTGTATGTAAAACTTTCATGAGGAGCTAAGATGGCTTAAAATGTTTGTTTTAACACAAAATTTACCAAGCTGAAGTATGGCATCTTTTGAAAGGCATATATATATATATATATATGCATTATATATATATATATTTATATATATATTGAGAGACAGACAGAAAGATAGATACACCACTTTGGGCTTCTTTATATATATATATATATATATATATATATATATATATTGAGAGAGACAGAAAGATAGATACACCACTTTGGGCTTCTTTTTTGACCTTCTGCCCAACTCTTATCTAATGTACCCATTCCTTCACTACTATAGCCCACTCTCCTTTAACATGGGCAGAAAATACTGTGGGCCCAAACCAGGCTTGGGGGACTCAAATCAATGCGAGGGTGTACGGCCCCCCAAAAAGAATATACATCAACAACCTTAAGTTCATGCTATGCTTTGAAAGCAAATGACAATGACGATGACCCATGGTTGAAAATTTTGCTGACTCCCCGGAGCCACACGCCACATGACATGGCACAGAGACTGACAACCACCAAGATCTCCAATACTGCCACACAGAATCATCCAAGAGATTTTGAGAACTCAGCATATCTTTCACTACGCAACGTTCAGAAGTGAACAGTTGCATGCTCATACTGAAAACAAGCAGGCTTTTCCAATTCTGATGTTCTGAACCACTTACCTCATACCCCACATTACACCGACTTTATGGTCGTCGTGCGGACCGGAACCCTTGTTTCTTTGGGAGTTACGGTGCACCAAGATACATGTAGTTACAGGCCATTTGGCTCAGGCAGAGCCGTGTACACAGCCTTGGCAGAACTTCGTCATCGGAGTCCATATAGCACCGTAGAGTCTTTCTCGGAACCTTGGATTCTGGCTGTGGTGGCACACAGTAAAGATTATCGGTCATCCTACAGCTCCATGCGGTTCTCTCGTATGAAGCTGCGGAGTGTGGGCCTTGTGGACATTCTATGAATAGAGCCTCAAGAACGCATCATCTCGTTGCGATAAACAGCCGCTGTACGTAACGGGCAGTAATTATTGGCTCACCGTCTTTTGCTCTGTCTCGCCGTTTTTGCTCAAGTAATTATTGGCTCACTGTGTTTTGCTCTGTCTCGCCGTTTTTGCTCAACGTCTCACCCATTAACTGAAGTCTCTGCTTTTGTCAGGTAAGTTCACTACAAGTGCTCACCTCTACAGTGCCCTGCTCTTAACACGCGCAGTGGAAGGGGGTTTCGTGCTAACGCGCACTGGAAGGGGGTCGAAAAGTGCACCCCCTCCGATCTCGGCAACGAAAGGAGCTAGAGACATGAAATTTTACCGGCAGGGTGGAACCATAATGATTCACATTGTGTGCAATTTTCATGACCCTAGGTCAATATGTTCAAGGTCAAAAGGGGTGGAAAAGGCCAACTTTCGACACTTTCTCGGCCTGTACAGGCCATTTCATACAACTTTTCGAATGGAACGGGAAAAGGGTGTTTATTTGGCTGTTAAAACGAGGAATACGACAAATTCCATTCATCTGGCGTCTTGACTGAAGATTTCGGGTCGAGGTCATGTCAGGTCATTGACCTATGGCGTCATTTCATTTTTTCATCTTTTGTAGATCAGATTTCGAGCAAGACGGGGCAGCTTGAGTGTAAAGAAGGGCGAAACATGTATCTTTTGGCGTATTTTCAGTGAAGGTAGTCACCATTGATACATTTGGTCATTTCCAGCATTTCTATTAAAGTATGTATGGATATGTATATATGTATATACTTGTAAGTGTCAATGTGCCGATGTTTTTATTAGGGTCTTTGAATGCATATTTCATACAAATCGGCATATTGCAAAGCAAATCTGGACCAGGCCACAAAATAGTTGCCCTTGACCTTTAATGACCTTGACCCGAAATGAACCTGATACTTATGCAAGCGTATCCATTTGCGCAGACTTCTTTTTATTAGGGCCTTTGAATGTATATTTCATACAATTCGACATGTCGCAAAATAAATCTCGGCCGGGTCACAAGATATTTGACCTTGACTTTTAATGGCCTTGACCTTCACTGACGCTGGTATTTGTAAGCGAATCAGTGTGCGCAAACGTGTTTTTATTAGGGTTTTGAATGCGTATTCCACACAAACTGACATGTTGCAAAGCAAATGTGGACCAGGTCACAAGCTGGTTGACCTTGACCTTTGATGACCTTGGCCCTGATTGACCCTGACTTTTGTCTTGGTACATCCGTCACTTATGCCCAAATGACGTCGCGTGATTGTGCTCAAACGGTAATCTTAGGTACAACGCTGGTTCTTTCACGAAGTCCCCATTTGTCAGCGACAACCGTCGTTTTCGTTATGCTTGCCTCACTTCAAATACTTGAAACTTCAAAAATTTCCGGCCAATTTCAGATTTTTCCGCGTCATTCGACTAGTTATTCAATTGCCATAAATGTCACAAAGTAGCAGCAACCAGCTCCGATCCTTTCTCGAGATATTCAAGAAAAACAGGTGGGGGGGAACAAAAAACTCCCCCGCCTAGTGCGCGTGTTAACCTTGTTTAATTTTTTTGGCCTGGCTGAAACATATTCTGTTTTAGGGTTTATTTATAGTATCACTCCAAACGTTGGTACAAATTATGGTATACTTTTAATCAGGGGCGTCGATTTCTGTAAATGATTGCTGGGCCGAGCCGAGGGCCCGACAACCTAACCTGCCCCCAAATGTGGGTCTCTGAATGGATTTAGCCTACTTTATTTTGATCAACGTAAATTTAGGAGTTTTTTTATTATTTACCAAACAAAAAATTGCATTTGAACCCATGTATATGTATATATATATATATATATATATATATATATATATATATATATATATAAGGTAGAAAGGTTGACAGATACATCGCTTTAAATTTTATTCTTTACTTTCTGCCTGTCTCTTATCTACTGCGGCAGATTTTTCGCTGCTATTACTCATTTCCCTTCAAAACCGGCAGAAACCATTGGATGAGCCCAAACCAACATCGGGTGGGCCTAAATCAACATTGGGTTGGCCAGTGCCCTCTCAAAAGAATATAAATCAACACCCCTGCTATTAGTCTTGAACAAGCATGTTACACTGTCACTTCAGGAAGTCACTGCAAAAATGCCTCGTCCATCCATTTTTCCAGTGACGCTTGTAGCACCAATCATCGTACATACAACCCTGAACAGAGGTGTGTTAAAGTAAACATGTGAAATGGATACGTACAGATACGAATTTTCCAGGTACTTTGTCTGCCATTTGTCTACGCTTGAATAACCGGTGGTGCTGTATGAAAATGATAGGTGTTCATAACATTTTTTTGCGATAAGAACAAAAAAGGGAAAGGCCCAAAACAATGCGGTCGAAATGTGACTGGGAAAAGCGCAAGAAAGATGTAGTAAGATATGGGCGGAAAACAATATCTAGAAAAATTGAATTATGGTTTATGCAGCCATACCTAGGAAACTAGGACAACCTTATTTCTTCTTGGCCTACTCCCGAATAGTTAACCATTTTTAGTTCACCCGCCCTCGACTGGGGGGGGCAGTTCACCTTCCCCCCTGAGGTTTTTCTAGATTGCGAAAAAAACGAACAAACACAGAGCCACGAAACTTTGTGTACCTTTTGCTTCATCATTTTTACACCTTGTGTCAAAGTTTTGACCTCAGGTCAGGTCAGGTGCCTGACCTAGGTCAGGTCAAACGGACCTAGTCCGTTTGACCTGTCCTATGTCCAAAAAACTCCAGCGCCCTGTAACGTTTTCGCAAAACAAGATATCACAATAATACTTTCAGGGATTAGCCATCTTGATAAATGCAACAAATCTACTATCTCAGATTTTTCGGAATTTTCCCGGTCATTGACCTAAGGTCAAGCCTATTTTTAACACATGTCGTTTTTTCGGAAATTGACGGAATATTTCATAACATTTTTAGTGTGGAATGAAGCAGGCAACTAGTTACCGTCATTGGACAAAGTATCAATGACTTCCAGCCATTGACCTGAGGTCAGGTCACAAATAACTGTAGTGAGTCAAAATGTACCACCGTCAAAATCAGCGATGAATTACTCAGAATGGGTAGAAAATGGCAGAACTGGCTTGCACAGACGTAAGTAATACCAGGAACCTCAAAAAGCTAAAAAAATTGCATATTTTGGAAATAAACAGGTTGTTGCGGATAAAGCTCCGCCAGTTGTGTAGATTGGTAACTAATGAATTTTTCCAAAATCTAAGCATGAAAAACCATCACAAGAACCACTAAGATCAATGAAATTGACTTGGATGGGCTGTTTTTGCGAAAATAAAGGAACGTTAAAATTAGTTCCCGTCAATTTGTTACTGCGTACGGCTGCGGCGCACGCCGACAGCCGGCGCGAAAATCGCCGTGTCTTTAACTTAACGTTTCGGCGTATATGTTGAACAAATCCGCGAAATTAGATGTGTATCGGCATTTGCGGACCTTTACTTGTGCGGTGGCGCCTTCACCTATGCGTTATTAATCACAGCCCTTGAGATTCAGGCCATTTCTCGGTCTTATGCAGTCGGCTATGAGAAAACATATCTAGGACATAAATTGCTTACATATTATCTAAAACTAAAAATGAGACCAGTTTCGAGCTCTTCTCGTGACAATCTTTCTAACGGTGTGCTTATTTTCATCGTGCGACCAACCGTTCGTGAGTTAGAGGGGGCGGCCAACTGCCCCCCCCCACCAGTCGGGCGTGATCATCGCCGACCGACGGTTGTGCGCGGGTTAAAAAAATTAACAGAGTTTTGAACCATGCATTTTTGCTTTGGAAGTGACCGTTTGTCGCAACTGCTTGCCTTCTCATGAGGCATGAGCTCGCTTTAACTACATCAACCCAATACACTCAAAGCTCACTGAAATCCAAAGTGACTTGATAGGTGACGTCACATGGGCCGGTGGGCCGCTTCCAAAGATCCAAAGGGGGATGGGACGATCGCTCGTCCTTCCCGAGGCCTAAGAGGCGTCGAAGGCATCCCTCCCAGACCTAGAAAGGAGGGGCGGGATCCCCCTCCCAGCCTCCCATTTCTTACTCCTTCATAAGGAAAACGTGGGTCCACACGGGTCCAGGGGAAAATATTTGATATATAATGTTTGATATAAAATATTAGCGTCATTTTACCATATAAAGCAACCGAAAAAATCGAACTGCGTCACCCGATGGAAAAACATTTGCATTTTGTTCCCGTACAAAATGGCCGAAATATGACGAAAGCGGCGTGATTTTCGTCACCTGCGTCCCTCCCTCTATTTGAAATGTGATATCGGTATCTGGTCTAGGCAGGAGTGTAATCTCTGCGGGTTCTGTTCTGTACTGCGGGAACATGTCCCCCGCAGTTTTCCAGAAGTGCTGATTTGCCCCTAAAATTTTAAGGTATCAAATAAGTATTTCGCATCAGAGACACCATTTCATAAAGTTTGAAACTGAACAAGAGGGATTTTAATCGTAGTTTTTCATGTCACGCCCGAAAAAAAGTGATTTCTGCCCCACTCTACCTTTTCTTGGTGGACTGTAGTAATCTTGTCAATTTCTCAACCGCGGCTACATCTTTGGGTCCAGGAGCCACTCTGCCATCTCATTGTTCCTGGAGACATTTTGACAGCTTAGCTTAGGTTCACTCCTGCAGTAACTGTGGAGCCAAGTCTTCATCAGTTAAATGAAGATCCTTCGGACAAGGGCTTTATTCAGTTAAATCCGCGGTATAGATGAAGCTTAGAAAGAAAGAGAAGAGGTTTATTTGAGAAGAAGGAAAATAGAACGTGACACAGGTCACGTTGCAATCAATACATTTTTCCCCTCTCCCACATTCGGGCTGGTCAGGACACAGCTCACACAGTCCGTGGCCTAGTGGACGGACCCGCACACGCAGAGTGCGACACGAGTCACGAGGCGCGGCACAGACGCGAGCGCAGACGCGAGTCACGAGTTGACTCACAGTCTAAGTCAGCACACGCAATGCGCTGCACGAATTGCGAGTTGAGTGGCATAACTAGTTTCCGTTGTCGTGAAGACCGCCGCGGCGCTGTGCTGGATGCAGTCTCGGGTTGTGGTGACGACGTCGATCCAGATGTTGCACGTTCCAACGGAAGCGCGTTCCGCGCAGGGGCGGCGAAAAGTATTTCGGGGGGGGGGGGCTAACCACTCGAGGATTCAGCCATTCCATTCGGCGGAACCTAAGGTATCCCTCAGTTTTGGTTTCAGCGCGGCTTTGGTCCACTTTGTTTTGGGTTCAGACCAGACATGACAAGAAATGAATGTGACGAAATTATGGTGATGATGATCAAACTATGATTAGACTCCCCACTATCCTTCAGTGCATTTTTTGTCTGTAATGAGTTCTTATTAATTTGCCTCATGGTTTACGCATTCCCAGGCGTACGCAAAGACATATCGCTTCACATGGTAGAGGTGGCCTGGTCTGGTGCGCCGAAGACGCGGAACGTGCCACGTAAACAATAATGTTAACGGCGATTTTACCCGCTTTCTTGTCATTTGCGCCAACACTTCACCTGGTTGAATATGCTGGAAGGAACCGGGGATTGCAGTCTGCAAGCGTACGTTCCAAATGCCTATCGGGCTGGCATGCATATAGCACATAGTGCAAATACTTTGACAAACCACAAACAAAAGACAAGGTCTCAAAAATGGTATTTTGGACATCAGTCAGAACGGTTCAAGTCAGTGACGCAGCCCGGATTTTTTTTTGGGGGGGGGGACAGAGAGTGAGGGGCCAACACTCATGGGGTCCCTTGAAGACCACGGGGCGTCCATGGCTAGAACACCAGGGCTAGAGTGTCGATTTGTATTTTTTGAGAGGGCCCTCTCCCACCCAGTGTTACTTAGGCCCACCCAATGTTGGTTTGGGCCCCAAATATTTTCTTCCGCTATTAAAGGAAAATGAACAACAATAACGAAAACAACGGCCGTAGTAGATAAGAGATACGCAGAAAGTAAAGAATAAAGTCTAAAGCAAAGCATTAGTCTAAAGCGAAGCATTAGACTATTTTTCTGTGTCTTATCTGTACATATATCTGTATACATGGGGATAAATGCAGTTTTTTCGTTCGATAAATGGTAACAAAAAGACTTGTAAATTTCCGTTCGTCAAAATAAAATGGGTTAAATCCGTTGAGAAACCCACATTCAGGGGAAGGTTAACTCTTCGGGCCCTCGGCTCGGCCCTCCCCTAATCATTCACAGAAACGACGCCACTGATACCGTTCGCAATGCGCCCTTCTCTGAGGATGATACGGCGTCGTGCGGCTGATAGAGATGCTCGGGTTTGTCAGGAGTGTCTTCGCTTCTGTTGACATGAACGTTGCTCAATGATCGAGAGTACATACGCTGGCATTCCGGCGACTGAGAACAGGCGTATGGAGTACCTGATGACTCACACGCTGGCATTCCGAAGACTGAGAACAGGCGTATGGAGTACCTGATGACTCACACGCTGGCATTCCGAAGACTGAGAACAGGCGTATGGAGTACCTGATGACTCACACGCTGGCATTCCGAAGACTGAGAACAGGCGTATGGAGTACCTGATGACTCACACGCTGGCATTCCGAAGACTGAGAACAGGCGTATGGAGTACCTGATGACTCACACGCTGGCATTCCGAGGACTGAGAACAGGCGTATGAAGCACCTGATGAGTCTTGCTGAGCTGACGTCTCAGCAAGGATAGGCGAACGGGAACCGGGAGTATTCGTCGACGATGTTTAGGATGTACTGGTTGCCGTTTGTGCTGGCTGGAAGCGGGCCTATGAAGTCGACGTTTTTCCTCTCAAATGGAAATATCACCTTGAGAAGTTTTGCGTCCTGAACCTTGTCGAAGTGGGCTTGCATCGCGCGCACACGGTGCACTTGGCAATGATGGGACGCACGTTCTTACTGCGCACGAAGTGAGGCATCCCAGTGACGCCGGCACCATGACGAGGGCATCATGAAGTTGTTCCAGATGGTCCAGAGTTGACGCGGCAGAGCAATGCTCGTGAGTGAGGGTGTCGACGGGAGTGTCCTCTCGTCCTGGTCCGAACTTGATCGTGTGCGAGAGTGGAGGCAGCTCTGTCCCTCAACGTAGGATCTTTTCGTTTTTCATTTTTCTGGCTGCCGTGTGGGTGGACATGAAGGCGACGCTCTGCTGGTCGGTGAGTAGTACGAAGTGACCGATTGGGAAGTGTCTCCACTTTCTGACGGATTCCATGATCGTGTATGCTTCTTTCTCGGCGATGTGGTTTCTCTTCTCGGCGTCGCTCAGCGCGCAGGAGAAGAAGGCTACAGAACGACCGTCTTGCGCCTGGACGGCCGCGATGGTTTTGTCTAATGTGTCGACTTCATTGGTGTAAGGAACGGCGTCTTTCATGGCATCGACCACGGCCTGGGAGATGTCCTTTTTTCAGCAGGTCGATTGCGACGCAGCATTCTGGAACAGGGGAAATGATGTCGCCCCGATCAGATGACGGGCCTTTTTGGAGCACGCAGAGATCCACATGGCGTAACAGGCGAACAGACCGATGAGTCGCTGCAGAGACCTGTTGTCGCCCTGCACGGGGAGCTCTTGCAGAGGACGGAGGGGGCGACCGGGATCTGACCGTAGCGCTCCTTGGGAGACTAAATATCCCAGAATGTTGACTGATTTCGCGCCGAACTTGCACTTGCCCCCGTTGACGGTCAAGCCCACTGCGTCGGCGACCTCCCAGAAGCGCTCCAGGCTTTCGTCGTGTTCCTGTTTGCTAGCACCGCAAATGGTGACGTCGTCGAGGTACGCGTACGTGTCCTTTAGTCTGTGGGTCGAGATGATGTCGTTCATCACGCGTTGGAAGGCGGCTGCGCCTTTGGTAACACCCGTTGGGATTCGGTTGAATTGCTACAGTTTTCCCGACGCTTGGAAGGCTGTGTACGGTCTCTCCGAGGCGTCTATTTCCAGTTGATAGTAGGCGCCGGAGAGGTCGACAATGCGGAAGTATTTGTTCTTCCCGATCTTGTGGACTAGCTCGCCAATGTTGTGGAGGCCGGTAGGCGTCCAGATGGGTAAGCCTATTGATGATCTGTGAGAAATCGACCACCACACGCTTCTTCCTGGTTACGCTGTGTGCGACCACGACTTGAACAAGTCATGGAGAATGACTGTGTTTGATGACGTCCTCATTCTAGAGTCTTTGGACTTTGCTGTCGATGAACTTCTCGCCGACTGGGTTTAAGTGCCGAGACTTGGTGGCGACGGGATGACAATCTGGAGTCAAGTTTCTGAACAGCTTGTGAGTGGCGACCTTGATTCGAGTGAGACCGCAAATTAAGACTGGGTTCGTCGCCTACGAGAGCCAGCATGACGCCTTCGTGCCACTTCAGGAAAGGCATCCCGAGTATGGTATTGGTGCAGGGGTTGGGGAGAATGAAGAGCTCGTCAGCCTCGTGCTCTCGTTCTTCTATGCTGACGTTGGATATGCAGTATTCTTTGACTTGCGTTGCGAGACTTGAAAATGCCATGGAGACGGTAGCCTATCTCGGATGCACTTCAGCGTGGAGGCTAGAGACCAGTTTCTCACTGGTGAAGTTGTCAGAGCTACCTGTGTCGAGAAGGGTTTTGACCAGGTGGCCACTGACTTTGGCAGAGATCGTTACTGGTGAATGGATTGCTGCTGAGGAATGGAAAGTGACGGCTGCATAGTCGAAAAGGCTGAGGGCGTGGCTTTCTGTCTGAAACGACAGACTTTTCGCCAGTGTCCGCTTTTGGCACATCTGTTGCACGTAGAGTCCTCGGCAGGACAGGCAGACCTGGGGTGGCAATTCAGTCTACAGAAGAAGCATGGCAGGGCTGCAGTGACTCCCTTGTTGTAGCGGGCTGCTGCTGCCATAGCGGGTTGGTCTGGGACGTTTGGCTCGTGTTCAGCCTGGTTGATGGAGGCAGCAGCGACAAAGCGTGCTTGAGCAGCAGTGTATGGTATCGCATTCTGTTGAGCCTGGTCCAGAAATCTGGCTTGCTGGATGACAGCCTCCGAGGTGAGGGTTTTGTCTTCCAGCAGTCGGGTCCGAATGCTGGGGTAGCGAAGACCTCGGACGAAGGGGTCTCGCACAAAGGAGGAGCGGTTCTGTTCGGCGGTGACAGCCGTGGAGTTGCAGTTACTGGCCAGATTGTTTAAAGCAAGTAGGAACTCATCCAAGTTCTTTTCTGGTTTCTGAACCCCGGTGGGGAGTAGGTGTCTTGCATAGTATTCGTTTGGTGGCTTGAGATATGCCACATTAATTGTGCGATAGTTTGCTCATATGTTGTGCAATCCTGGATGACATCTACTACGTTGATGCCGATGTGAAGGAAGGAAACTTCAAGTTTGTCTGGGTCAAACTGTTTCTTGGTGAGGAAGTACTGGAAGTTCCTGAGCTACAGCTCCCATTTCTTGTTGCTCGGTGGTGCGTTTGGAGCGATGTCAAACTTGTTTCGACGAGTGATATCAGGGGCGGATCCAGAATTTCGCCAAGGGGGAGGGCAAATGCTCAGCGCGGGACTCCCCTTCCGGCTGGACCTTCCCATTTTTTGTTCTTGAGATATGAAAAAATGTCGATTTGCCTGGGTTCATGCTGAAATGTTTGATAAAATTTTGCGTTACTTGTCCTATAAAGCAGCCGAAGAAATTCTGGCGCGTAACCTTATTTGAGAAAATTTTTTATTTTGTTCCCCTAAAAGTGGCCGAAATATGACAACAACAGCGAGATTTTAGGCGGCTGCGTCCCCCTCCCCAGCTACTTCAAATGTCGTGTCTGTATCTGGTTTAGAAGCCCCTCTATCCCTCGTAGCTTCTGGGGACTTTTTGCTAGTTTTTTGGTGATCTCGGACTGTCTGCTGTGTCAGTGGATGTGTGGACTCTTGTGGTCCCAAGTTCCTTTCACAGTTTCACGTGTTCCTCGGAGAGTCTCAGGCGCACCTTTAGCAGTTTCAGGGGCAACTCGGGCCTTGGCAGCTTCAGGGAGATTTAAGCCATCTCGGTTTTCCTCATGTCGTCCCTGGGGAATTTTCGCCGTCCAAAAAAACCCTCAGGCAGTAACAAGGGCCCTCTGTAAGTCTCTCTGCCGTGAGAGAGGCGCTTCTGGCAGTGCTCTAGGGCATTTGGCCGTTACGGTAGCTGTCTGGACGTCTCAAGGCTTAGCAGTTTCGGGGCCTCTCTGGTCATTTCAGTGAATCCCCGTTGTCTTAGATGTGCTTCTTGTCCCTGGGGAACATTTTTGCCGTCTCAAGGACACTCTGGCAGTTACAAAAGAAAACTTTTTGCGATTTCAGAGCCCCTGTGCAGTGTCATGGGCCCTCTGAACGTCTCCGGTAGTCTCCATGGCTGTATCAGGGATCTTCCTCTGTTACATGGGGTATATCTGGCGGTCTTCAGGCCCCTCTAGCCGTATCAGGGGCGTCTGTTGGCGCTTCAGGGGTCTCCCTGGCAGTCTCGGGGGACATTTTCTTTGCCAAAAGCTCGTTCAACACACTCGGAGGCAGGAACTCAGCCAGCCAGGGACTTCGGAGGGGTCCTTGCCCAACGGTGGGTCACTTGATATGGGCCCCCTGAACAAAAATATGGACATAACATTTCAGAAGAGGCTCGTAAAGGAAAATAACCGATCTAGTTTTTTTTTTTGGGGGGGGGGCTGCGTGACCAATGGTGAGCCTGTATCCTATGAATGGGCCACTGAATAAAAACAGCTAGTGAAAATTTTACGACAATGAACGCTTGCCGTTGTTAAACTTTATTAGCTGCAACAAGTTCTTCTCTGATTGTCGGTGATCGCGCCAAAAACAGTGTTTTGCTGGGGACCTCCACAGCTGTCAGGGGGCCCTTCTGCAGGCCTGTGGAGGAGCCAGGAATCTCCTCCACATGTCAGCAGGGGGTCTTGAAGGCGGCGGCAATGACCCATTCATGTCAAAAGGGGCCACTTCATACCGACAGGGGGAGGCGAGCAGGGGGCCCTTTCCGACCGGCATGGGCCCTTGCAGGGCGGCAGGGCTCCATAGAACGGCAGGGACCCCTCCACAGGCCAGCAGGGGCCCTCGAAGGTTGGCAGGGACCCACAGGCCGACAGGGAACCCTACAGACCGGCATGTAGTTCCTACAGGCCGGTAGGGGCCAAAAAGACCAGCAGGAGGCCCCCCACAGGCCGGCAAGAGGCCGTGCAGGCCGTTAGAGGGCCCCCTGTGGGCCAGAAGAAGCCCTACAGACTGGCAGGGGGCCCCACAGGCCGTCAGGGGCCCCTACAGGCCGGCAGCGGGACGTTCTTCAGGCTGACAAGGGCCCCACAGGCTGGCAGGGGGCACTGCAGACTGGCAGGGAGCTCCTTCAGGCCAATAGGGAACCTTCTACGGGTTAGGGTTTCTTTATGAGGTTTTATGGGCCTTTTGCCATGTTGGAGTACCTCTTGGGGTTACGGGGACCCTTGGAGAGTTTCAGAGACCCTTCTGTCTATGTTAGGGACCGTCGTTCCCTCTCAGGGTCTCATTAGCCCTTCCGGAGGCTCTCTGAATGCAGCAGGATCCTTCAGCTTTTCACACAGGTCCGCGAGACCCATTTGGGGCTCTTATGTTGTCCTAGGAATTCAGCCTTCATCTTAGCCGTCTCAGGGGCCCTGTGACCTTTCTGGCAACATCAGGGACAATCTGCTGTGTTGGGGCCCTGCTGTGGTCTCACGGGCCATTTGGGGGCTTCAGGGGCCCTTCTGTTTACTGCATTAAGGACCCGTCACATTTTCACAGAGATCCCGTGAAACTCATACGGGGCCCCAATGGCTCCCTTTTGAGTCTGAGAGGGCCCCTTTGGGGCCGGCCCGAGAGGGGCCCTTCCTCAGGTCTCGGGGAGGGGAGGCTCGCCCTCATTGCTTCCTCCGTAGATTCGCGCTTGAGTGATCTCGTGGATTGTGATTTAGCAATTGTGGAACCAAGTCTTCACCAGACAAACGCAGATTCTTCAGACAAGGGCTTCATTCGGCTGAATCCGCCGGTATAGATGAAGCCTACAAAGAAAGAGTCGAGTATTACTCGAGAACAAGGCAGATAGAACGTGACAAACGCTACGTTACGATCATCACAGTAATAGGGGCGCTTTTGGTGGTTTCGGGCTGTCTGCCGTGTCATGGTCAGGGGTAGATTCAGGGTTTCGTCAAGGTGGGATGGGGAACGCGACAATGTAGTGCTCCCCCCCCCCGGAAAAAGGGATTTCGGCCGCTTAATTCTCAGACCCTGACTTCCTGCACAATTTCTTCAATACGGGAAACTTCCTGGGCGCAACCCTGGACCGCTTTACGCGCGCATATATGAAATGCGTTCAATTTCTCCGGAGACTGGTGGATTCTGTCATTTTGGGGCTAAGTATTTCGGAGGATATATGACAAAATGATTCATAAGTTGGCTGCTGAATGTCATCAGTCAGGCATGATAATTGATCCCAATCACTGGCTGCAAAACCGCAAGAAAAAGTCGCATTTTGTAGGTCGTTGGACTTACTGTGAATGGCTTAAAGCGAAACCAGTAACTTTTAGTAACTTTTACACAAATTTTAAATCGTGAGGACTCAAATGACGTCGCATTGCACGAATATTAAAACGCTGCTGGTGGTAGACCAAGTCGGCGAAGCCAAAGAAATTTTGAGACTTTTGAGTTCTGATGCCATATATTTTTCGGCAGTGAAATATAGGGTCGATTTCCTGGAATGTGTAAAAATTATTTCTTCATGTGTCGTTGAAATGCGAATAAACAACTCCTGTGCTGCATGTTTTGATTATAATGAAGGAGTACGGAATTTGCTTACATTCTAACTTTGTTTCAAATGTGGCCCCAGCCATGCATAAGTAACATGGGTGTCATTGATTCAAGAACCGAGGAAAATTGAACATACCGCGCGTCCCCACCGGTGCGTAAAGTTCTCTTAGGCATTCAGAAGTGGAAATTCTTTGGACTGGGTGCCGCGGCAGGCAACGCACAGCCCACCACCTCCCGTCAACATCGTAGGGTCCTCCAAGCAACCCAGAAGAACCCAAGACCAATTTGGTGGGCCCCTGAACGATCGGGTGTGCCCGGTGGGTTAGCATATGATGGCCCCGGCAAGAGCGCAGGGACCTCCGAACAAACAGAAAGAACTCAAGACCAATATGAAGGGCGCCTGAATGATCGGAGTGCCTTGGCAGATGAACATATATGCCCCTGGCAGCGGCGTGGAGTCCTGAGAGCAAATAGGGGGGACCAAGGACCAATGAATGCAAGCTTTTAACGCTTTGCGTTAAAAACCTGCATCTGTTCGACAGGTTAGGAGCCCCTTTGGAGCCTAAGGGGACATGACCCCGTGCCCCCTGAATCCGCCACTGGTCAGAGCCTTAAAATGGTCTCAGGTTCCTTTTTGCAGTTTCACATGTCCCTCGAGACGTCTCAGGTGCTCCTTTGGCGGTTTCAGTTTCCTGCCTCTGTCCGAGGTAACTAGCAGAAGCCAAAAAGTGTCTTTGCCTTTTTTGTGCATTCAATTGTTGAAAAACCAATCCTCTTATTTTTGAAACCCTGTGAACGCCCATAAATTTTCTCAAAATTTCAAATGTGGGCACCAATTTTAAAATTTTCATCTATAATCTCTTGATTCATACCAGTTTCATCGAAATTGGTCCATAAACGATGGAGTTATAAAAAGTCCAAAAGTGTTCCCCATTTTGATATTTTTGCATCCCTGTATCCACCCTTTTTAGAATTTCGAAAATTTCTTTTTTTCAAAATGTAGTTCACGTCATGCTGAATCGATTGCCGTTCGTTGCGATGGAATCGAATGTGTAGTTCTCGAGATCTCAGGGGGCCGAATCCGCCCCCCCCCCCCGCCTGGTATCGACCATACCGTCTAGCCCTCCGGGAATAGGGTTAACACGCGCACTGGAATCTTAACACTCTTTTGTGCCCCCCCCCCACATGTTTTTCTTGAAAATCTCGAGAACGGTTCGGACCTGGTCGCTGTTACTTTGTGACATTTATGGCAATCAAATAATTCGTTGATTGACGCAAAAAAACGAAACTCTGCCGGAAATTTTTGAAGTTTGGAGCATTGCAAGTCAGGAAACACAACGAAAATAACGGTTATCGCTGTCAAATGAGAGCTCTGCGAAAGGCCTAGCGTTGTACGAAAGACTGCCGTTTGAATACAGTTAGTCGCCATCATTCGGGCATAAGTGGCGGATGTACCAAGACCAAACCCAGGGGCAGTAAAGACTAAGGTCATCAAAGGTCAAGGTCAACCAGCTTTTGACCTGATCCAGCTTTTCTTTGTAACACGCCTGTTTGCATGAAATATGCATTAAAATACCTTAATTGAAATACGTGTACGCACATTGATACGCCTACACATACCAGAGTCAATGAAGGTCAAGGTCATCAAAGGCCGAGGTCAAACATCTTGTGAACTGGTCCAGATTTGCTTTGCAGCATGCCGATTTGCATGAAGAACGCATTCAAAGACCCTAATAAAAACACGTGTGCGAACGCTCTTACGTACTAGGACTAGTGCGGGTCAAGGTCATCAAAGGTCAAGGTTAACTATTTTGTGACCTGGTCCAGATTTTTTTTGCAACATGCCGGTTTGTATGAAATATGCATTCAAAGACCCTCATAAAAAAACGTTTAGCACATTGATATACATGCATGCATGTATATATATATATATATATATATATATATATATATATATATATATATATATATATATGTAATGTTTACGTTTTATGGCAGTCGTGTGATTTGATTCAACATAACGAAAGACTTAAGCGAAGTTGAAGTAAAATTTGCTTTGGAATTTTAAAAAGTTGAAATAAAATAAACTCAAAAACTTCATCTAAGGTCAATGACCTCGCTTCACATCTTTTAACATTGTGGAGGTTACTGAACGCTAGAAGTGATCAAATGTACTGATTTTGGCTGTCTTCACTGAAATTACGCCAAAAGATGCGTTTAGCGCTCTCATTTGCACTCAAGCAACACCAGTGTCCCGTGTAACTCGAAATCTGATCCGCAAAAAAAGAAAAAATGATGCCATAGGTCAGTTACCTGACATGGCCTCGACCCAAATCCTCGATGAAGACGCCAGATGAATGAAAAATTTAGTCTGCCACGTTTTGACGCTCAGACACACATTTTTTCCCGTTTCGTCCGAAAAGACGTACGAAATGACCTGTACGGGCATTCCGTACAGGTCAGGAGACAGCGGCCAAAGTCGAACTTTTCGACCCCATTTGACCTTGAAGATATTGAACTAGGGCCATAAAAAACTGCACACAATGTAAACTTTTATAGCCCTATCCCACCCATAAAGTATTGTATTTCTAGCTCTATCCGTTTCCGAGATTGGAGGGACAGCATTTCTGTGCCCCTTTCCAGTGCTCGTTAGCGTGAAACCCCGTTACACTGCGCGTGTTAAAGGTTTTTTTGCAACTGCCAGAGGG
Organism: Capitulum mitella; assembly: GCA_030062745.1. Lineage (NCBI taxonomy): Eukaryota > Metazoa > Arthropoda > Thecostraca > Pollicipedomorpha > Pollicipedidae > Capitulum > Capitulum mitella. The sequence goes on from CP099839.1 coordinate 34,904,014, forward strand.
TTCCTTGGGACGGCAAAAATGTTCCTCAGGGACGACAAAAAGGGCATCTAGGACAACAGCGGGTCCACTGGGACTGTTAGAGAGGGGCGTTTAAAACTGCTAACCAGCAGTCTCTAGCAATGGGGATCCTTCAAGCGACCAGAGAAGTTCCTGAAACCACTTAACCCTGAGAGGTCCAGACAGCCTCTGAAACGGTCAAAGGGCCCAAAGGTTTGCCAGAGTCACTTTTGCCACGACAAAGAGACTTACAGAAGGCCCTTGCTACTGCTCGGGGGCTCCCTAGACGGCAAAATTGACCCAGGGCATTGGGGGATCCAGGTGGGGCCATCTCGGCCATGGCCCCACAACTGCGATGAGGGGGGGGGGGGCAAATGGTCATTTACCTTCCCAAAAAAGGCACGGGTATTTCTACCCAACCATAGTTTGAAGATGCTGGAATTCCGAATCCAACCTATGACCAGCGTCTTCCACCCCCTCTCCACTCTCCCGTCGATGACCTTCCATTCATACTCAGCCGGTGAAGTACGCTCCGAACCCACGGCCAGCGTCTTCCACCCTTCCTCCTGTCCCTAGTCATCGACTCCCCTAACCTACCATGTAGACCCAGGAAGCTCTGCCCCCCCCCCCCAAGCGGAGCCGCTGGATCTGCCCCTGACCTAGGGATGACAGAAGGGCTTCGAGATGGCCAAAACGCCCGTGAAACGGCCAGATGGTTCCTTGAAACTGTCCGAGGTGGCCTTGAAACTGCCAAAAAACCTACTGAGTCGTCCTGAGGGACACGTGAAACTGCAAAGAGAACCTTGGACCACTAGGTGACCCTTTCCAGAATCTATGAGGGAGCAGAAGCGCCCCTAGGACTGCCTCTGACCAAGTATCTAAAAACTGTCGGATGTGGACACAGGATTTCAAATAGAGGGAGACCGCAGTCGCCTGAAATCCAGCCGTTTTTGTCATATTTTACCCACTTTGTGCGACAGCAAGACGTTAAATTTTCTTAAATATGGTGGCAAGCTCGGATTTTTTCGGTCACTTTATATGGTAACAAAACGTAAAATTACCGATATCAAATATTTTCCCTGAATCCGCGCGGATCCACGTTTTTTATATCTGAAGAGCAAAAATGAATGGGCAGCTGGCAGAGGACCGCGCTGACCGTTCGCCCCCTCCACCCCCTGGCGAAATCCTGGATCCGCCCATGATATTACCTCTGGCATCTTTCGGTGCAATTCTTAAGTTGAGTCAATGTGGCCCTAAATTACCCATTTTCTGAGACGTGGAAACGTATTTGCTGGCATGCGTCGTTCGATTACAGGACATAATACAGTGTGGCATCAAACAGAAAGATGTTGGAAGCAAGCCAACCAACTTAAAAATTCGAACAAGATAAGTAATGACAGGCGTAAGTCTCAAACGGAAAAAAAGTATGGATTGCCAGATAATGCTATGGGGATTAAAATGGGAAAGCCATTATTTCGTCGAACAAAACATGGGATGAAAAATATCGAATGCAAAGTGTTCGACAGAAATATCAGAGCAGGATAAATACCAACCGGCTACATACCAAAAGATAGATGAATGGAAACCAAAATATCCGGACAGGGATCGATAACGCACCGGCGAAATATTTAAGTGGAAAACATCGCAAGACAATGAGTAGCACAGCACGGTGGGCACAGGCATTGTATGGGGACATCCCAACAGGAACGTCGTGAAAGTTTGCCAGGGTTTACACACAATCTGGCAAGTGTCTTCGCTGTTTAGCTGGAATTCCCTAAAATGAATATGCCGGTTCTTCCAGTGGGTTCCTGAACTGAACCAACCAGACAAATATCCTGGTTGTGTCACTGGACCTGATGGTGTGGATACAAACATACTGGTATTTTACGTCATGTAGTGTGCGGATTACGAATGCTGGGCGTCAAAAATTTCCCTTCTTTTCCCAGTGGTCTTTTGAGAATAAGCTGTGAATACTGTTGCTAGGGATCTTTACCTGGTAATAGCGCATGACAGTGGGTTACAAAATGTTTTTCCCCGGCGTTTCGGATACAAGAACCGTTCAACCAGCGTGGAACATAGCTCCAGTCTCTGGCGACGGCCCGCGCTGATTACCGTCTCTGCCTACAACAGTCACAGGCTTGGGGAGAAGGAAAGGGGAAATTTCGAACAACCGGGGCTTGAATTCCGCTCGTGATCTTGACAGACGAAAGTCTTGACATCTTCACCGTCAGGTTTATGTCCTGATAGAACCTTCATCCTCTGACATATTTAGCTGTTGCATATTGTACCACCACATATTTTTGTAATGAGAAAGCTGGCCATCCTACGCATACCCATCCATGCACGATGCCCGTCCCTGATACAATGATACAAAGTACAATCGCGCGACATTTTTTTCATTCGGCTTCCGTTTTTGATGTTAATCGAGTTCCTTATTTCTCAGGTTTTTTATCTCATGCGTTATTTATTTGTTCGTCCAATGTTTTGTCCCATAACATTTTTCCATTTCAGTAAGTATCGTTGTTTGATATTTATCCAAACTTGGTATTTTGTCTTTCGATTTTTTTCTGTTTGATGTTCATCTCTGTCCACATTTATCCCGTTCGATATTTCGCGTATGGCATTTTGTTTTCAGTGTTTTTGCATTCGATATTTCTCCACACGGCATTTTGTGGGGTAACTGTGTCGTTCCTGGTTTCGAAAACAAACGCGGACCCCAATGATGCATCAGTGGTATCATTAGTTTCTAGCCAATACCATTGGTATATACCAAGTTTACCAATGGTATATGGCAAAAGGCATGTATTAATCACGTGCGACATGAAAGAAATGAGATCAGTTAGCACGATATTTTGCCCTAACCGTTACTGATTTTTCTGGTAATTGTTCTAATGCTGCATAATTAAGCTTACTGGTCGTGACGCGGAGTCGAGATGTCGACAGCATTTTCCCAAGTACCTCAGGCTCTGCCCGAAGACACTGGCTCCAATCGGAGGTTCATCAGAGAGAGAGAGAGAGATAACACCCCTGGGCGTTGACCTGCCTGTTGATGAGAGGATCGCAGTCTCTGATTTATACATTCTCAAATATTTGTAATTTACGTTATTTTTTCTGAACAGCGAGTCAGTGTGGTTGTTTGGTTCAGGAGACTTTCCCTGGTGATGGTGACGTGGTGGACGTCCCCGAGATGTTTCCTAGGTCCGCAGTCTTGCAGACGCAAGGTCATCCTCCTCCCCAGGGTCGTGGTGGTATAACCAATATTGGTACTGTTTGGCCGATGCCCAGTCACCAGTCTTGCATTTAAATTGGTACACTTCATTGGTTTCCTTTCTCGAGCGACTTATCCTTTGGTAGATTGCTTTTTGTTACAAGAGCAGACACACTGGGTCTTCTGTAAAAGATGGTTCGTTGAATTTTGTCTGCTAACTGGACGGGTTAGCAGTTCTTGATGTTGATAATGCGAATGTCCTCATCTTTCTTGTACGATGGCGACATCTATGGTTTTCGCAGTAAACACCGAAGGTTTGGCCGTTGGAGTTCTGCTCGCTATCAGTGACATTCTCTGCTGAATACAGTTCGTTCAGCTTGAGCTGGATTTCGTTTTGGATGTCTTTGAAGGCGCAACTATTCATTACCAGTACTTTTCGGACTCCGCAGTTATTGGCGAACTAACTGCCATGAAGATCAGCGTCTGAAGACGAGATCGACGTAAGGTCTGACAGCGCTTCTCTTGTAGCGGTCAGGACACTCGCTGTGTCCATTCAAGCAATGCGCGCCGTTGGTGGCTTTTCTGCTGACCTTGGTGATCAGTTGTGCTTCAGAAGCGTCGATGTCTATGTCCAGGAATGGTAGTTGATTGTTGGAGCTGTTTTTCGGTGTGAAAGTAAGACATGACGTTTGTTTAAGTTTCATTTTCAGTGACTGAAACGTGTCTTCATCTTTATGTCGACAAAGATCATCGATGTAGCGACAGTAGGTGAAAGGCTGAGTTTGGATGCCATTTGCAGCCTTTTCTTCAACGTAGCTCAAGCTGCTTTCTGCAAACAGCACGCCGACTGGTGAACCCATCGCAACCCAGTGTCAACGTGATAATAAACGTTGTCTTCAGGGCATCGGAAGGGGGCTTTCTTGGTGCACGTACTGAGCATGTCAGCAAGCAGCCTTTTTGAAACGTCTGGTTTCAAGTTGATACGGTTGGACGTTGATGGACATAATCTAGGATGATATCGATTGCCTGGTCGATGGGAACGTTCGTGAAAAGGCTCTGGGCGTCCAAGATGCTATCAGTTTACGTCTCTCCTTTACCTCAAAACTCTGAATGGACTCATCCGGCAACTTGAGTAAGTTTTCGGAATGCACGGCACAATCATTGTGGTATCTGGGATATAACAGGCCTTACCGGATAACCGGCATTGTGTGTTTTGAGGTCACCCCGTAGAATCACCCCTATCCTCGGTTGAAATCACCTTAGTTGTTTTTGCTGGAGTTTCAGCTCTCCTGCCTCGGTACTGGCTGAATCAATAAACAAGTCATGGTACTCTTTCTGGTCGTGTATTGGATATCTATGGATTGTTTCAAATTTAGAAGTGCCCTGAAGCCCGTCTTTCACCTTAGATATGTAGTCTTCATTACTGAGGATGACGAAGATGGACGACTTATCAGCACGACGAATCACTGTGTCTTTGTTGTTGCTAAGTTCTCGGGCCCCTTTTCGCAGTTTTGACGTGACGAGGCTATTTCTCACACTAGTCCTACATTTTGTGCTCTCTACTTGCAAATGTTCTTGAATGTCAAGGTTCTCGATGCTTCATCCTTACTATGAAGCCTGCATTAGGGTGGTCCGAAATGCACGAAGTCGTCCCGGTACAACGGGAACCGCGTTCTCCTGTTGCTCTTTGTAAAAGCTTTCCAAAATAGTGCTGCACGAGATATTTTGAGCAACTTTCACCTGGCAGCAAATCGATCGAAATTCTGCTATATTTTTAAGTTCCCGCCGGCGCCACGTTTTCGCGTGCGCTTGCAACGCCATGCTCTGATTGGCTGTTGTGCGCAGATGTTAGATTTGGCTGCCAGGAGGTCGCCGCTGTGACTCGCGCCTTCAGCACTAGACCTAGAGTCGCCAACAAAGCAGAAGGGCGATGATAACTTATTTCTCAGCCGTACACAAGAACAGGGCCGCATTACATTACGCATTTACCTTATCACCGCATTTACATCAGCAAGGCCGTAATAGGGTTGGAATTCAATAACGGTTTACATTTTTATCGGTAAACGATAGACATTTATCCTGTTAGTCGCTTATCGACAAATGTATCGATAAAGTGGGGTTTATTTTATATCTTTCATGATATCTGAATGGGTGGGGTTGGCGGAGGAAGGGGTAGAGCGGGGATGCGTGAAGAACTCATAAACTCATAAAAAATTACATCCTTTCAATCAGCCGGACTCAGAAGAAACGTCAGACGCATACCAATGTTATTTTAAGGAAAAAGGATATGAGGTTCCATTGCTTATTTCAAGTGAGGTTTCAGGAAACACAGGCAGAGTTTTCCCATACTTCGTAATCACCGACGCTCCGTCGGTGTCACAGAAACTATGTCGCTATCCATGGACAGCCTGAGCTCTAACAAAATTCTTCCTGCACGACTCCCGCAGTTATTTTGGCACGCACGCTACCCACGATTATTATTTTTTATTATATTATTATTACCATAACCAAATTCCACTCTTGGTTTTGCCCGTGAACATGAATGTTCATATTCGTCTGTTACTCTGACTACTCACCAATGTGTACTCATCGGCGGACAACGAAACCGGCTTACCGGTCCTCAGCTTCCCTGTCAACTCCTTGGTAACATCTCCCTTCACCTTAGAAGCATTTTCAACACAACCTGGGTCACAGCTTCATGATTCTCGGGCATAACGAAACCTCTGTTGGCTACGGCATACCGAGTAAAGCTGTTGCCGTCTTAAGTCTTTTATCTTTGGCTGGCTGCTACTTGTCTAGAACTTAGAACTTTAACTTGGCCCGTCTCTGTCTGTATCGCCGACCAAAATTTGTAAGATAATTATCAAGCGCAAAAACACTACTACATCACTGCGGTATCATCTGCAGAGCAAACACAAGGTTCAGGTCTATGATACAGACACAGACGGGCCAAGTTCCCAGAAAGTGAGGACAAGTAGTAGCCAGCCAAAGACAGAAGCATTCTTAAAAAAAAAACAAGGGAAATGCTGGCAAAGCTCGTGGCTTTAAACGGCTTTGGTTTCAACGCTGTTGCAAACGGCTTCTTGATTCGGTCTGCCGTAGCAGACCAAGGTTTCGTTATGCCCGAGAATCATGAAGCTGTGACCCAGTTTGTACTGAAATATGCTTCTGAGGTGAAAGCAGGTGTTGCCAAGGAGTTGAAAGAAAAGCTGAGAACCGGTAAGTCCGTTTCCTTGTCCATTGATGAGTACACTAGTCAGAGGAACAGACGATCTATGAACATTTATATTCACGAGCAAAACCAAGAATGGGACTTGGTTATAGCAAGAGTCGTGGGTAGCATGGATGCTAAAACAGCCGTGGGAATCGTGAAGAATTCTGTTGGAGTTCAGATTGCCATGGATGGCGACATAGTTTCTGTAACTACTGACAGAGCGTCGGTGATGGCGAAGTTTGGAACACCGTGGTTGTGTTTCTTGAAAGCTCACTTCAAACAAAACATAGAACCTTTTCCTGGAAATAGCATTAGAATGCCTCTCACGTTTCTTCTGAATCCAGCTGACTGAAAGGATTTAATTACTTCAGAAAGTTTATGAGTTTTTCACATATCCCCGCCGTACCCTCCCCCACCGCTGTGCCAGGTTTGGTAAGGTGTGATGTAAAATTTTTAATAAACCCCTATTTTATCGATCAGTTTATCGATAATCGATTAGCAGGACAAAACTCTACCATTCGCCAATGGAAATAAAATCTCTGCCGATTCACGTTAATATGGCCCTATTGATGCAAAGGCGGTGAATATGTACGGCTCCATTCCGCGCAGTCTGCAGCTGAGAAGTGAGCTATCATCGTCCTCCTGCTCTGCTGACGACTCTAGGTCTGGTGCTGATGGCGCAAATCACAGGGGCGGCCTTCTGGCAGCCAAACCTTGCATCTGCTCGCAACAGAATCAGAGCATGACATTGCACGCGGGCGCGCACGCGCAAAAACGTGCCGCCGGTGGGAACTTACAAATATTGCGGAATTTCGATCGATTTACGGCATGGTGAAAGTTGCTCAAAATGTGTCGTGCCGCGCCATTTTGGAAAGATATTACAAAGGGCAATGGGAAAACCCCGGTTCCCCCTGTACTGGAACAACTGAACCGTGCATTTCAGACCACCCTGAGCTTGCATATCGTTAGCATAATAGTTGGCATAATAGTTCAATCTCTACCGCTTTCTTTAATCACGAACAGTTCGGTGGAAAATGGCAATTGAAATCCGCATTAAAAAGCCATTTCTGATCGGATGTCAATGAACACTTAAACAGGTTTATGTAGCGGTCTTTTTGTGCGGGGATTTTAACAACGTCATCATAGAGTCGTGGAAGTTTTCTCAAGAGTTTCGTGAGGACAGTTTTCTCGTAAGATAAGACTGTCTCGTTTAAACACTTCTCAGTTCTCTCCGTAACCTCTTATGTTAAATGAGCGTCAGACAGTTGCGATGTTAGACTCTCCAATGCCTCTCTGAGTTCATCAAACCTCTCTTTCTTGTCTTTTATTCCATCTTCTAATAACATAAGCCTGAAGTGTAAAGTTATGTTACTACGCTGCGCTGCTCGATCACCATTTTCTGTTCGTATACCTTGGGATCAGATTCCCATAAACGTAAGCTTGTTAAATATGAAAGCAAAGGTAGTTGTCATTATTTTTTTTCCTTAAGCTTTCTGTCCTTCGCACAAGCTTAATGTACCAATTTAGATGAACAGCCGGCGGCTGTGCGCATCTGCTAAACATTACCGATATTGGTTATGCTGCCACGACCCTGGGGAGGAAGATGACCATTTATGTGCAAGACGACGGAACTAAGAGAAATTTCAGGGACATCCGCCACGTCGTCATCGCCAAAGGAATTCTCCTGGACCAAACAATCATACCGACTCGCGTGCCCGAAATTTATGAAGGACACATCTTCAGACAGTTTGTAGAGACAATGGTGAATAATTTGGTGTTATTTCATTAGAAAGCAGCGATCGCGATAAGAGAACAACACTTATCCAGTAATTCTAGATTCCCTCGTTTTATGTCATTTTAACCATATTGTTTGCTGGATATGCTAAACGTATCCATAATGTGTTGGAATGTTTGTCTGACAATGCTCATGGGAAATGAACGAAACGTTGCATGATTTTGGAGGGCTGGTTTTCGCCGGACGGAAAAAGGATCGAAAGCTTGTACAAAAAAAAAACAGAAAGCTTGCGGGAGAAACCCAGTAATGACTAATTTCGGTTTCATGTTTAATTTTACGTTCATTTTACCTCCGATGAATATTTAGGGTCATATTCAGTAATTAGTCAAATCTGAAGTAATGAAATCAAGCAAATGGTAAAAATTATCTTTTCGGAATTAATTCTACTTACATGTATTACGTCATAGTCCTCAGATCGGGGTTTGTGAGCGCACCCGAGAGTCGCTTGGTCCTCTTTTCATTTCATTCACCATTTGGATCCGTGCTAAATGTACATATTCCGGCCCGCCACGTACGATCATTCACCTGTTGTCACAGACCTCGAAACTGTAGATGCTCTCAGAGACAGCTGCATTGTCATAGTTCGGGGTAAATCGGCCAGTTACCGTAGACGTAAGAGGGCAAGCTATGTTGGCAGGGCCTGCCGCCATAATGACCGCTGGCAAGACAAAGACATCCGTACGCAACCCATGAATTTCCTCGCGTGATTTCGACCACGTGCTCATATTTTCTCGATTATGTAGGTTTTATGCGGCCATAACTTCAATTTATGTGACGGGTTGGTAGTTTTGTATAACCACTTACAAAGCTGTGGTACTGCCTACCAGCTTTCGCATTGGCAAACATTCGTCGTGCTGTTCTCAGCATCGGTGTCCACGCTTTTGTCAGCCACTTCATCAGTTTTGCAATGTCCGCAGCCTGTTGACATTGACGTTATCCGACATGGATCAAAGCTTACAGGATTATCTTGAGTTTGTCTCCCCGCCTCTCTCCCACATGCACTGCACCTTTACTGTGCTCGTCGTTGCCTTTCGTCGACTTAACGTCAGGCTTAGGTAGGTATTGCGTTAGGCATGCCACTGATGTGTTTCATATTGTCTCAGTATCGGTTCGGCTTCAGTCGTTTCACGTCTTAAACACAAAAATACGTGATGCTACTAATGAATCTATCGTCCTGTGTCGCATATTATCAAATAATAGATGTTGCGTTATGAATACATTACAATCGTCCTGGGTCGAAATGAGCACAATGAACAAACGGCATAAAGCGATGCGCTCCCAGTCCATTTCGACTGAAATGCCTGTCGGTGCCTTCCAACGCCATGTAACGTGATACAATGCCTTATACACAATGATAAGCGTCATAGCACTTCCAAATACGCGACTGGCAGCCTTACGAAGGCCACAAAGAGCACGATACTTTCGACCGAGCAACCCAATGACTGAAATCCATAATCCACGCGGATTATGGTACAATCGCCGTCCCTTGGCAGGACTATCTATCTTCATGCAGCATCGCACAAAGCCTGCCACCTTTCACAAATCGCTTCAAACAACTTGCATGAGGCAAAACTCATCGGCGTGGACGCATGCCACACCAGAACATAATGAAACTTGGTGCACTCGGGGGATAACTCATTCAAACATTTTTAAGCTTTGGCTTGCCCGTGACAACGACACGAGGACTAGCGTTATGAAAAGCATCACTGCTCCGCGCGGCTGGCAGTAGCCCGGGGGACGACGTCGACGTACCCCGCGTAACGAGCCGCTCACGCTGACGGACTCCTCTCCTTTAACACGTCAGAAAGCGTTGTCCTGCGCGGGCGCACCAGGCGGTGGAGGGCTCGCAGCTGTCCGCTCGGCCGCCCCGTCCCCGGCATGTGTAGCGCGGCTGCTGAACGGCTTCTGGCACCGCGCAGGCGCAGTCTCCGACAGCGAGCGGTCATCTTCACGCCGGAGCCTCTCCGGCGCCTCCGTCGGCCCGCTCACGGTACGAGTCGGATCGACGTACGGTACTCGGCAACACCACGAGCCGCCAGTCCAGCCGTCACACGGCGAAGGCGGCAGATGCCGAGCCTCGGTACTTGTCGTCCTTTGTGCGGTCGTACTCGTCGATGAACCATTGTTGGTTCATGTAGAACACCCGCGTGATGAGGTGGTAAATGGAATATTTCGCCTTTATCTCGCAGTACATGCCGACGAAAAACGATGTGAAGAACAAGATGCCGCAGACCAGGGTGACAGTTTCATTTGGCGTCAGCTCCACTTCATCATACATCAGTCGGCGCTTTCCCGAATCCTGCAAAAAGCATTCCGACATCAGATTAGAATGTCAACGCATGCACCTAACGGGTGTTGTATTTTATTCCATAAGCGCAGCATAAGCTATTGAAAATGCTATTTCGTCAGTTTGCTGTTTTGGGAAAAAATGGTCACATAAGCAAAATCAATACAGTGTTTCTCTGAGACTGAATTCTCAAATATACCACACGATCATTTCATTTCGGCAGTGTTCGCTTTGATGCTTTTCACGGCACGCCGTCTCTTTACACAGGAGTGCGCATATATATATATATATATATATATATATATATATATATATATATATATATATATATATATATATATATGCAGGACACGGCACAAACGTAAATGACTCCTTGCATGTAAAATGAATGTGAAATTCGAAACCACCAAATCGACCCCTCCCCCCAGATAAGAAACTTTAAAGGATCCGAGGACAAAATAGGCAATCCAAGGTCAATCGATGCTAGTGACTTCGTTTGACCATCCAAAAATTTCGATGCACGACTAGGATTATCTCAGTTGGTTTCAAAGCCCAAAAACACCCGATGGACTCCCATTCGTGGGAATGGGAAAAACGCATAAGTCAAATTTGGATGGCGTTGGGTGATGGGGTGTCATGACCTTTGACCTTTCTGATCAAGCAATTTAAGACTAAGCTGATGCGTAGCAGTCACGGAGGGCATTGCGCACACCAGGTTGTAGAACAATTGGACAAACGAAAAGCATGAAATCAAGCAATAGTTGTCACAGTCTCAGAGCATATTCCTCAGGCGTCATTAGGCAGCACTTCAATCAAGATATCCCAAAAAGTTTTCATTTGCCCCCCCCAAAAAAATTTGCTACACCTATTACTGATACTTGAGGGCATATTGCACTACATTTTCGCGAACATCAAGGTGGGCAAACATGGCTAAAACCGGAAATATTCCATGTGTCCTAGTCAGTTTAAAGGTCATTCCGAGGACACCGAAAAACGAATGCATTTATGAAAGCAGAACCGTTTGTGTTTCCAATGGCGCTAATCGCACATTTCTACGGACAATATGTCGCCGAGTTACGGACATTTGGATGATGCAATGTCCTCATAATAAGCCACCGTTCATGACCTCTAACGTTGACCTCAGAGGTCACCCCGAGCCAAACATTTATGGTTGGCCATCTTGCAATAGATACTATGATTGCATCAAATTTCCTCAAAATCAAAATGGGTCAGATCAATACTTGTGCGATTTGACGTGAAATGACCCAGTGATAAGAGTTGATCAAAATTCATTAAATTCCGCACAAATATTTTTTCAAAGCCTGTAGCATAGATATCCAGAAGCGCTTTCGGAAAGTTCACAAAAACGTTGAAGAAGCACAGTGATATATATATATATATATCACATATATATATATAACGTTTGAGAAGCACGGTGATATATATATATATATATATATATGACGTTTGAGAAGCACAGTGATATATATATATATATATATATATATATATATATATATATATAATATCTGCATCTCATATCATTAGACATACGAAAACATAAGCAAAAGATGAAAAACAAACTTTTTCGTAGCGTCAATTCCCGAGTCAGTGGGCTATTTTCAAAATTTTTGAATATTATGGTTATTGTGATTTCGACTTTTCGGATAACAATAAAGAAAGGTCAATCTCGACAAAAATCATACCACAAATTTGGTCAGATTTTTTTATCGAGATCGTCCTTCCTTCAGTGTTATCCGAAAAGTCGAAATCACATACACTAGCCCGAAAATAAATAACGAAATGAATCGTCCTTCCTTCAGTGTTATCCGAAAAGTCGAAATCACATACACTAGCCCGAAAATAAATAACGAAAGTGTCAACATATTATGATTATTTTCAACTTGCATTCAGACCTCGGGACGCACATCTAATACAGCTATTCACAATGATGAACATGCCCATAACATAATATAGCTAGTGCCTTGGCTCCCGAAGCTGACCATCATACAGAAAAAGGGCACCTCTCATATCCATTTGTCCGTTCATGATGGGGTCTCTCTCTGATGTGGACAACCTTCAAATCCCTCAGTTTGTGCCTTTTTCTATAACTTGGCATTATAGATGCATGTTGTATTACTAATGCTGGCGTTAGTCATGTTGTGTTCTTGTCATGTGCTTGTCTGGAGCATCCTCTTGCAGCTGCATGGTGATCCGTCGCGACTAATGTTGTAGTGGTGTGTCCAATGTAGGCTGAGTTGGGGCGGCGCGCACAGTCACCAGTGGGACATTTAAACTCGTAAACTACTTTGGTCGCTTTCAGGGGAGCTGTGTCTTCAGTAATGTTGTTATTCATGATCAGACCGGAGACTGGGACTCCTGTGATAGTTTAATTTTGTTGTCTGTTTTGGCTAAAAGACAGTTTTTGCAAACTATGTCGCGCAGAACTTTCTCGTCCTTTCTGAATGCGGTGGACATGCTTCCCTGACAGTACAGCTGTAGCGTCTCGGGAGGGGTGCTTCCAGATACGTTACATCAATAATAAAATGATTTTTGTTTGTTCTTTATATTACACTGAACATGGGCAACGTTCTTAATCAAACAATCATTGGAAACGAAACGACTTATACGAACAATCGAAGCCACATCAAAGATCATCATTGCGGTTTTCGAAGTCGGCTGTAGTTTTTTGCGAATAATGTATGAGTAACGATCTGTTTCCGAACTTCACTAGTATATATATATATATATATATATATATATATATATATATATATATACATACAGATAGATAGATAGATAGATAGATATGTATGTATGGGCGTAACCGGCTTTTAGAAGCCCCTGTCTTTCCAGTTCGAACTTCCTTACTAGGTTTTTTCTGTCTCTGGTACAAAGAATATTAATCCCCCAATGTTAATCTTCCAAACATTTTTATTTGCTTAACGTTACGGATCTACTTGATGAATTTCTGAAACTACCATTTTGTCATGCGTCTGTCTGAATCAAAATACAACTATAAAAACGTCGCATCCAGCCACAACTAAAACACCTTCATTCAGAAGATATTTCAACAGTTACAGTACTACCAGGACACATTACTGTCACCGCAATGATCGCTGCCTTCACAAGTTTCTTTTCATTCTGTTCTGTGGTTCGTTAGTTTTTCGGCCTCAGCAGGTCACTCAAAAGTGAAACTGCCAGAGTTAAACATACCTTTCCTTTCGTGTCAAACGTTTACCAGCACTCATTCTATCCTCAGACACAAATATCAGGCTAAATTTCTTATCTAGGGCGCTTATCCTAGTCGCATTTCATTTCTAAACGTGGACGAAACATACGCATTTCGCAAAGACTAAGGACAAACCAGCAGACCATTAGTTGGGGAACCAAATATGCCTGGTGGTCTGATGTCTTTAAACCGGGGGCGGGGGTTCTAGCCAGCTGAATGAACCGGACACCGTACGGCCGGATTCCTCTAAATTCAGCTGCGCTCGTCGTTCAAGCGTGTGATCTGCATGCTTTGCAAACAGTCCAGGTTTGACAGTATGACATTTAGGTGAAAGACGGACAGGTGCGTGCACGTGGTGTTTTTGCTGAACCTTCGGCCAGTACTTGAAATCGTTTTCAGATACTTAGGAACGATTTCCTAAATAACAGCACTGTATTGCCGACCGTGACGAATAAAAAAGGAAATGGATGTAGTGCTGTACGCAATGAGACATACCAAGCAGTGTAGCCATACTCCTGTAGCTATACATTAGATGTAGCTAAATACCATATAGCCATACCCGTCATGGGGAGGGGCTACAGAAATCAGCTGATCCCCTTCATGATCAGAGGTTTCCAAAAATTGGGTAGTATTACAAACGATTTCTTTAAAAGACAAATATGACCTAAAATTAAAAGAAAATGTTTTTGTTTTCGGCACGTTCGGGTGCGTTGTGTAACTGGCTCAATTTCCCCACGCTTATATGAAATGTGAGAATAGCATCAAGCCTTTTTATTCTAGCCTTGACCCCTCCTCACAAAAATCTTATCTTCGCTGCTGGACATACCGAAAGAAAAAAGAAAAAAAAACGCATGCAAGAGATTCTAGTGAGGAAACAGCAGAATAATCAAAAATGGCAGCGAGTTCCGCAAAAAGCCAGCTGTTCAGTCTGATACGTATGGTGCGGACGACGTGGGCCGCGGCCGTGCCAGCACGTGCCGCCATTATCTCGTCCTGGCCGACCACCGGACGTACGGAGGCGGCAGCCAGCCACGCGTCCGCACCGCCTGATAAGGTCTGCCGGCAGGCTGGCCCGACGTTCGCCGCACAGTGTCCCGCAGTCCTCTCCACTCCCCCTCCCCCATACACACCGCATTCCAGCGTCACTGCAACTGTTAAAGGTAGCCGAGCCTGCTGTATTGGCGGCGGTTCATTTTTCAATTTTCGATGAGTAATCAGCTTTCTGGGCATATATCTCTTGGAAACGGAGCTGTGGTAGATGAGCTGTACCGGGGAAGCATCATATGCAGATCCGACAATAGTTCCGAACAATTATTCGTAACGTCTTGAAGAGTCCAATGATGATGAGTATTAAATAGTTTTGCGAACGGCACGTTCTACGTACGGAACCGACACTGAATTCAGGAATGACAATCAGTCTTTTTCTAAAGAATGTAAAACAGATTTTGCATATGCGTTACTCATCGGTTCGTGGGTATCGTATCGGTGGAAATAATTCAATTTAATCCTTTAATCCCGCTTACTAGTCACGCGAACATCACCAATTCGAACATTAAAACATCACAACATTACTGTCAAGTCTTATATGCATCTTTCAGTCACCCAAATTCGTGCCGTAGTAAGAGGCAAAATGGATATATGTTTGTTTCCTTTTAATGCGGTACTTACGGTCATGCTTAAAATATCCAACCATTCAAATGTTACCCTTTTCGTGTTTGTCAGCAGTTCGAGTCGAGAATTTCGCAAATAAAACGCTTCGGGAAGTTTCCTCATCACCAAGCTGCATTTGTCTAGCAAGAGGGCTAAAATTAAGGTCATACGCACAGCAGCGTTTTAAAGTAAAAACAGCCAGACAAGACCAAGCCAGTTTTTGTGACTTTCCACCACGTGATTTCTTGCCATAAGTCTGTTAAAATTTTCCAGAACATGTACCGCCGCTATCCTTTCTGCCCTCCGGACCGCTACAGCCATGATTCAGGCGGCACTGGAGGAAAAGAGATAGTGTAAAAACACTAGTCAGGTATCGGAAAGGGCTGCGAAAAACCTATGGTCTTAACATTACAATTTTGGTTCCTGTTTTGTTCTATTTTTATTTTTTGTAAGCAAGGGTATGGGAATAATCCCTTGACTCAGTGGCCTCTCTTGACCAAGGAGTCCCGGCTCTGGATTGTAATGTGTTTGCTGGAATCGATTTCGGTTGCCAACGTCTGTCGAATGTGCGCATTAAATTGTACAAAAAGCTGACCTTTGCTTCAAACATCCGATACCCCGTCCCTCGATTACTGTGGCATGGCCCCGCAGTTCCGTAAAAGACATGTTTCCAGTTGGTCCGTTTTCTCGTTCGTGTGCAGCTGTGCCAAAACCAACAAAGGCCCCCGCCAACAGCGAGTATCTCATGTGGCTGCACACAACATGTCCAATCGCTGTTGCCAAACAAGCGTATACGTGCCTGTTTAAAACAGAAGATGGTGATGACGCCGCACGTCACCATGACGACCACGGTGAGTAGGAAGACGCCGTGCAGCAGCTTGTCGCGCATTGAGACGGCCGGCACCAACCAGCGGCCGACGCGGTACCGCTTGTGCCGCTGGTACTGGTACTGGCACAGCTCGCAGAACGGTGGCCGCTTCGCTCGCCGACTCGACACCTCGATCCAGTGCTGCCGGGTCGAAATCACATCCTTCATCGCTGACATCATGACCCTGACTTCGGCGTCACGACTTTCGCAGCCGAAGCAATACTCGAGGCCGCTGAAGTCATTATCTTGACAGCCGAGGTCAGGACCTTGACAGCCGAAGTAGCGGCCTTGACACCCGAGGTCAAGGCTCTGCATTAGGCCGGCGGGTCGGATCCGGTATCCAGTTCTGGAAATGGCTGCCGAGTAGCGTCATCAGAGGAGGGATCGGCTCCGCTCTCCTCGCAGGTCATCCCCTGTTGACACGCCAGCGGCCGGTCAGCGCGCGCAGCCGCCGCAGGCACACTGCAAAATAGACGCCATCTCATAGTCACGGCAATATGGCGGTTATCAGTATCTGTTTTGACGTTATCAAGAAAAACAAGAATTAGTGATAGGAGTGCAGCGACTTCCACAGGCCGCAAGTAAAACACCGGGTTAAAGTTTTTCCTTTCTGTCTTATTAGAACAATTCTAACGTCAAAATGTGTGATTAAGAGTAGTCCGGAAATACGGCTGGCGGAGCTGAACCAAAATGCAACTAAACGCCGACATTTTACTCATTCACATCGCTAGAAGCAGCATCACACCCTTAAAGTGGAACGAACGTGACATTACATTATCATTATCACATTATCACATTCTCACGCGACGTATGACATTATCACATAGGCTGGTAGCAATGTACGTTTTGTCGCGCTGCAAGATTTCCGCACATCTTGACAGGAAAGACCAACGCAGCACTATCCACCGCAACACAAGACTCATAAATAAAGCAAACCTTTTACGGGCTGCGTCCACACTTATCGAACCTCTACTATACACAAAATGAGAATGAAACGCGAAGTTCAGGTGCAGTCATCGGCATGGCTCTCTATTCTTCCCGGCATTCGGACACACCAGTGTTACGTTAGTACTCCACACATTTGCGAATTTATCATGAGACCGTTAGGAAAACGCGAATATTTTGGGGTTCCAAGACAACGCGTATGTATGTCTGAGCACTCACTCCATAAAAAAAACGCTCACCAGTCAATACACTGAAGGTGTTTCTTTTTATGCCACTATCATAGACGGAACATTTTAATTCCACAAAATCCGGCGGCGGGGGCGGGGGCGGGGGCTGGGGGAGGGGGAGGGCGTGAGGCGCATTCCCGCCTTTCACGACACTTAAATGAGTGCGAGCGTTTCCACAATGGATCGGTCGTGTCATGAAATGGGCTCGCCACGACACGTGTCAGGGCTTTTCAGTCAAAATACGTGATCTCTCCACGTTAGTCCGGCGTGTTCGAGCGAAGCCGCGCCTCAAGAACACACGAGGTGCACGCATGGCACGTGCGCTCACCATGAGGCAGGCGGTATGGATGTACTGCATGGTTCCGGCGCAGCGACAGGGTGAGATCAGTTCGGCCAGCTCGTCAGACGGCATGTGGCAGATGCGGCAGATGGGCATGGAGGCCGTCGACGCCGAGGTGGCCAGCGATGGCTCCGAATGGGCGTGCCGCAGCTGCGTGATGGGTTCCAGCTCGTCCTGGCGGCCGACCGGAGCCGGCTCCTCGGCCACCGGCCGTCCCCGCGCCTCCAGGCTCCAGCTGCGCACCCTGGCCACCGAGCCACGAACCGTCAGCACCGAACACACACCAGAACGCCTACCACAGAAGAACACGGACCATCAGCCAGGGGTAAAAATACGTCAGCCAGGCAGGAGAGCACACCCGCTCGGGGACAGAACAAAGATTATCAGCCATATGCCAGGACAAACATCATCCAGACAACAGAACTGAGACCGCCATCACCGTAGCAGGATGCAGATAATCAGCTTGGCAGAAGACTACAGGCCGCCATCTTGGTGAATGAAATAGGCCTTCACCCCAGCAACGGCGCAACGTCACCTCGACGACACCGCATTACGACTTCTCGGCAGCTCTCTTCCGAAAGGTGGGCAATGTCCGCCGGGGTCGCGACGACCGCGTCTCTGGGCCAGGCTCATTCAACTTATGGCCCGCGACCTATCAAAACAGCCCCTACGCCGAAGCTCTCTGTTCGTCACGTGTTCGCCGTTGCTGAGCAGCAGCCGGCATTAACAGAGCGGAACAGTGAGTCACAAGAGTTCAGCAGAAGTCGGTGTCGTCGGCCGCCGTCGGGAGCAGTGGACGCCGGTATTCTGGGGAGCGGACTCAACAACCTGAAAACGGCACGGCTGCTGGCGCCGTGCCAGGCAGGCCATGCCAAGCCAATACTCCGGCGCCGGCAGAAGAGCCAGGACGGATCGATGGACCACAGGTGGACCTTTGTCTAGTGCCCTGGATGGACCCGGCATAACCCCTGGCCACCAGATCAGAGACGCAACAACGAAGGCCTCCACTGAGAACAATGGAAGTGAAGGGACTGTGCTGGGCAGACTGGAGAAACGTGCAGCTGGCGTCATTTGTACGTGCCACTACATGGCCATTGGTACCGACAAAGTTGTGTACTGTGGACCCCTGCGATGACATTCTTCGGATTAAATGTCATTCCTGCATTAGTGCATCCGTATTCCCTGTACTATCTGCCACTGGAGAGCGATTTCTAGGACAGCGACACGACCTCCAAACAACGCCCGAAAGACCTCGCGAACCCCAAAGCATCCTGACTTGCCAAGACTCGACTGAACAACGAAGTCAGGATATTCCTGCCAATGCCGCCACGATGACGGCATGATGCAAGGCCTTTGAAGTCCATCAATTACAAAGGACTGCCGACCTTGGCCGGCCGGTGCAGGCCAGTCGAAAGTGATGCGACTTGACGCCTGCCCGAGGCCCGCCGCTGTTAGTGCAGCCGGGTCGGCCTCTGACGGACGGCTGCGGCCCCAGGTGTGACTTGAGGCGGCGCTGGGGACGGGGCGCAGCGCTGGCGCCCACCCAGCCCGTCCGGTTCGATCCGGCATGATCCGGTTTTTGTTGTGATAGCTGTGTCCCAAACCGGCCGGCCGGCAGATGTCATAGGGGCAGCGTTCAGGCGGCGTCGCCAGGCAGCGTGACAGGCCCGGGCCACGGCCCAGCTGACTCTGCCCCCCCCCGCCCCCCCCCCCGGGGATGGCGTCAGACGAGGCCGGTCTCAGCTGGCTACCCTCCGTTCCCCTCCCCTCTGGCGGCGGTACCGGACTGAACCGGAACCAGCCGGCCCCCTGCCATGGGCGGTACTGGGGCGGTCCCAGATGCAACTGCGTCCCACGGAAAGAAACGACACAAATGACAACGTTCTTTACACTGTGAGAAACTTCGGTTTACACAAAAAAAGATATATCTTAAAATCAACGCAAATATGTTTTGGCCAACGGCCAGCTTCAGGACTGATAAAAAATTGGGCTGCAAAATTCGAAAAAAGCAGAAATACATAACAGACCCTAGATCGCGCTATATGCCAATGCTATAAATATGCGGTGTTATGTCCTTGATCGTATGTGTGATCTCCAATTGCCATTCACCCTCTTTGTTATGGAGGGTTGATATACATAAGGGACCCTAGGTTGTGTCGACTGGTATTCGTGTATTTGGTGCATTTCTGTATTTCCCCGTGGTGTCTGCAATTTCGACGCTAGTTTTTAGACTGACGCATTCTTTAGCTTTCAGAATCTCGTAACTTATTTTTTTATCACTCCTGACGATGGCCTATGGCTTATGGCCTATGGTTGACTCCATGTTAATATATTGCGTGCAAGCCGAAGTTCCTTCCGGTATAGAGAAGTTTACCTATTTTCACGATCATGCGCAAAACCCGGGAGCCTGTAAAAGCCATGTTTGACATTTTTAAGATACAGACGATTGACATGATGTCTACCAATTCTAGACGAATACCTCCTCCATTGGGGATGTAGGGGTCGGCTTAAGAAAATTATGCGAGTACACACCAATGCGCCAGTTTTCTGGGAACTTGAGCCAAGAAGCGCAGTATCTGTAAGTGTTATCGTAACTGGCAATTTAGGTACTAGGAAAATACGTCTTCTTCCATCCATATATCGTACTACGTACAGCTTGACCTCGTCGCCTTTTTGCCATTTATGTCCAAATTCTGCAAACGCGAGTTCAGGAAGCTCGTTCCAGGGACTCCGAGCTCGTTTTCATATAGACAAGGAGACTATACAGAAAACTTGGTATTTCTGTTTCTCTCCAGGATGGTGTCAGATTGAGCCGATATCAGCTGGCTTTCTTCCCCTCTCTGGGATGGCATCAGACTGCATCAGCTGTCTTTTCCCCCCTTCCTCGGACGGTATCACGCTAAGCCCGTATCAGCTGGCTTCTCTCCCGTTGCTGGTACGGCATCAGACTGAGACGGTATTGCTGGCTTCCATCCGCGTCCGTCGGCTGGCATCAGACAGACAGTCGGCGAAGGACCACTCTCAAGTCAGCAGGGCAGGAGCCATTTTTGGCCCCTTTTGCCGACGCAAACACCATATAGCTGTCATAGTTATCCAAAACTGGCAAAGCCAGCGTCAGATTGGCAAGGCCGCCACCCTACCTTCCCTATGGATTGCTACACCCATGGAAAGCGCCGGTATCAGCCGGCCGCACCCACTCCCCCCCGGACAACAGCAGAGCAGAGCAAACCGCGCGGACTTCGACGTCTCTCACCCCTATGCTGAAAGCACATCGACCAGCTCCCCCGAGGCCGCATCACATCTTTGCACTGACAGTAAGCTCCAATCTGTCTCCACTGATGCAACCGCGGCACTCAGTGGATTACTGGAACACTAACACATCCAGGAACGGCGCAAATTTCTCGGAAATGTGTACGCGGCCGGGCGTTCGACAAAATGTTTACCTAACTTGCTCGGAAAAAACGTGAATAGGTCCGCAGTCAGCAAGTATGGTGAAATGGAAATGGGGCAGGGATGTCGTTCTGTATTCTTTTTCTAAGGGGGGGTTGCGTGGCCCACCTAATGTGGATCCTGGCCCCTCCAAAGCTGATTTTGCAATATATTTATATACGTATATTATATATATATATATATATATATATATATATATATATTACAGATATGGTCATTTCATAAATGATAAACAAATGAAAAAGAAACAAATTGCCGTTGGCCAAAATAAAGTGGGCTAAACCTTTCAGAAACACACATTTGGGGGGGTAGATTGTCGGGCCCTCGGCTCGGCCCCCCAATCATTTGCCCAAAACGATACCCCCGAAATGGGCTCCAAATAGCTATGACTGCAGAGCTGGCAGACGTCCAACCGTGTAAGGCAGCCTCGCCACGGTCCTCTTCCGTCTACGACCTCATCCCCAAGGCCGCTCCACAAGCCAGACACCAGTTTGGGCGTGCAAATCCCGTCCGGACATGCGAGGCTTTCTGCACCTTCGACTCGGAACCTAAACTCCGACATGCTGCGACTTCTTATAGAGCTCGCGCGAACGACGGGCGTCGCAGATAAGCTCAGTCTCACGTGGCATCTGCGAGGTGTTCATTTCCATGACGTCATTTCCACGAGTCCACCAGAGTAATGTCAACAAGCACGCTCAGAGACAGGAGTCCTATCTTCCCCTGTCCGCCCTCATACATACACAGGGATCGTGACCCACTAGTAAAGGAGCTTCATTTTATAACTTAAATTACTACAAATTGATTCAGAAGGGACGAAGGACCAATTAACACTGACCGTCTGTATACCAACGCAGGGAGCGTTTCCGAACGCTCCCACCGGCCGAAACGTTTCCGGACGTTTCCGACATACCAAGGCGCGTTGTCAAACGGCCTAATCTTCTCCGACAAGTCAGCGCGGGCGACGCAGCGCTCTGGTTAGTTTATCCCTGATGGAGTCATATTCGCTTCAGCTTTGTGAACCATGTCACTATGTCAGAGCTCTGCCTGTCTGGTTTGGCGAGAGAACACACCACGAACTTAGAGTTCTTCCGAATTCCCTACCGTGGCCAATATAACTACTAAGAACGCAAGCCGTTCCCTTCCAGAAAGTGCAGCCTTCTCAGGAAGGAAGCGTTAGATCACACATGGGTGAAGAGAGACAAACCTCCTGGACTTCCGGCGCAGATATACAGCGTAATCTTGACGAGAGGTAAGAGTATGCAGAACATGCCAATCAATATCAGCGAGAGGAGCCATACAAGGCTGAGCACGACAAGACATTTGTCCTCGCTCAAGGCAATTTCTGACATTTGAAACGGCAACGTTGGGCCCCTGGTCTTCCCTCTGGAGCTGAAGAGGCGGTGCAGGACGGAGTCCTGAAAGTCACGGCCGACGACTGTTTATTACAAATGCGACGTAGCACTCTGAATGAAGTGTTTTGCACAACACCACAGGAAGTGAAATCATGTGTATCGAACGTGGGATCCAACAATCACGCAACTGCTTCTTGCTTTTCATCCTCAACACCTGCTTTGATCAAACGGGACGTGGTTTTCTTGTCTGACCTCCATGTTAATGCACGGCTATCACGCGTCTTGGACGCGTCTGGCCTGAGCCAGGGTTAATATTTTCATGTTCCGTCGAAATAGAAAAAAGTTTTTATAGGTCCATTTTACTTATCTGAAGTGCCGGAGGTATCGTATACAGACGCCCTGTAATTTGCCACATATGCGGCTGATATTCCGTATTCGAGCACTTTCGGAATCGAAAATCCGGACTGACTTTATATGAGTGAAACCAGAAAATCGGATCGACTAATCGTATTGCCGGCACTAATGTCTTACGGTAGTTTCTTTGCCTGCGGATGCTTACCTTACGCTGGCAGACCCACAGGCCTCCATGTTTATCTACACCCATGGCGCGCACATCTCCTGTCCCTTCAGCCGAGCCACTGCTTCCGCACGGTCCTCCATCCATCAGCCGCAGCAGCGCCGACCTGCTCACCTGCAGTCGTCCGACGGCTCGGCCGGTGGCGGACATCTCTGGACAGCCGGCTCTGGCTCCGGCTCCGGCTCGGGCTCGGGCTCGGGCTCCGGCCCCGGCTCCGGCTCTGGCTGCTGGCCGGGCGCCGCCCCCGGCTCCGGCTGCGACCAGCTACGTTCCTCCAGCTGCTCAGCCAGCTCCGAGTCCAGCTGCATCCGGATCACGTCCGAGGTGCACGACGTGACGGTGCTGTAAACACTGTCGGCCACGCCCTCCGACTCGCAGCCGGAGTCGGTGCTGAGCATGCTGCTGAGGCTGGGCGGCGGCAGGCGGCCGCTCTTGCCCGGCCGCTCCTCGTCCGGCTCCAGCTCCAGCTCTAGCGCTTCCACCGTGCTCCAGCGCACGTGGTGGGCCGCCGAGTCGGCCGGGGCCGCGGCCGGCGAGTCGGGCGAATCCAGCAGGGGTCGCTCCTCGGCGCAGCTTGCACCGCTCATCGTCAGCGCCATCCTTTGATTCAGACGTCAGCCTGCAACATGTCCCGTCCTCTGATTCAGCCGTCAGCCTGCACCACGTCCCATCCTCTGTCTCAGTCGTCAGCCTGCAACACGTCCCATCCTCTGACTCAGCCGTCAGCCTGCAACATGTCCCATCCTCTGTCTCAGTCGTCAGCCTGCAACATGTCCCATCCTCTGACTCAGCCGTCAGCCTGCAACATGTCCCATCCTCTGACTCAGCCGTCAGATTGCAACATGTCCCATCCTCTGTCTCAGTCGTCAGCCTGCAACATGTCCCATCCTCTGACTCAGCCGTCAGCCTGCAACATGTCCCATCCTCTGTCTCAGTCGTCAGCCTGCAACATGTCCCATCATCTGTCTCAGTCGTCAGCCTGCAACACGTCCCATCCTCCGACTCAGCCGTCAGCCTGCAACATGTCCCATCCTCTGTCTCAGTCGTCAGCTTGCACCACGTCCCATCCTCTGACTCAGCCGTCAGCCTGCAACATGCCCCATCCTCTGTCTCAGTCGTCAGATTTCAACATGTCCCATCCTCTGTCTCAGTCGTCAGATTGCAACACGTCCCATCCTCTGTCTCAGTCGTCAGCCTGCACCACGTCCCATCCTCTGACTCAGCCGTCAGATTGCAACACGTCCCATCCTCTGACTCAGTCGTCCGCCTGCAACATGTCCCATCGTCTGACTCAGTCGTCCGATTGCAACACGTCCCATCGTCTGACTCAGTCGCCAGATTGCAACACGTCCCATCCTCTGTCTCAGTCGTCCGCCTGCAACATGTTCCATCCTCTGACTCAGTCGCCAGATTGCAACACGTCCCATCCAGTCTCAGTCCTCACCAGGCATGACGTCACACAGCAGGGTCAGGTGACAGGGCTGTCACCAGTCTGCCAGGCCACGTGTCACGAAAGATCATTTTCAGGGGGAACATGCAAGGGAATATAGCTTACAAAATAGTGTATTTTCTAAGCAGAATGAGACACACTGCATCATACAAATTGCTGTAATGATCTCGACATACTGCGCTTTCGAGCTCTACGGTTAACCGTTTGCGTAAGGCTTGAGGCTCGCGTGATCATGAGCAATGCAGCAGTATTTCTTTGCGCCCGCTTTAGCTTTGGAGATCAAGCCACCTGCTAACATACAGAAAACTCCCCCACAGCAGCAAGATCGATCGCAGCACGTATTTTCGGCGAACTGAGGCCGATCACACAGTTCGTCGGCGGTGATCTCCGGCGTCAGCTGGGTGTCAGATTAGAAAACTGCGGCCGACTGCTCGCCACAATGAGCCTTCAGCTAGGCTCACGGCCGCATACAAAACTAACTGTAGAGCTGCCGTGGCTCTTCAAATAATGAAAGCGACACGAGAACGCAACGGAAAGAAATCAAGGGGATATTTCTGCTTGCAAAGGTTCATGTCACGCAAGAGCCACTCACCTTTCAGCTAACTTTAAATGGAACTAAATGATCGTCCTAGAAACCAAAATAAATCCGTTCGCTTGCCTTAGCCCGTCGCTGACAGTATGGACTGTCGTCGAAGCAAACGTCCCGTGTACCCCGTGCCACGGTCGAGTACCAGTGCTCTACGCCACATATCGCTGATTCAATCCGAGGTACGCATACACACACACGTGTTTCTTTTGGGAAGTGATCTGAAGGACTGCCGACTGTTGGTGACGGCTGAAGGACGTCTGCCAGGCCCGAAGCAGTTCATTCGGAAGGCGAACCACAGCCTCTGACCTGTGAAGTTCCCCATACGTTCCTGGCTTCGTGCGCCCGCCGATATCACGTTTTGTTCGTCCGTATACGAGGCGAAGACGGAGACAGTGCTCGCAACTGATTAAGCTGCCAGTCATTAAGGGATGGAGATCGACACGGATGCAGTTATCACCTAAGACAAAGTCAGACTGGTTCACATGTAGAACGGAGTAGCTTACGATGATCGGTGCCCTCTGGCTTGGTAGTTTCGTTTAAGACAGGACATCGATTTATCAGACATTACCTCGCTGCATTCTGCGACTTTTCACGATGACCGGTAACTTTTTGTTTGGTAGTTTCGTTTGAGACAGCACATCGACTTCTCAGACATTACCTCAGCGCAGTCTGCGATTTTTCACGGACAAGACACTAGTTCAACGAGAAAAGCGTAATGACAGATATCGTGCCGCGAACTGCGTGTCTGATGTTCGAATCTCATGTAAGCTAAATATTTCAAATACCTGTAGTGCCGGCCTTAACTTTTTGGTACCTGGACGTTCGAGGACTGGCAGAAAACTTTACCCGTATCAACGTCCAACAAATGCAATGAAGCAAGTGACATCGCGTGCTTCCATTGCACATTTCAACTGTGCATGCCTCTGTTGCATGTTCAGAAACAAAACGAACTTCCATTAACAGAGATGTGGGACAAAGGGCGTGCCTGTACCGATGAGGATGGACGCAGCTTTCTCGCCGATCGGTACGCGCCCTTCCAACTGACGTCGCGGTCCAAAAACAACAGCGTACGTCACGCTGACCGTCGAGATAACGCCACATACAGCACGATTTCGGAGTACCCTGGGTAACACTGCAGACTCCTGCAGTCGGTCATTGTCGATGTCAGCGGAGCACTGTAACGCCGAGGACGCCAGAGACACCTTGATGCCTCAGGCGCACGAGACCAATGGAAGTCGACGTCACTGGTCGGATGTCATTGCTGTTGGGCTGGCTGGTAGAACACGAGTCTGTTCTTGGGTCCAGGTTTAACAACAACGCTCCTCAAAGTCTCAAGGTTATCCCAGCAGCTTTTCGCCAGGTTACTTCGTTCTTATGTAGCCAAACTGATTGGTGGTGCGAAAAAGACCAAACCGGTGGCGTTACTGGCGGGGTGACCGGGTCACCAAAGGGAAGGCCAGCGACCCGATTTGATCATGGGACGGTGGACTGTCCCATGAATTAGCTACCATGACAGGCGCGACGAAAAAGGCCCCGCACGGTCTCACGGGATACGTCTGCTGGTGTCCTTGGTGAGCGGTGCGGTCGGGCGTCGTCTGTTTACGCTGTAACCGCAGCGACCGCAGCAGCGACCGAACGCGACGCCGCGGCGCCGGCGACAGCGGCTGCAAAACTCCCCACTCACTCGCCGCCGGCCAGCCAGCCAGCCCATAGGGCGAAAAACGAGACAAGCTGTACGAGTCAGAGCCCGCAAGCTTCAAAACGCCGATCAATGTTGCGGCTGCAAGACAAAGTCAGAACTCCGATCACGAGTTCGCCAGACATCTGGATGTAAACAAGACCAGAAGCATTCCTACTGTATCCTACCTTCACCAAACGAATAATTTCTTGTAAAGTGAACCAGTGTCCTAGGCGATTTAGTCGGTCGGGTGACCATAAAGCTCAAGCTATTTTAGGAAAACATGCTTTTGCATTTTTGTCGTTCAAGTCTTCTTTCAGTTTATCATTGAAAACAAAAAGCTAACACCAGGCATTTAGCCGCTGTCGTTGTACTGCACCGACTTTGGTAATGCCAACGTAATTATCGTCTTTACTGACCATAACACGTTTACAGCTTTGCATTAGTTGTTTGGGGGTCCGGGGTTTGAATTCCGCTGTTTCCTACGTTTTGTTTTTACCTCGGTGTGGAAGGTGTTCACGCTTTCAAGAAACAGCGTTAAAAAGACATCGAAGCTTGTTGTTTGGTGCCTGGTGGCACATGTAATAAATACTCCTTAACACTATTATGTGCCCTGTAACACCCAGGCTTTTCAATGCCTTGCAGTAGCGCAGCTTTCGCCAGGCTTGGATGCTTCTGTCGGTGGTATTCTATGGTCTGTAGCGAGGCCTGCAGCTGATATTCGTCGTGAATTCTGTCGGCGAAGTCCTGTGCCGACGTTACTGCCATTTCGGCGGGGTCATTTACACACTTGATGTTTCGTGCGAACTCTTCGAAGTCACGATATGAGGGATCCAACTCCCATTCGCTTGAGTCTCTCTCCATCCCGTCTGGGTCCGCGCTGAGGATTTCAAAGGCGTACCATGAGCTCGGCCCACGAGGCCCGGGAGTCTGGCAGCGGCCGTCAGCTTCGGGAACGCGGACTTGCCGAGGATGAAGCTTTCTGGCCTTGTTGTGCTATTGCCGTATGGGCGCTGCTGGCCACTACGGCACGTACACGAGCGTGGCAAACTGACGAATATGGCAAACGATCTGTTTTATAGTGTCTCCTCTATACCTCGTCCAGTCGCTCCCTGCCAGCCTCTTGAACGCGTGTAACACAGAGGCCTCCATTATAACACTCCATCCATCCAGCGTGGCATGGAGGCCCGCATGGAGCGACCCGACGAGGCAGAGTAGAGACACTAACGTACAAAACAGATCGAGGTATTCTGCCAGTTTGCTGCGCTCGTGTACGTGCCGTATTCGCTGAAGCTGCCGAATACGGCAGAAACTCCGGCTCATCACCTGAAGCTCTACCACATGCTCTCCGAATACTGTAATGCCATTAAATGTGCCCCGATCGCGACAGCAGCTCAGCGGGCTCTGTCGCATCACTTATGGTATATAACAAAGACGGTGTGCCCCTAGCACTGTGCAGCCAACAAATCTCGCCGCCGATGAAAGCAGAAATGGCAGGGCGAATGTTCAGCACAGCAATGACAGAAAATTTCCTCCTCGGCAAGCCCACGTTCCCGAAGCTGACGGCCGCTACCAGACTCCCGGACCTCGTGGGGCCGAGCTCATGGTACGCCTTTGAAATCCTCAACGCGGACCCAGACGGGATGAAGGGAGACTCAAGCGAATGGGAGTTGGATCCCTCATATCGTGACTTCGAAGAGTTCGCACGAAACATCAAGTGTGTAAATGACCCCGCCGAAATGGCAGTAACGTCGGCACAGGACTTCGCCGACAGAATTCACGACGAATATCAGCTGCAGGCCTCGCTACAGACCATAGAACACCACCGCCAGAAGCATCCAAGCCTAGTGAAAGCTGCGCTAGTGTAAGGTGTTGAAAAGTCTTGGTGTTACAAGGCACATAATAGTGTTAAGGAGTATTTATTACATGTGTCACCAGGCACCAAACAAGCTTCGATGGTTTTTTAACGCTGTTTCTTGAAAGCATGAACACCTTTCACAATGAGGGAAAAACAAAACGTAGGAAACAGCGGAATTCGAACCCCGGACCCCCAAACAACTAATGCAAAGCTGTAAACGTGTTATGGTCAGTAAGCACGATAATTAAACTGACATTACCAAATTCGGTGCAGTACAACGGCAGCGGCCAAATGCCTGGTGTTAGCTTTTTGTTTTCAATGATAAACTGAACGGAGACTTGAACGACAAAAATGCAAAAATATGTTTTCCTAAAATAGCTTGGGTTCCATGGATTGAAGTCTCAAATGCTGTGAGGATCGTCCTGAACGTAACGAAAAAAGGTTGTCGAAATCGCAAGTCGGCCTTTTCACTATAGATGGCAAACGTATGGTGTATATATATAGCGGACGTGTTTAACTCACCATGGAAAGACTCAGTTGAACCCACTCCGTAAAACCGGTCGACGTTCGTGAGCAACTAGGCAGTCAGAGGATGGTCCGTAACGGTCGGTTTAAGAATTTACAAACACCCGTAGTAGATGAATGATTTCAAAATCACAACCAGACTAAGAACGAAACAAAGTCCGGATGTCCAAGGTCACTGCAGTTGCTCACGAAATGTGGCCAGTGCGCGCTTACAAAAATACGACTTAAGGATTTATCTTCACAAAACAACGTTATCCCCCAGAACGCAACATCCTAACGCAACGCAGTCGTGATCCACAGCTCATCGGCTTGGTAAAACCATGCACATCCGATCATCATCTTTTCTGCGGGGAGGAGGGGGGGGGACATGCCTCCAGTGTCCAAAACACTCAGGACCGATCCACAGGCCGAGCCTCCACAAAACAAAGCTATTCCCCAGAATGCAATGTCCCAACATAACGTAGTCTTGATCCAAAGGTCTGTCGCCTGTCGCCTCGTAAAACATACACACATATCCGATAACCATCTTTTTGTGGGGGAGGAGGGGACACATGTCCCCAAAGTGTTCAAAGCACTCTGGGCCGAACCAGAGATATATGCCTACAAAAAGTGAAGCCTGGGAAAATCGCTGCTAAACCTGCGACGACTGCTAACCCATAGTCTGCTAGCAAATATATATGACGACGCTGATGATGAAGCCAGCGGCTGTCGGCCCGCGGGGCCAGCCGTCACCGGTCCCTCAGACAGGGTCCATCACCGTTTATTTGCGCGGCGTTACGTTGTTCCTCCTGAGATCCCAGCAGTACGCTGCAACACCGTCCAGACGGACACGTGACGTTCTCGGGCTGCACGGTAGGCTCGCGCTGACCTACAAAACATCAACAGCAGCCTATCGAGGCGGCCATCCGCCGCCGCCTGCGGGCCGCCGGCCCCCGCCAGGGCACACGTCCGCCGAAAAAAAAACGGACCTCGTCTCCGCCAAACAGCGAGCCGCCGCATGCGCGCAGCCGGTGCGGCGTCCGTCCCGGCGGCGCGACAGGCAGCCGACAGGGCGGCCGGGCGCGCCTCCTTTGTTGGCCGGCGGGCCAGCTGAGCGGAGCCGTCCGATCATTACCAGCAGGGCGGCGCGGACCGGCGTGGCCGGCTGACGGCGATCGATCCACCTGGCCACGGACGCTGCTGGCGCGGCTGGAGGTCCCATCCCCGGCCGGCTCACACACAGGTACCATCCCCGACCCCATATCATTATGAGAGCAGGTTATTGCTGTGGGAACCCGCTGCAGAATCCGTGAATTCGTCTCGGATGCTCCTTGAGTCACCGGATTAACCTGGAAGCCAAGTGAGACCACTTTTGTCTTTGTTGAGTCACGTCTCAGTAGAAGTAATTTTTCCATAGTCATGCCAGAATAGTACGAACCGGGAAATTGCGTTAATCTTAAAGTTCGTGCTTTCACAGCGTATACGTAGCACGGTCTGAAGGAGCCGGTTGGAGGACGCATCGAGAGGTCATTTGTATAATTCACTTAGAGGTCGGGAGCATACCTATAACAACAAAAAAACTTTCTGTAGCACTATGAGGTTCGAAAACATCCAGAGACTACACTTGGCCGGTAAGAACCGCAAGCTTGACTATCTTGAGCGGCATTTGTCATTTGTTTTCACCTAACACGCCTGAATGTGAGAGAGCTACAGATGAGAGGAAGGATCATTGTCCAAAGACGTCAACTTGCATGACTTGTTCCCAGTGTACACGCCACGGGCCCACCTAGATCACGCACAAGGAGAAGCCAACTATCCATCTGTGCAACGTAGGCTAGGTATCTCTAAACGTTGATTTTCCGTGGATTCCCGGCACTCCGTTTCGATATGTTTTAAACTAAGATGTACAAAATCTTTTTCGACAACAAATTATCTGAAGCTCCTGTCAAAAAGCGTTAACAAGTACATGGTGGCCCAAGTTTCCCAGCGAAGGGGCCATGGCCCCGATGTCCATCTCCCTCTGGGTTTGCCGGTAGTTTACGCATCCTACAACTGACGTCCATAACATTTTTATTTGTCAGTGGCACTTGTATTTCTGTCTTGCCCTTCCATCTTTTGTAACGCCAGTTCAGAAGAAAACGGTGGTGCTTAAGCGTTCAGTTAGGTTCAGTTATGACAAGATCAGTATCGCATAGAAACAATGGTCGAAATGGTCAAACAATGGCGCGGCCCAGCAGCCAGCGCGATCTGCTGCTGGCTGGCTACACGTGGCTCTTAATCTAGCGTCACTGACGGATGTTAAGTCTTGGTGAAAATGAAGCTCACCGCGGGCCTGAGCGTACATATCGGTGTAGTCAAAAATGTGGATTCCAGTTCTCAATTTGCACGTTTCATTAACCCACGGTCGTTGAATTTCGCGCGCCGTGGATGTAAATTAGTAAATGGATGCAGACCCGACCAGGTGCGCCTGCATCTTCTGAACAATGTTGAGATGCAATGGCATCACTCGGATAACGTCATCTGAATTATGCCAAGCGCTTCTCAAAACAAAACAAATGTCGCATGATCACCGGCATACACTCTGTAGGCTCTGTCCTCCACCTCATCAGGCAAAAGGAGCCTCGCATTTCGACCACAGGGTCGACGCCCTAGCGGAACAGACTTGATGCCTCACGGCCGACCGCACAGCTCCGGACGGTCGAGGAGAGGCGTGACTTGGGCGTGGCACGCATGACGCCGACCAGAGCGCTGTTCACTGCTCCGGACGGTCGAGGAGAGGCGTGACTGCCTGACGCCGACCAGAGCGCTGCACACTGCTCCGGACGGTCAAGGAGAGGTGTGACTCAGGCGTGACTGCCTGACGCCGACCAGAGTGCAGCGCTCAAACGCCGGCCCGACACTCAACGTCGAGAAAAACAACCGTGCTTTGCATGCACACAACAGACGGCGGTGCCACGGGTTCAAATCACGCCCCGAAAACAGACGTGTGTCTGGATTCCGACGGAATGCAGGTTACCCCCACTACCCCCGTTACCCTCGCTCTGTGCCTCATGTCAATGATCACGCGAAGTGTTTCGTTACCTGGTCGCCACTTTGCTGTGAGGGGACACGACGTTTCCGAGAAGACCCAATGACGAGCCCAGGTCGAAGAAAGGGCAAAGACAAAGCGGGAATAGCCTACATTTCATGGAGATCAAGCCATATGCCTTTTTTGAAACGATTTTATGTCAATCCATGATGTGTAATGATGTGCAGACCAACAAAACAAAGGCGTTTTGAAGCCTTTTCGCTAACTTGCCGAAACAATAAACAACAGCTGCAGGTTGCATGCAGTTAAATTACACCTCGGACACCTCAGTCAAACGGGAAGGTCTTCTTTGTTTCTGCAGAAATGAGGCCGTTTAATGAGCCTGTGAATCCCACTGCGCAGACAGTCGTTTTTATTCCGTATTTCTCTAAGTGATGCCTTTAAAACAACGCTGCTGACCCTTTTTGTCGCTATGTCCCAGTGATCTAAAACCAAGCGTCTCTCCACCGGCCGCTGAATCCTCCTGACACTGGCAGCTCGGGCCACCCCACGGAGCCGGGACCGCGTGGGCCGCTACCTGGGCCTCGTCGACGCCGCGCCGAGCCCTGCATAGCGTCCTGTTTCAAAGCGTGTCTCTGCGTCAGCGTAGTGTGGCCCACAGCCGGGGGTTTCCAGGACAGGGCAGACCACGGCGATGGCCGAACGCGCCTCAGGCCATCGGGACCGACGGTGGGAATCCTGGCGCGCAGTACCCCATCCGGGGCGCTGCTCCAGGGAGAATGTATTGACCGCGTCCCCGGAGGACAGTGGCAGCTCAGTGGCATCTGGTGTCGAAGCGGAATGAAACGTTCCTTGAGAATGACGTCGATGCTCGCTGCCGGTGCTGCTTGTGCTGCCAGTGCCTTCGGTTGCGCGGTCGGCGCAGTGCCTCTCGTCTAATAAACACGGTGAGGGATTACCCCGATCGCGAGGACAGGCGGTGCGACAGTTGCCAGTACAATAACCACTTACTCGTGGACAAACGTCAAGTAACATTTTAAGGAGAGCAACGTTACAAAGCCGTCACAACCTAAAACAAGCCCGCTGTGTTCATCGAGCTGCAGCCGACAAAAATATCAGAAAACTCAATGTCGCTTCGACTAGCTTCACAGAGACTGGCCATGGCGACTTCGCTGTAGCATACACAACGAGCGACTCCGAAGAGGCCTGCCTTCACGGAAAGAGCACGTCTTTATTCCTCCCACGAAAAATCACGGGGAGTTTAATTCTGCGGTTAATGTGATTCAGGTCGAACATCATTTTATATATCTTCCAGCAAACCTGGACAGCCAATAAACCACCGAGATAGAATGTAATTCAGTAATTCTCGGGGAAAAAAAACGTTTGCCAAAAATCCGTCGCCGCAGCTCTCCCCCTCTGGGAAGAACTTAGAAGTTTCCCTCAAAGAAAGGTAAGCCTCTCTTAACAACGCTTCATAACGAACAGTTTTCATTCATAATCATTCATTAGGGGCGTAGGACCATCCAGAAAAACTGCATGTGGAGGGGGCAAAGACGTAGGGCTAACGTAAAATTCCCAAAACCTGGAGGGCATGGCCACTGCCCCCCCCCCCCGTTCCTACGCCCATGCAATTTATTATCCAAACCACCAATTTCTTGGCAGCCCTCCTAGAGGCGGTTCCCGGGCCGCTCCGCCGTATTACTTTAACACGGCCTTGACGAACGCGCAGGGTTATTTTTAGATATGCGGTGCCTGCCGTCGCTACAGACACACGCACACACACACGGGAGGAACCGGAGGGCCTTCACCCCGCAATTATCCGGACGTTCAACGTAGCACCTGTGGCATCAGAAGCGAAAACTTTCACATGCTTCTTAAGAAGAAAAATCGGCTATTCGATCCCGGTATATACTGAGCGCAGTTCGTTGTGGCTAATGTCACACACCGATACCGTTGCACGCAGGGGCCGAGTTCCAGCGCATGTTCGGAATACCACTTTTCCTCGGAGTGAAGTGAATCCGTTCTATTTTTCAGAAATGCGGAAAAGATTTTCGTGGGTAGTTTTTGTGCGCACGGGAAATACCACTTAGCTATGGTTTTATGCAGTTTCTTACAATTCTGTGCCTGTTTCAGAGCCACTTCAAAACGTTTTTATAACAAGCAACGCAATTCAACGTTTGACTAATCCCCATCCACGACCTTTGGAACCAAGAAGTTTGGCGACGTGCTTTTTCCACAATCTGATTTTTGGTAACTTAAATATGGTTTGATATGATCAACTGACCTTAGCTAAGGCATCTGACGTTAAGTGGACACGCTTCACATCAATATGTACGTGCCTGATCCCAAAGTTTCTGCGATTTCTCTACACCGCTGTTTTCATGACACTCCACATACATCGCGCACACCAGCTGCCTTCTCTACGTCTCGAACAGGAGCGTACTTGCAATTCCGGTTGAGGGTTGTGCGTATAGGAGGTCGCAAACATAACGCCGTAACAGAGCGTGAGGCACACACGTATTAGCCGGCGCTACGGAAGACATAGGGTAGGGCGCGTGACCTCATGGAACGTTCCGGCCGCGCGGCCAATCGATAGTGCCAAGGCTGCGCACAAAGGCCGCTAAAGCCGACAAACAAAGGCCACCAGCGGTCCCACGATAATAAACAGAATAAACAGACTGCTTGAATAGATAACGCGCGGGTCTACATCAGTATGCTTAGGTAACTCTAACTACTTTTTCGGCACAACAGTTTCTACTCTTTCCAATGATAACCAAGCTAATAGGTCTATGAAGTGTTAACGGTTCCTCCTATCACTTCATGCCAAGCAGTTTGCAGCCACGCATGGCAGAACGTGAACGTTTACCTTTGACAAGCACTTACCGACCGGAGACCCAGCTCGCGCAGAGCGCAAATCTGGCCAGCTCGCGAACTTCCCAAACAGATGTCGTAGCAGACCGACGCGCCTTCCCGAAAGACGATCGCCAAACGCTTACGGCTACCCGTCCAATCGCTCTCACTCCGAGAGAGGCGTATCCTCCAGAAACGCCTCAGCACGTCTGCGGCTTGGCCACTACGTGACGCGCGCGCCGCGGCCGCCCTAGCCCGCACCTCGCCGCGACTGCCTGGGGCTGCCGCCAGCTGGACGGAGCGGCCGGCTCCCCCGCCCCCTCCCCAGCAGCGGGCCGCGCCGCCGCATACGAGACCGGCGCACACCCTGGTCGCCGGCGGGCCAATCAGAATCGAGCCCATCCCTCCGCCAGGATCCCTCCCGAGCCGCATCGCGGCGGGGAATGGGGACGATGGGGGGGGGGGGTGGAACTACATATGTTTTAACCCAACGCAGATGTTCCTGATGTGTACATTTAGTTGTTCATCACTGCCACGATCGCACAGTTTTCCATGTAAAATATATCATGTACGTAAGTCTAGCTTGCCAATTTAGGACGTAAGGCGGAACGGCTCCGCTAGCTTGCCTGGGCTTACCAACTGGGTCCGCCCACGCCAACAGCCCCCTGCTATGACTCCTGAGACAGGAATGAAACCAGTCGGCCGGATCGGCAGCGACAAACATTTTTCACCTAGAGCCTTACGAGCAGTGGCGTAGCCAGGAATTAGTCATGGAGAGGACGAACTCAAATTCAGGGTCCCAACCAGTCCATCCAATGAGGACACTTAGAAAATTCCGCAGATTGTGCCCATTTTATTTCCAGCGTTCCGGTTCCCTGAATTAAAATCGGACCAGGTTTTTTCCTCGGCTAGAAAGTCAAAGAAAAACATAAATGAAACGGTATGTACCAGGGACATAGTCAAGTGGGGGGGGGGGCATGAAGGCCATGCCCCCCCCGGGCCAAGCAGTCCCCATAAGCTATATAGCGATTTTGCACGAATACGGAAAAATGATCATATGTATGTTGTAAAAGCAAACATTGCATGCTTTCTTGTGCGTTAAATATGAGGTAAATTGCAAAAAATGCTACTTTTTCCTTCAAATTTCGTACTCTGCCAGTGGCATATGACAAATTTTGACACTTGGCCCCCTGGAGGAAAATCATGGCTATGTGCTTGGTATGTACATTGCTGTTGTTCCGCGGTCTTACCCAACGGGAGAAAACGCAACGAAAAGTGGGGGAACCATTCGCCCAGGTGGGCCGCCAGCCCGTCAAGAGGACGCCGATCTCAAACAGGGGTGCTATCTGTTTAGTATGAAACCGGTTGTTTACTTACATATTTAAGGACATCGTTGCATTTTTATCCTTAGGTACATGTACGCGGGCATCAGCGGTGCCATGGAACCACATGAGGTGAGACAATTTTTTGCTTGTGCTCCTGTGGCAATGTGACGTTCGATTTCAAAGTTTTGACGTTATTTTTTCAACTATTTTGTTTGCTGATACCGGTTCGAAACAGCTGCGTCACATCTGACTTTTCCTCATGATTGGCCGGCTGATCCTTCGCCACGTGACCCCGAACTAACATCAGTAACAAACTGGCAGGTGGTTGGCAGTCGGCCTTCCGCGAACTGACTGTCGTCTGACGAGACGCACGATTTGAAACAAGACTACGACGCCAGTAAACAAGCCTGGCAGATACATCGCCTACCGCCTTCGGTGTTTTTCCCGTTTTTTTTTTTTGTTTCTCGTTAATATTTAATATATAATTTTGTTTCTCGTTAATGGCCTCGTTAAACCGTTAGAACAAGTGACCCAGAACCTTGACAGACATCACTGGCTATGCTGGCTGTCCTGTCGAGGTTCTGCGTTTAAGAACATACTAACATCGGCAGTGGATTGCACGCCCCCAAAAAAAAGATGAAAAATGGCGGAGAATGGTGTGATCCAGCGTCAGTGGGTTCAAGCTATTCATCCATTTCGAATGGATGTTCGAGTTTAATATTAACGTAAATGGATCACATGCGCATGAAATGACATTCTTGCCTATACATTAGCCCCATGCTTGGCAGAGGGGGAGGGGCGTGGGGGCGGCTGAATTTCCCTCGGGTGTCTTGCTTGCCAATTCCAGGGTTTTTGGCGCAGATTCACGAAACTTGGCCACTCTTCCTATCTATCCTTTCTGCGTACTGCAACAAAATTTCGTAATTCTATTCTGCTCAGGAGCGGAGCTAGGCAACGTTTTTGGGAGGCAACTCAGGCCACTTTTGGCACTGTTGAGGGTAAAGGGAGAATGACTGCCAAAAACAGCGTTTTTAAGATAGAACTTAAACCTTTATTTGGGTATATAAGTAAATAGTTGGGCAAGCATATCAATACAGTTTTGACAATCTAAGGTCGCTTCACAAAGTCAGGTTAAGGTCAAAGTCAAAATTTGGTTCGATACTGAAGGTTTTGGCAATATTTTTTTCCAAATGCCAACCTCGGAATACTTATAAAGTGGAAACGTGCCCCCTACTTGTGTACCAAATTAAAGGTTGATTTCAGGTCGGGTCACGGAGCTATGACCTAAAATATCAGTGCGCGTATCCTATATCACAACAGCCATAACATGGCATTTTTGAAATAGGAATTCAAGCGACTGAAAACGTTTTCAAATAATATTAAGTGCACTCAATATCATTCCAAGTGGCCGTCAGGCCAAAAGACGTAATTTAAGATCAAAGATCGTGAGGTGACGTGATGAACATGTTACCATGGCAGTTCCCCTTTTTATGTTCCTGGCATCGCCTATGCTAACATTATATAAACAGTATGTGATGATTTGTGCTTTAACCCTATTCCCGGAGGGCTAGACGGTATGGTCGATTCCCGGCAGGGGGGGGATTCGACCCCCCTGAGATCTCGAGAACTACTCGTCCGATTTCATCGCAACGAACGGCAATCGATTTGCCGTGACGTGAACTACATTTCTATAAAAAGAAATTTTCGAAATTTTGAAATTTGTGGATACAGGGGCAAAAATGTCAAAATGCGGGGTACTTTTGGACTTGTTATAACTCCGTTGTTTATCGACCGATTTCGATGAAACTGGCATGAATCGAGAGATTATGAATAGGGCTTTTACCATGGGTCCACAAATCTGAAATTTTGAGAAAATTCATGGGCGTTCAGAAGGTTTCAAAAATAGGAGGATTAGTTTTCTAACAAATGAATGAACAAAAGAGGCAAACACCCTTTTTTAGCTTCTGCTAGTCATGTTATACTAAAGAAGTACAAATCGCATTACAGTGTTTGTATAATGTTAGCATAGGCGGTGCCAGGAACATGAAAAAGGGGAAACTGTCATGGTCACACGTTTCTCAGATCAACTTGTGACCTTTGACCTTAAATGACCTCCAGTGACCTTGGGGTTTCTTGGAATGATCTCGTGTGCATTTAATATTATCTGTAAACGTTTTCAATCATTTGAATTTACTCTGTTTCAAAAATTTCACTTTATGGCTATTGCGATATAGGGTACGCGCACTGACATTTTAGGTCATAGTTCCGTAACCCGACCTGATATCAAACTGAAACTTGGTACACAAGTAGAAGGCACCCTTCTACGTCATATATATCCCGGGTTTGGCATTTGAAAAAACGGCGCCGGAATTATTGCAAAAAACAAATTTTAATTTTTGACCTTGACCTGATCTTGTAAAATGACCTCAGATAAACAAAATTGCACCTGCACATTGCCCAATTATTTAGCTATACATCCATATAAAGTTTTAAGTTCTATCTTAAAAACACTGTTTTTGGCAGACATTTTCCTTGTACCCTCAACATGGCCAAAAATGTCATGAGGTGCCTCCCAAAAACGTTACCTGGCTCCGCCCCTAAGCAAAATAGAATTGTGAAATTTTGCCACAACACGTAGAAAGAATAACTAGGAAAATTCATCAAGTTTCGTAAAGCTGCATTAAAAAGCCTGGAATTGGCAAGCAAAAAACCCGAGGGGCGGCGGATTCAGCCCGTCCTGCCGGGAATAGGGTTAAGGGCATAAGATTAGTAGAAACTAAAAACGTGTTTTTAACTTTTTTGTTAATTCATTTTTCGAGAAGCTAATACCCTATTTTCGAAACCCTGTGAACGCCCATGAATTTTCTCGAAATTTAAAATGTGTGGATCAATGGTAGCAGTCTCATCCATCATCTAGATTCATGCCAATTTCATTAAAATAGATCCATAAACAACAGACTTATAGGAAGTCCGAAAATATTCCATTTTGACTTTTTTTGGCTTCCTGTATCCACCTCTTTCAAAATTTTGAAAAAAACTCTTGCCATACAAATGTAGTTTACGTCATGGGAAATCGATTGCCGTTTGCTGCGATGAAATCGGATGTGTAGTTTTCGAGATCTCGGGGGGGGTGAATCCGCCCCCACCCCTTGGCGGGAATCGGCTATACCGTCTAGCCCTCCTTGAATACGGTTCAGGGGTAGGGAAACTAAAAATGAGAAAAGACAGAGAACAAACAATTGGCTTCCAGACTTCCTCCCGTGCGTGTCTGTTCAGGGCCACCCTTTGAGGCGCATTCCTTTTCCTCACCCATGGTTTCCATGTCCGTTCGTTCCTGATTACTCCCTGAGGCACACTCTTTTTCCTTCACGTCGTCCCCGTGCGCTGCTCCGAGGAGCACCTTTGCCATTTCCAGCAAATCTGTTTACGGCAAAGTGGAAGACGCCGTTTTCCACTTATATGGTCGTATTCTTACTGCGTTGCCTATCGTCATTTGCACGATGGTCACGTTTCTCTTCGCTGTCAAGTTGGACGGAGGACGAGTAAAAGATGTTTTGTTTTCGAATCCAAGTGTCATTTCAGTCTGACATGCAGTCGGCCTGATCTGAAGTGAGAGATGGTTCCTGACGCTGGCTGCGATAGGGGGACGTGATGATGGCTTGAGGTGAGCGTTGGTTTCTGAAGCGGAGTGCGATAGGGGAACGCTGCATCATCTTCGCATGCCATCATACTAAAACCACTAAACGGTGGCGTGGGGTGAGTGACGAACGAAGCTCGTCTTCTCCATTTTTGTCTTTGGTGTGGTTCACGTATTGATTCTCTAACACACAACTGAGCATTGGACGCTTTGTTCAGCACTCCATGAGCAGCGCACTTAAGCTGTTTACTTTCAGCCACCTTGCGTACATTACGTAACTGTCTCATCGCTCCTAAGTATTCCAGGACACCTGGATCCCTGGGGTCCTGATCATTCAAGGACGGAAGGGCCCTGATTATCTCAAGGTTCATAACTGTCCCATGGTCCCTGTTTGTCTAAAAGTCCCTGACCGTCCCAGGACCCCTGGCTATCCAGACCCATGGACAGTCACAGGGGCCTGACCATCGCAGAGCCCTCGACTCTTTCAAACTCTTGACTGCCCTATGGCCCCTGAATGTTCCAAGGCCCCTGGCCGTCGTCGGCTCCTGACTACCAAAGAAATCATGACTCTCCTGAGACCCCGACAATCCCGAGGCCCCTGGCTGATTCCCGGGTCTTTACTATCACAGGACCCTCGTTCATCCCAGCGCCTCTGATCGTCCCAGGCTCCTCATTGCGTCAGAGCTGATGATTGTTCCAAGACCCCTGGTCATTCCTGGACCCCTGACCATCCAAGGGCCCTTGACCATCCTAGAGCCCTCGACCACCCTAGGACCTATGACCTTCCCAGGACAACTGACTGTCTCGGGGGCAATGGCTGTCCCGGGGCCCCGACCATTCCCGGCCTTCGTCCGTCCCGGGGCCTCCGGTCATCCCTGGGCACCAGTCTAAGGGTTTCTGGGTATCTCAGGGCTTCTGACCGTTGCGGATTTTATGGACGATTCAGCGCTACGATCGTCCCAGGACCTCTGACCGTAAGGGAGCCCTTTAATAAGGCATGTTCATGACAGTTTCGGGACCTTTGACCCTATAAGAATCCTTGACAGTCCCTGACGGCCCTCGAAAATCCCGAGATCCGTGGTCATTTCAGGACCCCTGACTATTTCACAGTCCCTGGTTGTCTCAGGATCGCTCACGATCCCAGGGCCTCTGATCGTCTCGGTGCTGCTGGCGGCCTTAACCCTATTCCCGGCAGGGGGGGACTGAATCCGCCGCCCTTCGGGTTTTTTGCTTGCCAATTTCGGGCTTTTTAACACAGCTTCACGGAACTTGGTGATTTTCCTAGCTATTATTTCTACGCGCCGTGACAAAATTTCAAAAATTCGTTTTGCTAAGGGGCGGAGCCAGGCAACGTTTTTGGGACGCACCTCATGACATTTTTGGCCATGTTGAG
This sequence comes from Capitulum mitella, assembly GCA_030062745.1. NCBI lineage: Eukaryota > Metazoa > Arthropoda > Thecostraca > Pollicipedomorpha > Pollicipedidae > Capitulum > Capitulum mitella. Next base: position 34,945,468 of record CP099839.1, read on the forward strand.
GGTACAAGGAAAATGTCTGCCAAAACCAGAGTTTTTAAGATAGAACTTAAAACTTTGCATGGATGAATAGCTAAATAGTTGGGCAAGGTGCAAATGTAACTTCATTTATCTGAGGTCACTTTACAAGGTCAGGTCAAGGTCAAAAGTCAAAATTTGTTTTTTGCAATAATTTCGGCGCCGTTTTTTTCAAATGGCAAACCCGGAACGTATATGACGTAGAACGATGCCCTCTACTTGTGTATCAAGTATGACTATGACCTAAAATGTCAGTGCGAGTACCCTATATCGCAATAGCCATAAAGTGAAATTTTTGAAACAGAGTGAATTTAAATGATTGAAAACGATTACAGATAATATTAAATGCACACGAGATCATTCCAAGAGACCCCAAGGTCACTGGAGGCCATTTAAGGTCAAAGGTCACAAGTTGATCTGAGAAACGTGTGACCATGACAGTTTCCCCTTTTTCATGTCCCTGGCACCGCCTATGCTAACATTATACAAACACTGTAATGCGATTTGTACTTCTTTAGTATAACATGACTAGCAGAAGCTAAAAAAGGGTGTTTGCCTCTTTTGTTCATTCATTTGTTAGAAAACTAATCCTCCTATTTTTGAAACCCTGTGAACATCCATGAATTTTCTCAAAATTTCAGATTTGTGGACCCATGGTAAAAGCCCTATCCATAATCTCTCGATTTATGCCAGTTTCATCGAAATCGGTCGATAAACAACGGAGTTATAACAAGTCCAAAAGTACCTCTGATTTTGACATTTTTGCCCCCCCGTATCCACAAATTTCAAAATTTTGAAAATTTCTCTTTATATAGGTGTAGTTCACGTCACGGCAAATCGATTGCCGTTTGTTGCGATGAAATCGGACGAGTAGTTCTCGAGATCTCAGGGGGGGCCGAATCCGCCCCCTGCCGGGAATCGACCATACCGTCTAGCCCTCCGGGAATAGGGTTCAGACCTCTGGTAGACCTCATGGAGGGGGCAGTCGCCCACTGGCCCTCTCCTTGGCTACGCCACTGTCTTCAAGACAGTATCTTAGTTACGAAAAAAATCATTCATCGAGATAGCGGGAACAGCAGGGACAGCAGTGTCCCTCAGTAACCAATAAAAACTTCCGACTCCTTTTTTTACCTGAAAGCCTTTGATTTTATTTTTGAGCTTGCAAGATGGGGAGAAAGGAAACACGGTTACCCTTCCTGGGTCTTATTCTGCCCTGCATTATTTGTCTGGCCTGGTATTGCTTTACTGACTTGATCAGCCACGCCCTTACGTCAGCATTTTACGTCTTCCGCTCCTAAGTCCCCTTACGAGAGGGGGAAAATACACAGTACATAGCACAGCAGAGGACACATCTTGATGCGAAATGCAGTCAGTCCCTTTCAAACGAGATATTTGCATGACATGATGAAACGATGAAGATATGGCCAGATCTACGATAAATTACGCCTTACCCCTATTCCCGGAGGGCTAGACGGTATGGCCGATTCCCGGCAGGGGGGGGGGCGGATTCGGCCCCCCTCTGAGATCTCGAGAACTACTTATCCGATTTCATCGTAACAAACGGCAATTGATTTGCCGTGACGTGAACTACATTTTGGTAAAAAGAAATTTTCAAAATTTTGAAATTTGTGGATACAGGGGGGCAAAAATGTCAAAATAGGGGGTACTTTTTGACTTCTTATAACTCCGTTGTTTATGGACCGATTTCGATGAAACTGGCATCAATCGAGAGATTATGGATAGGGCTTTTACCATGGGTATGCAAATTTGAAATTTTGAGAAAATTCATGGGCGTTCACAGGGTTTCAAAAATAGGGGGATTAGTTTTCCAATAACGGAATGAACAAAAGAGGCCAAAACACTTTTTTAGCTTCTGCTAGTCATGTTATGCTAAAGAAGTACAAATCGCATTACAATGTTTGTATAATGTTAGCATAGGCGGTGCCAGGGACATAAAAAAGGGGGAACTGTCATGGTCACACGTTTCTCAGATCAACTTGTGACCTTTGACCTTAAATGACCTCCAGTGACCTTGGGGTCACCTGGAATGATGTCGTGTGCATTCAGTATTATCTGTAAACGTTTTTAATCCATTAAATTCACTCTATTCCAAAAAATTCATTTTTTGGCTTTTGCGATATAGGGTACGTGCACTGACATTTTAGGTCATAGCTCCGTGACCTGACCTGATATCAAGCTGAAACTTGGTACACAAGTAGAGGGCATCTTTCTACGTCATATATATTCCGGGTTTGGCATTTGAAAAAATGGCGCCGAAATTATTGCGAAAAAACAAATTTTGACTTTTGACCTTGACCTGACCTTGTAAAGTGACTTCAGATAAACAAAATTACATATGCACATTTCCCAACTATTTAGCTATATATTCATATAAAGTTTTAAGTTCTATCTTAAAAACTCTGTTTTTGGCAGACATTTTCCTTTTACCCTCAACGTGGCCAAAAATGACCTGAGGTGCCTCCCAAAAACGTTGCCTGGCTCCGCCCCTGAGCAAAATAGAATTTCGAAATTTTGTCACGGCGCGTAGAAGGAATAGCTAGGAAAAGTCACCAAGTTTCGTGAAGCTGCGTCAAAAAGCCTGGAATTGGCAAGCAAAAAACCCGAGGGGGGGGGCGGATTCCGCCCCCCCTGCCGGGAATAGGGTTACGTCACGTAATGATGCCGTGAAATAACTGCCGCCTTTACGGTTTTGACCTGACCTGCGACGTTAACACTGACCTTGAAGTCAACAGTACGGGCTCCGTGTGACAGGCCCATGATTGCCCTTTGAATAATAGAAATCGTATCATGGGTTCTCGGCACAGATTTGGGGTGGTGGGTAAAATCCCACGCACTGGCGGTTGGTGAAACACCCAGTCTGTGCCGGGTGAACGGGCTACATTGGCAACCAGGACATTACAGTCCCCTTCGGAAACTGACGAACATCAGCAGTGAGGTCACGCTTCTAAACTGTCTACTGGAACAAGACCGTTGTCCTACTTCGGTCTTAAAAAACTGTCTAGCTCGCTAATGTTTTGGAGCAGCAAAACAACCTGGTAAGTGGCCTAGTTAGTTTCCGAACACGGCTCCGACGAATCCGAGAAAAATACAATGAAATAGTCCGGACATAGTATATTCGAGTTGTCGCGTTCAAAATCAATGATCTTTCTCTCACGACAGCAGCATATCTGCACCAGCAAACCATCCTTCGACAAGAGCGTGAAATCTGTCCTCCCGTCACCCTTCCGTTTCTCCCCCTCCCACCCAAGACAAAAAGATCAGTGGCACAGACATATTACCTGAAATCATCCGAGAAGCCTTCAAATTTCAACGTTTTCAGCGGGTTGTCCTGGTTTTTCTGATGTGGTCCTCGGAACTTCCGGCTGGCAGCGGGATCATTGCCTACTGCTCTGCGGGTCTGTTTCCGCTTCTCGATGATACCAGCACGCTTTCTGAGCGATTTTGGGACGATGTATTCGGGCACGTGCTTCATGTGCTTCTGCACTCTGACGGTGTGAAGCGCCTTGTCATGCCGTAGCACCTGTAAATCTCGAGGGTTCTCTTCAAAGTACGACTGCAGCCGCTTCGAGTTCAGGATCTCCTGCTTGATCTCCTTCAGCCTCGCCTCTCGGATACTCCGCTTGGTGACCGCCCTCATGGCGTCTTGCGCGCGATATCGGAACCCCTCGATCTCCTCCATCTTGAACATGTACGGCTTGAACAGGTGGCTTTCGTCTGGGAACATAGCCGACAGCTTTGATGACACCTCGTCAAGCATGTGCTGCTCGTTGATGCTGACGAAGGAGAGCGCCGAGCCCTTACTGTTGCCACGCGCCGTTCGGCCCACGCGATGGATGTACGCGTCTACATCTGGCGGAAAGTCGAAGTTGATGACGTTAGACACGAACTGGAAATCGATGCCACGCGCCACACCAGACTCTTTGTCCTGCTTCCTCTTCTTCTTGCTGGGCTCGGTCGTTTCGTGTTTCGTCGTCGTTGACGACTCGGGTTTGTCCAAGAAACGCTCGTCTGATGCGATGATGATGTCATAAACCCCGTCGTTGAACTGGGACAGAATATGACTGCGGGAGTTGGCCGGGAGCTCAGAGCTCAGGGCACAAGACGGTATCCCAAACTGCTCCAAATACAGTTTGAGCTTGTAACAGCGGTCAACGGTGCTCACAAAGATGATCGTCTTTCCCCGGACTAATTTTAGTTTCAACAGGGTGTATATCAGGACGAACTTGTCTTTCTCCTCGACCTTGAGGTGGTACTGCGACAGCTGGTTACCGTCTGGCAGCTGTGGCTCCTCCAGCTTCAGAATAACCGGATTGTGCAGCAGCAGCTGGCGCAGCTCCTTCACCTCGTCGGACAGGGTGGCGCTCATCAGCAGCACCTGGCAGACGGGCGGCAGGTACCGCGCGATCTCCGTCAGGTCACTGCTGTGACCGAACGTCAGCATCAGGTCGGCCTCGTCCACCACCAAAGTCTTCAGGCCTGGCGACAGGTCCAGACCGCCCGCCTGCAGGTGCGCCAGGACCCGGGACGGCGTGCCGACCACCACGTCCGGCTTATGCACCAGCATCGACCGCTGTGCGTCCAGGTCAGCCTGAGTTCCGACGTTGACGCACCTCACCTCCCGTGAACAGCAGGTCGTCAGGGACTCGAAGTGAGAGCACAGCTGCTGGCAGAGCTCTCTGGTCGGCGCCATGACCAAGGCTTGCACTTCTTGGTGGGTGCAGGCTTTCTTGTTTTGCAAAATTTTCTGTATGACCGGAATGGCGAACGCGGCCGACTTGCCCGATCCCGTACGAGCTCTTGCCAGGATGTCCTTGCCCTCGAGTGCGAGAGGAATGGCTTTCTCCTGGATGAGAGTGGGAGCCTCCCACTTCAGTCGGGCGATGGCAAGGAGAAGACGATCATCCAGACCCATCTCATGAAACCGCATGCTTGACTCTTCCTCCGTTTCCATGACTCAGACAATTTAACACGACTTGTCAAATGTCCACCTGAAACAAAACAAGGCGTGAGTGTGAATGAGAGAGTGTCAGAAATACAAGATACAAATACAAACGATATGTACTGCTGCAAACATGGCAAAAAAGATGTTTAACCCAACTGGTTACAGCAATTCTGATAAGAACTTTCCCATAAACATGGCCAATTTCTTCCAAAAGCTGGTTATAACTTAAAAAAAGGTTTGGAATAAGATGAGTGTTCGAAAGATGACCATTTTCCCATGCGATTCAACAAGAGGATGGCCATTGCCCCACACTGTAACTTAGACACAATGTGTTACACATATGGAGCACAGCAATAACAAAACCTAACCGAAAGTACATCGTGACAACATTGTGGTCAGGTTTGAATATGCACACATGCAAACCTCAACAAAATTTGCAACGGCATAGCAAAGACTGCCAATACATCCAATAACACAATCATCAGTGATACTTAAGGAGTAAAAACAAGGAAGGAATTGGAATATTATTCCCTCTGTTGTTCTGAAAGGATGAACGGAGATACCAAGAACGTCCAGACACCCACACTAGACAAGACACACCGGTTCAAGTGCTGCAGGAGCAGCTAGCGAATCCACGTATGTCCGTGCACGAGTCACAGCTCCATGAGACGCAGCGAAGCTTTGTTATGGAACAGTTGATGCGAGCCAGGATCACGGCCACAGCGTACTGTAGGGGACATCCCGGTCCCCAAGCCTCGCTCCAAACACGAGAAAGCCAGGAACACAAATCCGACCGCAGGCACACACGACAGCTCTGCGGTGGAGTATAGTGCGCTCCTCCGAGACTGGCCAGACTGCCAACAGCCCACTCAGGTTCCGGATATGATTAGTGTTGTTGGACATCATGATGCTTTCCTGTGACGCACGACTGAAGCAAGCTATAGACATTATCAACGGTGATCAGTGGTACAGTTATATGTCACGGACGCTGGACGACATTAGCAACATCAACAGGCATACCTGTAATCCAGCGCTCGAACGTAGTAACTTTCACACGCCGATTCAGAAATCAAACCAGTACGTGAAATAATTTGTTATTTCGCGTAAGCAGGCCGCTGTTGACTGAGTTTCGTCTGTTCGTGCTGTGCCTGTGATCTAACCGGCTGGACGGTGAATGGCCGGGTCATATTCCACAACGAGACGCTGCGACAGGAGCTTCTGCAGGGGCACAGCTCTCTCACCAGTCTAGAGTAGCTGCTGACCTACTGTGAGACCTCCCAGTCGGGACACAGGGTCAGACAGAAATTGTTCAGCGCTGCCAACGTGGCAGTGGCCCGCGTTCCAGGCGAAGCCAGTGACAACAATGTGCAGACTGGACCAGAGCTGGCCGCCGGCCTGCCGACGTATAAACAAAAGGAGCGGCCCAAGGCTGCAGCGTGCTCCCACTACGGCCGTGGAGCCCATGTAGACAGCCGGCAGGTCTGCCCTGCACGCGACAAACCCTGAAATCACTGTGGCAAGAAACGCCTCTTCGATGCCGTGTGCCGCAGTAAGACCACTATGAGTTCGCTGAGTGTTCAAAAGTCTGACACAGTGACTGCTGTCGGCTGTGGTCTCTCCCGGTTAACGGCCAGCACATGTCACCCCGACAGCCGCAAGGCACTCGTCATCGACAGTCCCCGGTTGGACTGTCCAACCCCGACAGTCCAGGGTTGGAAACCTGGTTTTTGTTATTGGTGTCGGAATACAGTTTTCGTTTTGGAGCACGAAATTCTGCAAAGAATAACACTTGGTTAAGTTGGCATTCTTGGTGAAAGTCAACTGTCATCATACCTGCTTCTCAATGAAAGGAGACAGGGCCAATGACCTGCAGAGTACGAAATTTCTCAACATGGTTATAATGTAGCTTTTTGATGCAGGTGGAGATCAAACTCTGGGAGTATAAAATGTTTTTGGAGCACGCACTTTTGGTGTTCAACGCCAAAACACATCATCTTTTCCAACCCTACTGGACACTGGCGCGGAGGTCACCGTCATCCGTCGTTCTCATCTACAACAATTAGGACTCAGTACTCAGCACGTGCTGAGTACTGAGTCCAGCTCCAGCTCGCAGCTGGAGGCGACGTGCAAGTCCGCTCGCACAAAAATCTCAACGTCAGGCCGGCAGATCAAGAAACATCTCTAGGTCGTGGCTGACGTAGAAGACATCTTCCTGTCTTCGTCAGCACGCAGAAAGCTGAGACTCGTATCCGGTGAATTCCTCAATCGCCGGGTCGGCGCGTTGTCCATGCCTGGACAAGACGGCGGTCCTGACACGTGGAAGAAGGACCGCGGCCAGCTCCCAGGGCATCCAGAGGAGCTGCCCTTCCCTCCCGCTGCAAACAACGGACCCCGACTGGAGGCGTGGCCCCAGCACTTTCCGGACAGCTTCTTCAAAATGACGTCCAGAACGCTGCCGGACCAAACGGACCGTCCCACCACATCTGCCTGCAGGATGATGCCGTGCAATTCCTCACGGACACGCCCATCCCCGTCCCCCACCGGTGAAAGAGACGTGGAGAACGCTGAATGAGGACGTTTCCATGGTATAAGGGTATAACAAAGCAGGTTGCAGCTGAAGGGCCCACAAAATGCTGTTTTAGAATGGTGACTGTTCACAAGACGAAAAGCCAAGAGGAACGGTAGATTCCCGGCCGGGTAACCACGCCTGTCTTCGCGAAACGCGTCACGCTCCACAACCATTTTACATGGTAACCAGCATCCCTCCGAAGAACTGTAAGACGGTGTTGGATGCTTTCAATGGATACCATCGGGTGGCATCAGATGAAGAGAGCCAACAACTGACTACATCCATAACAGGGTACGGTCGATATCAATATCTGTGAACGCCGCAGGGTCACTGCTCAGCGGGAGATGCGTACACAAAAAAGCGGCAAATGCCATCCTTGTCGGAGTGACAAGAACGAGCATCGGCGACACCCTGGTATACGACTCTGATATTGAGCACGCATTTTCTTACACGCTCGATTATCTGTAACTGCACAACAAAAACGGAGTTACAATGAACCAACACAAGCACAAAATCTGTCATCGCGAGGTCGAGTTCCAGGGCTACCACTTCGGCTGGGAGGAGTACAAACCTACCAGCGACAACCTGTCGGCTATCAAGAACTTCCCCACGCTCAAGCAGCCATCTACCTCCGACATCAAGTCCTGGTTTGGGCTGATGAATCGGTTTGCACCGTTCTTGACTGTCTCACCCTTCATGTAGCCTTTCAAGGACCTACTCTAATCACGAGCTTCTAAGAAAGTCCAATGGGACAAGAACCCCCAACGAATCTTCAGTCAGGCAAAAGACGCCATCTGTTCCATGGCGGCTGACCGTCTGACGTACTTCGACCAGTCCAAACCAGCCGCTGTAGCAGCCAATCGATGCAGGACTGGGGGCAGGTTTTGTGATCCTCCAGCAGCACTGCTGCTGCAGAAGCGATCATATACTCTACTGCCGTGAAGAGGGCTCTGCGGTAGCCGCCACTTGTCCCCGGCTGAAGTTAACTATTCGGCTGTAGAAGACGAGACATTACCCCGTAGCCTGACGCCTGAAAAAGGCCAGACTGCTCCTGCCTGTCAATCCTGGTTTTCTGCTCATCGTGGCTCAGCGGTCACTGATAGCCACGCGGCAAACATCCTGTCTCGGTACCAGGCTGGAATAGGCGAAACAGACACCGAAAACACCTTTGATAAACTGGAGGCTATCAGCAAAGTCATAGCCGCGATCACCACCGACGCTGATGACGACATCGCTGCGGAGATCCTGCAGATCAAGGACGCAATCCGGTTCGACGAACAGTACGAGCCTGTGATGAAGAAGGTATTCTCCAGTGAATATGCGGAAAGCCGGGCTCAGTAAACCAATTAATACGCGAGTACGTCAGTGTAAAGGATCGCTTTTGCGTAGAGGATGGTCTCATGATGTATGGATTCGAGCGGAAAGACATAAGACTGGTGATACCCCAGAAGCCACGGCGACAAATTGTCAGAAGTCTCCACGCCGAACACCAGGGCACAACATGTACGTTGCCCCGGGCACGCAGGCCGTATTTTGGTCCAGACCCGACAGCCGTGTGCAGGATCATGTTGCATACTGCAAAAATACCGACTCCACGCGCCGTCTCAACGGGCAGAGCCAAGGCTGTCTCCTGTGCCCTACCTTCCCTTCCAGCGAGTGGTCGCGAATATGTCTGAACTGGATGCCAACATGTCCATCAGCAGCAGCAGCCTTGCAATATTCATTGACATTTCATTTAAGAGCTGCAATCAATCACCATTTCTCAGCATAACAATTTGGCTGCATGGAGTCTACCTTTTTTATTCTGATCATCTGTGCTCCATCTTGCAAGCATCATCACTTTTGCTTTTGCCTTCAAGCAGTGTCTCGACATGTCAAATCTAATGATAAAATTAAACAAAAAATATTGTCTGAGAAATGAAAAAAAAGGACTGGCTAGGTCACAAAGTACAGGACAGCACTAGATCAGGCACACCAGCTTCCTAGGAAATGCACACCAAAGCACAACAAAGTGCAAGTTTTTGATCCACCCACCTATGCAAATCATTGCAAAATACAAATAGAGATACTCTCCAGCATCAGGGGTGCTCTTTACATCAAATGGTTTAAAAGGAAAGGAACATGTGGGTCTTTAAGAACTCAGAACTCTGCAAATATGTTATTACCACAAAAGTTGCCTGCAATTATTCTTGATTTCATACTTATTCTATGCTTACTCTGAATACTATGTTTTTGTTTACACAAAATGGATCTTCTTAGTTGAATCATTTTGATTAGATACCCAATAGAAGTTCCCACCCCAACAGCCCCATAACCAATAGCCGAAATACCCAATAACCCTAATGGATGCCCCTCTCCATTTAAGGCAGATGCAAGGCTCTACTGGACATCTCATTGATATCCATGCCATAATTTTCAGACTAGTCATACTTCACACCATCACACTGGTCATACTTGAAAGGAGAGGGGAAGAGAGCCACATAACTGAAAAGTCACAATAAATACACTTGGAATAATGTACATGTGTATGACTGATGGCAAATGGCTAGCAAAAGTTGGTGTTGCACTGTTATGGGTTCTGGGTTATGGCACATGGCTTCTTGGGCCTATGTCTACCCAAGTATGTATTAATGTGTTTGTGCATGAGAATGATGAGTGAGCTTGTGCAAAGGTAAGAGCATTGTGTGTTTTGTGTGGGGTTTCTAGCAGTAGCACATATGTCATTAGAAACATTTGGTAGCTGGCAAAACCTGGGCTAAAACTTCAATGAAATGACCAGCTTATGTTGTTGAAAAAAGTTGGGAATGGTTAGAATGATAATATTAGCAAAACAATGAAATACAATGTAATAATTATAAGCAAGTTAGCATAACCAATTGCAAAACCATTTGAACATATAAGCTTCCTTTGCATAGCTGGCAATCATGAGAAGCAATGTAATATTTTCTTTAAGCAATTCATGACAACTTTGTAATAACACATGGCCATTAAGATATTCTGGTGCTGAGAGTGGAAATACATAGTAAAATGTATATTCACCTGAAAATGCTGTATTATATAGGAAACCTAAATACCTTTGTTTTACTGATTACTTTCACAACAGTTACTGAAAACAAATTCCAGGGGCAACTAAATTTGGAAGTAACTACTGGTAGCAATCTATGATGACAGATATGACTCTGTGACAAATGTGACACAACAAGCCATGCCTAAACTGGCAATAGCTTTTTGGATTTTCTCATCCTGATCACCAGCACTCATGTTTAATGCTGTAGTGCCTCAGTTCTCCAGGAAGCACACCAGTCTACACTGCATGCACATCACCACTGATACAGAAACCAGCCAATAACTTCGTGCACAACACATCGCACAAAGTTCCAGAATTGCCATATTTTACAGAATAGATCACTGGTATACACAAAATCAGGAAAACGCACCTACTGTTTCAAATCTGGCCTTGGCCCTTTGCGATTCCAGTGACTCTAGAGCTTATGCAATTGCATATCAGAAGTGAAGTTACGGTAACGGCAACCGAAACGGCGGTACGAGCACATGTCAATGGATCGTGTACGCCTCTACGATCATCTCAAACCATGGACGGCTTGGTGTCATCCGTGACCAATCCACTATCATCTCGCGGCGCACACTATGCTCATCGTAATTGTCTCTCGTACTTCACTTTTGTAACAACAGTTCAACCATCTACTACTATTAAACTTAAGACAAGGAGAATTCGGTGACTTAAGTATCAGAAGATAAAATAAAGATACAACTGTAAGTGAATTTAAATATTTTTGATTAAGTTTTTTGGATGAATAATTTCTCATTTATTGGAAGACGCACTTTCCATCTTATTTATGACGTTCCTGTGAAAACTCTTCATGAAAATATTTTAGTTTTGGCTCCAATGAGTATTTGCGTCACCATTGTAAACAGGCTTGCGCTGGCGGTTGCGACGTACGGCAAATACTGTAGGCATTGAAACACAATTTGTTTACCTAGGGGTTGCACACGGACGGGTATCTGGGATGAAGAACCCATAATTTTGCAAGTGCAACATTCTCTGGAAAGAGTTATCGTCGTCGACAAGAGCCGTGTAAGAATAGACCGGACTGCAAGAGGTGTTTTGGGGGCCGTTGTGGTCATGTATTAAATACTTGATTTTAGTAATTGAGCTGAACCATGCCTTCTAAGCTTAAGCACATCGAAGTTGAGAATTTTAAGTCATATAAGGGTTTCATGCAAATTGGCCCCTTGATGCCATTCACTGCCATTGTAGGCCCCAATGGCTCAGGGAAGTCAAACTACATGGATGCCATCAGTTTTGTCATGGGGGAGAAAACTTCAAGTCTCAGAGTGAAAAGGCTCAGTGACCTGATACATGGAGCATCTATTGGACAACCAGTATCTAGGACTGCAGGTGTGACAGCAGTGTTTGAGCTGGAAGACGGGACAGAGCGCAGGTTTTCCCGATACGTGCAAGGTTCTTCATCTGATCATCGCATTGACAACAATGTTGTTACCATTGCTCAGTACATGACTGAGCTGGAGAAGTTGGGTGTCAATGTAAAGGCCAAAAACTTCCTTGTGTTCCAAGGTGCTGTGGAGTCAATTGCTATGAAAAATCCCAAGGAAAGAACAGCACTGTTTGAGGAAATCAGTGGGTCAGGATCTTTGAAAGAAGAGTATGACAGGCTGAAGGCTGAAATGGTCAAGGCTGAAGAGGACACACAGTACACATACCAAAAAAAGAAGGGCATTGCTGCTGAAAGGAAGGAGGCCAAAATGGAAAAGGATGAAGCTGAGAAGTATCAAAGATTCAAAGAAGAACTGAATGACAAGCAGGCTGAACTGCAGCTCTTTAGGCTGTACCATAATGAGAGAGAAATTGAGGCAGCTGAGCTTGAGATCACCAAGAAGAAAGGAGAGATCATGAAGATAGAAAAGAAGAAGGAAAAAGCAGAAGAACACCTGAAGGAAAAGAAGAAGGACCATGGCAAGCTACAAAGGGAGATTGCCAAGCTGGACCAAGATGTGAAAGAGAAAGAAGTGGAAATTAACAAGAGGAGACCAACTTTCATCAAAGCAAAGGAGCGGGTAACACATATGCAGAAAAAGGTAGATGCTGCCTCCAAGTCCCTGAATCAGGCTCGCAAGGCTCACGAGGCCCACATGCAGGACATCAATGAGCTTGAAGAAGAGATGAAAGTCATTGACAAGAAAAGAGCAGAGTATGAAGAGACAGTGATGGGGGATTCCCAGAGTCAGGGAAAATCGGTAAGCCTTGAAGAAGCTCAAGTCGCAGAGTACCACAGGCTGAAGGAAGACGCAGCAAAGCGGTCAGCACGGTACCTCCAGGACCTGGATTCCGTGAATCGTGAACAGAAGTCCGATCAGGATCGACTGGACAATGAGCTAAGGAAGAAACAAGAAGTGGAAAACCGTCTCAAAACCAAGGGGCATGAGCTTGAGGATGCACAGAAAAGGATAGAGAAGCTTGTGGAGCACATCCGGTCATCAGAAGCATCACTCGAAGAACAACGGCGACTGCGCGAGGAGCTGCAGTCAGAAGTTGGCTCGAGCAAAAATCAGATTACAGATCTCCAGAGCAAGCTTGAATCTGTCACGGAGCAACTGGGAGATGCCCGCGTCGACAAACATGAAGAAGCGAGAAGGAAGAAAAAGCAAGAAATTGTGGAGAACTTCAAACGCCTGTTTCCAGGAGTGTACGATCGAATGATTAACATGTGTCAGCCAATCCACAAGCGCTACAATGTTGGCATCACAAAAGTGTTGGGAAAGTACATGGAAGCCATCGTTGTAGACACTGAGAAGACGGCTCGCCAATGCATCCAGTACTTAAAGGAGCAGATGCTTGACCCAGAAACGTTCCTGCCTCTGGATTACATCCAGGCGAAACCGCTGAAAGAACGACTGCGCAACATCAGTGAGCCGAAAAACGTCAAACTGGTGTACGACGTGCTGCAGTACAACCCTCCCGACATCAAGCGTGCCGTGCTTTTTGTCACGAACAACGCCCTGATCTCAGAAACACCAGAGGACGCCATGAAGGTCGCGTATGAAATGGAAGACGGACAGCGATACGACGCAGTGGCTCTGGACGGCACCTTCTACCAGAAGTCTGGAATCATATCTGGCGGCAGTCTGGACCTCGCGCGGAAGGCGAAACGCTGGGATGAGAAGCACATGAGTAACCTGAAAAACGAGAAGGAACGCCTTCAAGAGGAGCTGCGCGATGCTATGAAGAAGTCTCGCAAGGAATCTGAACTGAACACGGTGGAATCTCAGATTCGCGGTCTGGAGACGCGGCTGAAGTACGCCCGCACGGACAAAGAGAACACCGAGGGAAAACAAATTCGCAAGCTCCAGCAAGAGCTGGAACAGCTACGCAGCCAGCTGGAGATGTTTGCTCCTCGCATTCATGAGATCGAACGAACCATGCGGAAACGAGATGTTGACATCCAGGAGATCAAGGAGAACATGAACTCGGTTGAGGACGTAGTGTTTGCAGGCTTCTGTCAGGCCATCGGTGTGCAGAACATCCGTCAGTATGAGGAGCGCGAGCTGCGTTCACAGACAGAAAAGGCCAAAAAGCGTCTGGAATTCGAAGACCAGAAAAACCGCATCACGAATCAGCTGGAGTTTGAGCGATCACGCGATACTGAAAACAACGTGAAACGTTGGGAGCGTTCGGTACAGGATGACGAAGAGGAGTTGGAGAGGTGCAAGCTGGCAGAACAGAAGCAAATGACTGCCATAGACAAAGACATGCGTGAACTGGACAAGCTGAAGTCAGAAAAGCTCGCTAAGAGACAGGAAGGAGAAGAAAAGGAAGACGAAATCAACAAGGCTCGTCGCGAGGTCGGCGCAATCGCAAAAGAAATGCAGGCAGTTCAGAAACAAATCAACGCTGTTGAAGCCAAGATAGAGCAAAAACGCAGCGAACGACACTCCATCCTGAAGCAGTGCAAGATGGAGGATATCATCATACCAACGTCTCGGGGCTCCCTAGATGATCTGGAGGGCGGCGATGAGGGTGACTCCGAGGTGATGGAGCCTGGTGGCTCCCAGAACACGTCTGCCGTGAACGAGAGAGCCGCTAGGATTGTCGTAGACTACTCCAGACTGGATGAGTCGTACTTTGACATAGACGACGACGATGTTCGTAAGATCGAGAATAAGCTGAATAAGCAGATCAACGAGCTGGCTTCGATGCTCCAGAAAATTCAAATGCCAAACATGCGTGCCATGCAGAAGCTGGATATGGCTCGAGAGAAACTGCAGGAGACTAATGAGGAGTTTGATTCGGCTAGGCGTAGGGCCAAAAAGTCTAAGCAGGCGTTTGAGCGAGTGAAGAAGGAGCGCCACGATCGCTTCATGTCCTGCTTTGAGCACGTCGCGAACGAGATCGACGGCATCTACAAAGCGCTGGCACAGAACCAGTCAGCACAGGCGTTCCTCGGCCCGGAGAACCCCGAAGAGCCGTACCTGGACGGCATCAACTACAACTGCGTGGCGCCCGGGAAAAGGTTCCAGCCCATGTCCAACCTGTCGGGAGGCGAGAAGACGGTGGCGGCCCTGGCATTGCTGTTCGCCATCCACAGCTTCCAACCGGCGCCGTTCTTCGTGCTGGACGAGATTGACGCCGCGTTAGACAACACCAACATCGGCAAGGTGGCCGGCTATATCCGCAGCCAGACGGCCACGCGGCTGCAGGTGAGTGGCGGCGGCAGAGCGCGGAAACCGGCCTGTCCTGGTCTGTTCTGGACGAAGCACATTTCTCCTATTAGGTGAACTGCAACATCGTGCTGTGCTTCCGCGCTAGAAAGATGTCTGCTGTTGTTATGCTTGTTGGTGTTACCAATGCTGCCACATGTCTGCTGTTTTTGTGGTGAAAAACTGCGAATGTGCTCAACGTGGGTCAGTGGTATAAACTGCCGTAGGCTGTCTTCTTTGCTGTTCCCTTGCGTTTTGGCTTGATGTCATTGCCTTACCTTCGAGTTGTGCGTTAGTTCGACTCCAAAGCGTATGCGTTGTTTGTCCCCCTCAGAGAAGCAGGGGCTGCGTGAGCCGCAGTGCCGGTGCCGTCATGCCTTCTCATTACTGCATGTATGGTGTTCAGGTGCTGGTGATCTCACTAAAGGAAGAGTTCTACAGCCACGCGGACGCCCTGATCGGCATCTGCCCGGACGCCGGCGAATGCCTGGAGAGTCGCGTGCTCACCCTGCGGCTGACTGACTACCCGGATCACCTGCAGCAGCCAGACGAGCTGCAGGTTCGACGCTGAACCGTCGCAGTACAGTGCCCGGCCCCGGCCAACCGCGCCGGCCGAGCGTGGCCGCTTCTGACGCGGCGTCGGCGAACTTCACACAGTGTCGACGGCGGATTTCACCCAGTGGTGACGGTTGGCTTCACATGGAGACGGTGGTTGGCGTTAGTCACCGTGGGCGGCTGGCTTCACCAAGCGAGCGATGACTGGCCTCATTCTGAAGCGGTTAACGTCTATGCCGGCTTTGGTCAGTCGCCCCCGACAGCGTCACCCAGAGACGGCGGTTCATTGCGGCAGCCTGGCTCAGTGGTGGCGACAAACCGTGCTGCTCCGCTGGCCGGCTTTACGACCGGTGTGGGCTTCCGTCATTTCTGGGGGAGGATTTTTGCAGCGGTCGGCCGTGACCATGGCTTGCTTGTGCCCAGCGGGCGGTGAGCAGGACCTGCACCCATCCGGAAGCTGTCAGATTCGCTGGTGGCGCATAGTTGTAAGATCATTTCTCATGTTCATGAACGCGTCCGAGTAGTGTTTGAAAATGAACGTCGTTAGATCCGTGTAGAATGTTCTCATTTGTAGTCACTATGGTGGGCCATGCTGCACATTGTGTATGGTTTGTGTCCTTTTACGCTACCCAACCATTTTTTTTAATATACGTGATCGTTTTCATTTCAATGTCGACTTTCATTGCGAATCGCTGAACGACAGACGTAGCTTGCTTCATGCCGACGATTTGAAGACGTAATATGATGGCACCACCACTTCCTGGATTCATCAGCAATTTTTGCTTGTTAGTTTTAGGGTCATTTGCCTAATTCACTCGATAAAAGACCTGTGGTGACCACGGCGTAGTTCACGTCAGGGGTTCCGCATTTCCTGACTCTCCTTGCAGCCTAAGAGAATATTTCAGACATTTACAAGCTGTCTGTAGACCTGAATCCTGGAAGCGCAGCGAAAAGTTCGCCGTAAATAAAAACGTAGCATACGGTCTTGCCGCCACCGTTGTGTCTCCCGTGCCTTACTGCAAGACATGAGACCCGCGCAGCGTACTGCTCAAATAGGAAACCCTTATAGAAAATGTGAGGTAAAGTGAAGAAGTGGGCTACTGGATTGGCAAAAGATTTTAAATCGATAGGAAAGACTCTAAAACCAAGAGCCATCAGTGCGTTTTACCCGGATATAGCAAACACATATTTGAGGAGTCTTCTTTAAACGCCAACTTCTACAAAAGCGAGAGTCGGACGTTTTCTGAGGGATACCGGAATCGTCTGAATATAGTGGCCTGGAGTTGGATGTCGTGTTCTGTAGCCATGACAACAAGGGCGCGTCCATAGCAACACAGGCGTTTGACGCGAGGGCTTTGAATGGACGTCAACCAGTCTCGATCTAAAGCCGTAGAGGTGTAGCTCGGTCAAGGGTCTCAGCTGGTCTGAACCAAGACTCTTTATATGCACCGTCTGATTGGTCTTAGTTCCTGCGATACCGCGGTTGTTAGGAACCTCACTTATGAGTGGTGGTAAAGAATGGTGACAGGAAGGCTGTGAAGGCACAAGGCCGTAACAGAAACGGAGGGTAAGTGAGGAAAGGATCAAGGGCGGTAAAGTCCATGGCTTTGTGGTACAGCAGAAGCTGCGGGCCGACTTAAGCCATCAGTTAAGCACTTAGGTGTTGCATAGTCCTTGTGGAATTCTGTTTGCTTTGCGGTATCCTGTTGGCTTGACTTGCATCTGTCAGTCAGCTAAGTTTGGAACAATTTTTGATTGAATGCTGGTGACTGAATGCCAGTCACCAGTGTGAATAGTGGCTTGCTATTTTGTTCAGAGACCGATCCAAGATCGGGGGCGATCACCCCATGCCTGAGATGGGTCCCAAAAGGGCCCCTCTCATATTCAAAAAGGCCCCCACGGGGACCCCGCATCATCTTCAAGGGGTCTCTTTGAAAATCTGTAAAGAGCCTTCGGGAGGGTAGGTGGTCCCTGGGACGGATAGAGAGGCCCCTGAAACTTCCTAAAGGCTTCGTAGACCGCAGGAGAGCCTCGACATTGAGGGGCCCCTGAAACTTCCGAAAGGTTTCTGAGACCGCCAAAAAGGGCCATACGGCCCCTGAGGCGGCAAAGATGACAAGTCCGTATGATGGCATAGGGGCGCCTGGAATGCCCTAGGGACCCTGAATAGGCTTCACGGGTCTGTGTGAAAAGCTGAAGGTCCCTGATGCAATCAGAGGGCCACCGGGAGGGTTAACACGCAGTGGAAGGGGGTTTCACGATAAAGTGCACTGGAAAGGGGGCACTTTTGCGCCCCCTTCCGATCTCAGTGACGGATCTCTCGGATCTCGGAGGCGGAGACATGAAATTTTAAGGGTATGCTATGATCATAGAGAGCTACATTGTTGGCAACCTTTGTAATCCTAGCCCATTATCTCCAGCGTCAAATGAAGCTAAAAAGGTGAACTATAGACATTTTCTCGGCCCTACAGGCACTTCCGTAAGACTTTCTGGAGGAAACGGGAAGAGGGCGTATGCTAGAGCGTTAAAAGGTGGAATACCACGATTTTCATGCATCTGACGTCTTGAGTGACGATGTCGGGTCGACGTGATGTCCACTGACCTGTGGCGTAATTTTTTGTCTAGCAGATCAGATTTCGAGCAACACGTTATACCGGTGTAGCTTCAGTGTAAATAACGGTGTTAGACGCATGATTTAGCGTACTGTCAGTGAACATAGCTAACATCGGTACATTTCACCACTTTCAGCGTTCACTGACCTACACAAAGTCAGGTGAAGTGAAACGAGGTCATTGACCTTGAGTGACACTTTTGACTCTTTGAAGCAGAGTCAAAGACAAAGGGTTTACTTTGAAGTAAAGTCTATGTCAGCTGTTTGCATTAAAGTTATTTCGTTATAATGAACCCAGTTACATGATTTTGTTGCCGTAGCATGTATATGTATATGTATCTGTATCTGTATCTGTATCTGTATACGTATATGTATATGTATATAATATATATATATATATATATATATATATATATATATATATATATGGCAGGGGAACACTTTTGTGTTCCCCTGCCAATGCAGTTAAGAGACCTTGAGACGGCAGGATGTCTCCTAATATGGATTGAAAGCCCCTGAAGGTCTCCAAGGGTCCCTCCGACAGCGCTCAAATTGCCAGAGGGGACACTGAGACGGAATTACCTTAGAGGGCGCCTGTGACAACATAAGGAACCCCAGAAGAGCCCTTAAAAACAGCCAGAGAGGCCCTGGAAGGGGATTCATCGGTGACTTCGACCTTAAGAGGGGCCCCAAACGGGCTACATTGGTCTTTGTAAAAACCGGGGGGTTCTTGATGCAGCCAAGGGGCTCCGGAAAGGTAAGTTGGGTCCTAAGAAGGCAAGACGGCCTGTATACTGCAGGAGGCCACTGAGACCGCCAAAAAGGTCAGAGCGGCCCCTTGCGAGGGCAAATGCGATTAAAGGGCCACTAAGACGGCATGGGGCGCTGGCCAGCCAGGAGCTCGAGAGGTATGATGCCCTGGAGTGTGTTAGGCGGGCCCCTGGCACAGAAAAGGTCCCCTGAGACTGCCATTAAAGTCCCTGAAGCGCCATGAAAGGCCCCTGATGCGGCAAGAGGGTCCCTTGGACTGCTAGATATATTTCATATAATAGAGCAAGACCCCTGATACAGTCATGTTGACCACCTGAGATGTTCAGAGGGCCCATGACACTGTACAGGGGCCCTGAGATCGTTAAAAGGTATTTTGCAACTACAGGATGTCCTCTGAGACGGCAGAAATGTTCCCCACCGCTGAGACTGCTAGAGAGAGGTCTTTGAGACTGCTAACTTGTAGTCTCTAGCAGTAAGGGCCTCAGAGGCACCCCTGAAACTGCTAAACTCTGAGATGTCCAGACATCTGAAACGGCCGAAAGAATCAGAGGACTGCCAGAGGCACCTCTGTCACGGTAGAGACTTATAGAGGTCCCTTGTTACCGCCTTAGACTCCTTTGACGCCTTTGACTCCTATAGACTCCTTTGACGGCAAAAAATGCCCTAAGGACGACAAGGTGGACCGCGAAAAGCCCCAAGCGTCTATAAAATTACCAGATGGGTTCCTGAAACTGCCCGTATGTGCCCCTGAAACTATCAGAAGAGTGCCTGAGGCGTTTCGAGGAATACATAAGAATGTACAAGAAACCTGAGACCACTGCAGGGCCCTGACACGGCAGACGGTCCGAAACCACCAAGTGTGCCCTTGTGAATGCCAGAGGGTACCTAACCAAAACTGTCAGGAAAGTCTCCAGAAATTACTAGGGGGCAGAGGGGCTCATGGACCATCCCTGACCTAACATCTAAAAGCTGTCAGATAAGGACACGGGATTTCAGATAGAAGGAGGGATGCATCCTCCTAAAATTCCGCCCTTTTTGCCATATTTCTGCCAGCTTCTACGGCAACAAAATACGAAATTTTCTGAAATAAGGTGACACGCTTCTTTTTTTCGGTTACATTACATTGTAAAAGACGAAGTTGTATCAGACATTTCCTCCTAGAGCCACGCAGATATACGATTTTCCATACCTGAAAAAACAAAAAAATGGAGGGCATGCCGATGCCCCCCTGGCGGAATCCTGAACCCGTCTTTGATGTTAAATGCCTGCATGTTGATTCTGGCCGCCGTTCGATTATCGGTAAGCACAGTTCCAAGGTGTGGGAATGAGAAGGGACGGTGTGAAAAAAGAAGTGGACGTAGAGTTAATTGGACTTGAAATTCAGCTGTGTTCAAATGGAAGTTTTTTTAATTCACCCAAGAAAGATATGCCCAGTTTCATAATTTGGCTAACCACAGCTATTATGCGTGGGTTTTCTATATTACAGAAACTTGTGAGCGGAGTCCGGAAGCCGCGCCATCCGGCGAACATGTCCGGTGGCCGACGGGCCCCGGGTGTGTCACGAAACACCTCCGGCGGACTATCTCGGAGCTCCGTGGCTTCTTCGCGCTCCCTGCTGCCGTACCTTCCCCCCGTGAACCCCGCTAAGTCGCGCCAGCTTCAGGAGCGACTGCTGGTGTCCCCGGGTCTACGCGACAGACAGCGACCGGACCCGCTGCTGGCGCTGACCGCCACCGGCAGCGCCAGCCCCACGCAAATACGACGCCCCAAGCTCTCCCCTCTGGTGAGTCCTCTCGTCTGTGGCAGTTGGATGGGGCGGAGTCCGGAGTGATGAGACAGGAAGATGGTGTTACTTCGTTGATATCGTGCGGTAAAGCAATGCTTTTCGAATTCGTTTGGATCGTTTGCCTTTTTGTGAAGTACGTTTCGTGTACTTGCCGCTTCCGAGGATAGGTTTTTCCATCATAATATCTTGCGACGAACTACGATTGAGGTGGGCCTGCGTCACTTGATTCGGAACGCCGTCTATCGACAGATCAAAAACATTTTTTCTTTATGTAACTGGGAACATTTGACCCTAGCATACCATTCAACCAAGGAAACGTGTCTGGTGTGGACACCGGAATTATTTAACCATAACAGAACGGTACAGATTTTTTTTTGGGGGGGGAAGGACACTGAGTATTTAATCAAGGATAATTTTGCGGATGCCACTTGTTAATTTTTACGTGGGTCATCGGGAACATTTGACCATAGCTCTCGTCGGACGTAAGGATTTTCACTTACGCCCGGGACGAGCGGTTACCACCCTTTGCCTGTTCCCATGACAATTAAGATAAGGCATTGAAACAAAAACGTACGTGTCCAGCAAGTCTCTCATTCGAATGGCGTTTAGTTTGATCCTTACAGATCACCAAGTGACCTGCCATGTCACAACGAAAGAGAGTGGCACGCCATTTTCTGTCTCCACTGTCATTGTCTTAGTTTTGCAGCATTCCAGCCTGCAAACCACGTCTTTCTAGTGACCTCGCTTTAAAACAAATCAGTAGTTATAGTCCATGTTTTTTTCTCTTTAGGTTAAGGCCGGGCCAACATTGGCAAAATAATACTTCCAGTCTTTTTTTACGCTGCTGGTGCTTAAACCATGCTTAATTATCACATACTTAGAGTTATGATGGTTGCAAACAGTAAGATGAAGTGTCATCACAAAAATCTCTGACCGAATTACCCTTTAACCTTTTGAAAATTATTTTGTGGTCATATAAGGTCAGTGACGTCATTCAAACTTGGAAATACCACTGACATCCAAAAACCCAACATTTCGTCAGTGGTCCACGCAGTTCTGTATGGAAAATTGGCTCCATTATCTCGTGAGAATCCTGAGATAGAGGCCAAAACGCGTGGCTCATATCCTGAAAAACGGTTTGCAAGCTCTGAGAATGACGTCGTAGCTCTGTGACGTCACACGACCTTGTCGCCGGCTATGAAGAGAAACCTGAGGAAGGCGGGGGATAATGTAAAAAAGTTATCTTGCTGAGAGGGGGAATGTAATATAAATGCAGTACGAAATTATGGAAGACCCGAAAGACATGTGATGGTACATGGACCGCCGGAAAATTTGGATGCTCGTTTTCTTTGCCCGTTTGACAGTCATTGCACAAGTGCATCCGCGTTTAACAGAGGATTGCATACCGAAAACGACAGCACAGTACTAAAGAAGATACAGTACTATAGTAATAAATTACTAAGATCAGGGCTGGTCACGACGGTAGTGGGTGCGATGCACACCAACTGCCAGGCCAACAACCATTGACGGGGAGATGCTTTGTGCTTGCGTGGGATATCTGCTGAATGAGAGGAAGGGATCAAGATGCATTAAGAAGAATCATGGCGCTACAGCCGGGCAGGCATTGTACAGTTTCTGAAGCATTTTAAGAAGTGGCACATCAAAAAACGATTTGTCCGTACTGCTATTAAATGTCCCTTTAAATTCATGCCTCGTAGCCTGTGCAAACCTGAAATGAAGCGTCCATCTAATGCCCTTATAACCAGGACAGATTAAGTCATCATTAAACACAAATGGCAATTTAACGTCGTTTCCATCCGGTATCCAGTTTTCTGCTACCGATTATGTCTCTGGTGCTTTTTTTTGAATAGTTCCACGATTTACCGCTGAGTGTACTCGACGCACAAGTGCACACCTTTTCCAAAGGAAAGTGACCAGCAATTGTTTCGATTCTCCTAGGCTTGGCCGAGCCAGGTACGAAGTGGTAAACAAGGGCATGGATGCTCGTCTTACGAAGATCTCCTTCGGGCGTCGACCAAGAAACCCAAGTCCAAACTGCCATCATCTAGAGGACCTCATTCCGGAGGTGGGCATTTGGCGGACGATGTACATTTGTGATTACTGTGTCATAACTACTTTACAGAAAGCTTCAGTGATGGTATAGAGATCATCGTAACCCGTCATACCGGGGTTATTACATTGCTCGGATGCGCAACAGGCTGCAATCAAACCTATCATTTCTTGCGTACCATCTAATTACGTACGACAACCACTCCGTCACCTACGTCCTAGCGTTTAACCCTATTCCCGGAGGGCTGGACAGTATGGCTTATTCCCGGCGAGTTGGGGGGGAGACTCGCCCCCTAGAAGTCTCGAGAACTACATATCCGATTTCATGGCGGCAAATGGCAATCGATTCGTCAGGACGTAAACTACATTTCTTTAAAAAGAAGTTTCAAGATTTTGAAAAGGCTGGATACAGGGGCAAAAATGTTAAAATGGTGGGTATTTTTGGACTTCTTATAACTCCGTTGTTTATGGACCGATTTCGAAGAAATTGGCATGAATCGAGAAAATATGGGTGCAAATTTTACCACTGGTACGTACATTTCAAATTTTGAGAAAATTCATAGGCGTTCACAGGGCTTCAAAAATAGGAGGATTAATTTTTCAACAACTGAATGAACAAAAAAGGCAGAGGCGCTTTTTTGGCTTCTTCTATTCATGTTATGCTAAAGAAGCACAAATCGTATTACAATGCTTGTATAATGTTGGTATAGGCGGTGCCAGGGACATTAAAAAGTGGGAACTGCCATGGTCACATGTTCTTCAGATCAACTTGTGACCTTTCGTCTTAAATGACCTCCAGTGACCTTGGGTTCAGTTGAAATGACCTCTTGCATTTAATATTGTCTGTAAACGTTTTCAGTCATTTGAATTCACGCTATTTAAAAAATTTCATTTTACGGCTATTGTGATGTAAGGTACACGTACTGACATCTTCGGTCATAGCTCCGTGACTCGACCTTATATCAAGCTGAAACTTAATACACAAGTAGAGGGCACTCTTCTACGTCAAATGTATTCCAGGTTTGGCATTTGAGAAAATAGCGCCGAAATTATTAACATAGAACCCAATTTTGGCTTTGACCTTGGCCTGACCTTGTAAAGTTATCTCAGATGAACAAAATTGTATTTGCACGTTGCCGAACTATGTAGCTATGCATCGATATAAAGTTTTATGTTCTATATTAAAAACGCTATTTTAAGTAGCCATTTTTCTTTTACCCTCAACAAGGCCAAAAATGCTCTGGGTGCTCCCAAAAACGTTGCCTGGCTCCGCCCCTCAGCAGAAAAAAATTTCGAAATTTGGTCACAGTACGTAGAGAGAATATCTAGGAAAAGGGACCAAGGTTCGTGAAGCTGCATAAAAAAGCCTGGCATTGGCAAGCAAAAAAACCCGCTGGGAGCGGATTCAGCCCTCCCTGCCAGGAATAGGGGTAATGTAACATCGATGTGTGTGTGTGTGTGCGTGTGCGTGTGCGTGTGCGTGTGCGTGTGCGTGTGCGCGTGCACGTGCGCATGTGCGTGTGCGTGTGCATGCATGCTTGTGTACTAACGGACATTTCACCACTGAATGATATTTTGTTCCAGTTTTCATACCGTATTCCAGTTTTATATTTGTATCCATTATTTTATCCAATCTTATTCCGTAACCGGGATTCAGGATATTCCAATATACCGAAATTCCTTTTGACGCTCAACGCCGGCTGTTGCTTACATTCACGTAAATGGGGAGCCCGGCCTTGTACCACACGGTAGATATGTCCAAGTGCGTGCGCGTGGGAGCCACGGATTTTCTTTTGCCAATGAAAGCGCCGATGAATGGTTCAAAGCGAAAGCAGTAACTTCCTCACAATTCTAAATCGTAACGACTCAAGCAACATTTTAATATTCAGCATTTCATATTGCGCGAATATTGAAATGCTGCTGCTGGTAGACCAAAACGGCAAAGCCAATGAAATGAGTTCTGATGCCATATATATTTTCTGGCCTGGAACAGTGGGGCAGTTCCCTGAAACGTGTGAAAATGTTTTAGTTTTCTGTCATTACAGTCGGCACAAGCAAATCTTGTGCAGCATGTTCCTGTTATAACAAAGGACATGAAATTTGCTTACGTCCGAAGGGTATTAAGAGTGTGACTCCAGCCATGCATAAATAATATGGGTGCCACAGATCCAACGGTCGAGGGAAATCAAATATACCACGTCTTGGCTCTGGCTCGTAAATCATCTTCAGCACTGGGACGCAAAAATTCATCGGACAGGTTACCGCGGCAGGTCAACACAGAGGGCCGCCCTCACATCAACAGCGTAGTGTCCTCCGAGCAAACGAGAAGAACCCGTGACCAATCTGGTGGCCCCTGAACGATTGGGCGTGCCCCGGCAGGTTAACATATAGTGGGGATGCACCAGATATCCTGTCCGGCCGGATACTAAAGATTAACCGGTAACTGATGTCCGGCCAGATATTTCTGTGATCCGACCGGACATTGCCGGCTATTGAGCCTTCCGGTATACGATCAAGACGTTGTTCTAATGTGTGCCTACAAAACCGTTTCAGGAGAAACGTGCCTTGTGATACTAGATTGTCGATGTAACTGGCAGTTTCATGGTCTGTCCGGAGCACCACCTTTCCTT
The DNA here is from genome assembly GCA_030062745.1 of Capitulum mitella. Taxonomy (NCBI): domain Eukaryota; kingdom Metazoa; phylum Arthropoda; class Thecostraca; order Pollicipedomorpha; family Pollicipedidae; genus Capitulum; species Capitulum mitella. The sequence goes on from CP099839.1 coordinate 34,971,175, forward strand.
TTTAGTGTGGGAGAATTAAGACGTATTTTGCAAGAGTGGTACTGAAACTCAAAGCTGGGAAACAATAGCCAGCGTATGCTCAGCACCCCATTTTGTGGTGTGTTATCTTTCTGTTTTTCAAACACTTATTCTTCTTAAATCCTCTGATACAAATGCATTAAGGGACAATATACTTTAAGAAACGTTCCTTAGTATTCGTGTAGAATGCTTATCAGGTCAGGTATTCTAGTTCTACCAAGGCGCTGTAATGGCATTCTGAGTATTCTGGAGCCCTTACCATGACATTAATCTCTGCGGGGGCCGAGGGGACATGCCCACGTAGTTTTCCAGACAGGGTGATTTGTACTCTATTTTTAACCCGCCCCCGACCGGGGGGACAGTTGACCGCCCCCCACCTGAGGTTTTCCGAGATTGGGAGAGAACGAACAAACGCAGCACCGCGAAAGCTTGTGTACCTTTTGCTTGATCATTTTTACATCTTGCGCCCAGTTTTTGACCTCAAGCCAAGTAAGATGTATGACCTAGGTCGGGTCAGGTGGACCTATGTGCAAAAAAGTTTAGTGCTCTGTAACTTTTACGGAAAACATGATAGCACAATAAAACTTCCAAGGGTGAGAGATTTTGATAAGTGCAACAAATCTGCAGTCTCGGATTTTCTTGGAAATGTCCGGATCGTTGGCGTAAGGTCAAGCCCGTTTTCAACATAAGTTGTCTTTTTTTTCGAAAATCGAGGGAGTTTTTTAAAAACGATCTGAGTGTGGGGAGCTCCAGACATCCAGTTTCCGTCACTGAGCAAAATTTCAGTGGCCTCCGACCACTGACCTGAGTTCAAGTCACGAATAACTGTTATGGGCCAAAATGCACTCCCATCAAAATCGGCGATGAACGACTCAGATCGGGTAAAAAATGGCAGAACTGGCTCACACGACTGCGAATAATACCAGAAAGTTCAAAAAGTTTTAAAACATTGGAAATGTTGGAAATAAGCACGCTCAGGCGAATAAATCTCCAGCATTTGTGTAGATCGATAAAAACAATTTTTTTAACATTTAAGCACAAGAAACCATCACAAGAACCACTAGGAGCAAGGAACAGCACATGGAAAGTCATTTTTCGCGAAAATAAAAGAGCGCTAAATTTCTTTCCCGTTAGTTTCATACCGCGCTCGCCTATGGCGCCCGCCCAGTAGCGGTGCGGAAATCGTCGTGTCTTTAACTCAGTGTTTCCACGTACGTATTAAATGTATCAGAGGAATTTGTTCATTTTTTTTTACAAGGAAACCCATGGAAACCTGACAGTAAGTGTTGGCACTATGGTGAATGATTCATAATATGAACATCTTATTCAGTATTTTTGAGCGTTCCATTCTTGTTCTTTTTCAAACGTCTTCGTTTTCGTTTTCTTTTTCGTTATATTTTTCAGTAGAAATAGTAAATAAGAATAAGTTAGCATAATATCCGGTATCCGGTCGAACATCCGGCACCCCGTCCGGCATACCCGGTATGCTGCCGGATTACAGAAATCCCAACCTGGTGCTTCCTTAACATATAGGGCCCCCGGCAAGAGCGCAGGGCCCTCTGAGCAAACCGGAGAACCCAAGACCAATATGGAGGACCACTGAGCGATCGGAGTGGCTAGGTAGGTGAACATGTAGTGCCCCTGGCGACAGCATAGGGTGCCCCGAGGACATATTTGCCCACCGTGATCTCCGTCAAAATTAGCACACTATGTCTTAAGTGCTTACAGTAAGGACGTCAAGAAACATTTCTGGACAAACTAAAACTTTTTTAGATATTTTGACTAAGTGCCGTCAAGTGGCGGTTTACAAATATGCCCTGAGCCTGTTTGACGAATATTGTTTGATTTCTTGCTTTTCGTTTGCTCGATAGTTCTACAATTTGGTGTGTACAGTGTTATGTGTGCCTACTCTACATCAGCTTAGTTTTAGATTGCTTAGCCAGAATGGTCAGAGGTCGTGACACCCCACCGCTGATCGACCTCTGCCATCCAGATCTGATGAACCCGTTGTTCACATTTCCACGAAAGTGAGCCTGGCAGATGTTCTTAGGCCTTGAAGCCAACGGAGATAATCCTAGTCATGCATAGGGACCTTTGAAAGGTCAACCGGGGTCATTTATTTTGGCTGACTTTGGATCGCCTATTTTGACCGCGGACCACTTATAGATTTTTGGGCGCTGATTTCGAATTACATATCCATTTTGCGCGCTTGGAGTCATTGATGTTCAATCCATGTGCTGGATACAACTTAACTTTCCGATTTTTTTTCACGTATCTCAGTCATCTCTTCTATCTGCTTCTCTACGAAGTTGCCATTTCATTTGTAATTATTCCAGCATTCAGGATTGACATTATGACAAAATGAGACGAACGCGCTCTAGCTGGCATAAAATCTGTGATACGTGCTAACTCCGATACATCAACAATATATCTGAAATTCGGAATCATTGCCCTAAAAAGCCATGAATGGTCCGTGGCCAGCTGGTTATCCAAGGTCATTCGAGGCCAGTGGCTTCAGCTGACCTTCAGAAGGCCCCGATGCACGACTAAGATTATCTCAGTTGGCTTAAAGAACTAAGAACACCGGGTAAACTCGCTGTCGTAGAAATGTGAAGAACGGATATGTCAGATTTGGAGTGCAGAAGTTGACCTGGGTGGTGGTAGGGGATTCGGTAGTGGGGTGTCATGACTTTTGACCTTTCAGGTCAAACAATTTAAAAGTTAGCTGATGTATAGCAAGAACGCAGGAGATTGTAAACACCAAATTGTAGAGAAATCGGACAAACGAAATGCACAAAATCAATCGGTATTCGTCACATAGCCTCTGGGCACATTTTTTCAAGCGCAACTTGGCAGCACTTAACTCTATTCCCGGAGGGCTAGACGGTATGGTCGATTCCCGGCAGGGGGGCGGATTCGCCCCCCCCCCTGAGATCTCGAGAACTACTCGTCCGATTTCAACGCAACAAACGGGAATCGATTTGCCATGACGTGAACTACATTTTTATAAAAAGAAATTTTCAAAGTTTTGAAATTTCTGGATACAGGGGGCAAAAGTGTCGAAATGGAGGGTACTTTTGGACTTCTTATAACTCCGTTGTTTATGGACCGATTTCGATGACACTGGCATGAATCGAGAGATTATGGATAGGGCTTTTACCATGGGTCCACAAATCTGAAATTTTGGGAAAATTCATGGGCGTTCACAGGGTTTCAAAAATAGGAGGATTAGTTTTCTAACAACTGGATGAACAAAAGAGGCATACACCCTTTTTTGGCTTCTGCTAGTCATGTTATACAAAAGAAGTACAAATCGTATCACAATGTTGGTATAATGTTAGCATAGACGGTGCCAGGGACATGAAAAAGGGGAACTGTCACGGTCACACGTTTCTCAGATCAACTTGTGACCTTAAATGACCTCCAGTAACTTTGGGGTCACTTGGAATGATCTCGTGTGCATTTAATATTATCTGTAAACGTTTTCAATCATTTGAATTCATTCTATGTCAAAAATTTCATTTTATGGCTATTGCGGTATAGGGTATGCGCAGTGACATTTTGGGTCATAGCTCCGTGACCCGACCTGATATCAAGCTAAAACTTGGTACACAAGTAGAAGGCACCCTTCTACGTCATATGTATCCTGGGTTTGGCATTTGAAAAAATGGCGTCGAAATTATTGCAAAAAACAAATTTTGACTTTTGACCTTGGCCTGACCTTGTAAAATGACCTCAGATAAACAAAATTACATCTGCACATTGCCCGACTATTTAGTTATACATCCATGTAAAATTTAGGTTTTATCTTAAAAACTCTGTTTTTGGCAGACATCTTCCTTTTACCGTCAACATGGCCAAAAATGTCATGAGGTGCCTCCCAAAAACGTTGCCTGGCTCCGCCCTTGAGCAAAAAAGAATTTTGAAATTTTGTCACGACACGTAGAAAGAATAGCTAGGAAAAGTCATCAAGTTTCGTGAAGCTGTGTTAAAAAGCCTGGAATTGGCAAGCAAAAAACCCGAGGGGGTGGATTCAGCCCCTGTGCCAGGAATAGGGTTAAGCTAAGATATCTGAAAAAGTTTCAGTTTTCCCAGAAATGTATTTTGCTACGCTTATTGCAGATACTTGAAGACATGTTAAGCTAAATTTTCGCGAAGATCACGGTGGGCAAACATGGTTAAAACGACAATTTTTCATGTGGGCTAGACTGGTCAAAGATCATCCGTGGTCACCGAAACAATAAATTTATTATTGAAAGCAGGAACGTTAATCTTTCGACTTGCGCTGATCTCTTTCTGTGATAAATTGCCACCGAGTTATGGGCATTTGAATCATGCAATGTATGTAAAAACTAGTGACCGTTCATGACCCGCAACTTTGTCCTCAGAGGTCACCGAGGGTTAAAAACTTGTGATTGGCCAGTCTTCGATAGGCATCAGAAGCGTACTAAATTTCATCAAAATCGAAAGAGGTCGGGTCACTTTTTGTGCGATTTGACGTGGAATGGCCCAGTAGTTAAAAAATGTCATCATAATGCGCATGTCACTGAAGAAATCAAACCTTTATTTCACATGTGACCCGATTTCCGTCCATCACCCAAAATTCTCCAACAATTTTACCCGTTTTTCTGGGACGCCAGCGGCCCTGTCTCGTGAGGCGCGTGACATGCGGTCGGAAAGAGCGTAAAGTTCTTTGGGCAGCGTTTTCAGCTCGTAAAAACGCGCGTCATTTATGATAACAAAACGTTAATGAGCTTTCTGGAACGGAAAATAATATAGATATTCGATTTTAACAGCACAAAATAAGTAATAGATATGCAACTTAAAAAGTCAAAAGTGCAAAAACCACAACTGCTACCAACGGTCATTGATGAGTTAACCATGTTCAACTCCTTTTTCACCGGAAAACTTATTGGCTTTATACCATTGTCGTGGTGGCATGCAGTGACCGGTGATGGCTTCAAAAGAGTTGTAAAAAAAGAAAAACGCATGACGAACTATGAATGGCTACGACATTGTTCTCGTAAAGCGCTCAATTTGAACATCTGAAATACTCAGCATCACCGCCCCCATTCACTGACGATGGAGAACACCACCCATGTGCCTGCGCGTTAGCCCGTGCCGTCACGTTCATCTGGCGTAGATACATTATTGAGCTGTACCGGTGCGTCGGCAGGTGAGCGTCGCACCAGCTCCGAGTCGGTAAATGACTCGAGTGTGTCGGCCAGCGGAGTCACTTGGAGCGCGTCCGATTCGTCCGTCGCCAGCTTGAGCTCGGTGCAGCTGGACCAGGTGCCACAGGACGTCAGCAGCATCATCAGCCGCGTCAGGAGCGACGCTCGAGTCGGCTTCTTCTACATGATCCCATCGATACCGACCAGCGCTGTGGGGCGACATTACTACTGCCTCAAGTACATCGTCAACATTTGTAGGAAATGCTGTATGCTCTAGCCATCACCTCATGCACGCTTAAATTTCCTAGCTTTGCATGTATCCCATGGAATATGTTGGGACTAGTGATATAATTCAAGCATTGTTGTGTCTTCACACCACCACTTCTGCAATGTTTGCTGACTAGGAATTTTGAAACAACATTCGTCGTATGCTGACGGGGAATATGCAAGCAAGGCTAATTAAAGATGTGTGTATGGGGATGTCTCCCATGTCCCATGTCTCTCATGGGATGTCATTATCATCGCTCGCTATGGTGGCGTATTGCACTGCGTTTGGACTCAAATGTGATATCACTCTTAAGCCTTTAACTCGAAAGCTCGAGCTCGAAAGGACGAAAGCTCGAAAGCTCCGTGGCATAGCAAACGGTCTATGCGGCCGCCGAGCTTCCTTGACGTATTATAATCAATGAGTAGACAAGGAGGGAGCAGTGACCTTCCCACTTGAGGTTGACTGAGACCTCCAGGGGCACTGGAACGGTCGGGGGTCCTGTATGGTCGGGCCTTGCGACGGCCATGAGCCTGAAACAGTCGAGGCCATGGGATTGTCAGGGACCGTGAATACATCACTGGTCCTTAACTTTCAGGAGCCGTGAGGAAGCCAGGAGCCTGAAACAGTCGGAGGCCTGAGACATCCAGGAACACATTAGGACACTCCGGGGCCTGAATAATCAGAAGCCATATCATTGTCATTGGTCAAGGGTCATGAAAATGTAATGAGGCTGAAACAACCGGGGGCCATGGGATGTTCAGATACCATAAGACGACGTAAGGTCCTGAGACACTCAAGGGCTCCGAGATAATCAGGACCCTGAAACTGTCAGGGGCACCGTGAAGGACTCAGGGACCCTGGGGTAGCCAGGGGCCATGGAAAGGCATGGGTCGTGGGGTGGTCGTGGGCCCTGGGACAGCCGTCGGCCCTGGGATGGTCAGCACGGCCCTGGGACGGTGACTGGGTCCTAGGGTGCTCAGTGGTCGTGGGACAGTGAGGATTTACTGCCACCAGTCGAATTGGTCTATTCAAAAGTAGCTACTTAGATCCGTCCAAGGCCATTTGGTCCGTCATTTGAAGTTTTGCCAAGGCGGTGTCGGGCGCTGCATTTCAAAACGTAACATGTTATACATGGAAGTCGGTTTACTGGTGACGCCACAATGGCAACCTGCGCGGAATCGTAAAAAAGTTGCGCACGGTTTTACGTAGGAAAACGGGCTTAGGTTCTCCTAATAGTTCAGATGGTAAATCGTCTTTTTTATTTAGGAAGTTAAACCATTCAGCAACTTCAATCAAAAATTGACGAGACGGATTCATGGTCCCCCTGTTCTATCTTAACATGTGGTATATTTTATCACAAGGGAACAACCTCCTGAATGTGCTCCATTGTTTCCTCGCTACCAGCATTTCTTTTCGTTTGCTCACTCAGCGTAGCACGTGTGATCATGTCCCGCAGGGTGGTGCCATACTCGGCCATTAACCCAGAAGAGTATTTCACAATCAGTCGTCATGGCGTAACACAAGTGCTTAACAAAGAAGCCGAACTGGTACCTCTGGTCGAATGGGAACGCGACTACCTCATGTTCCTCAAGCTGAGAAAGGTAGGTGTTCTTAGCGCAAGTAGCAGATGGAGCTATTTGTTCGTTAAAAAACATACCGTCATTCTCGCGCAATAGATACATTTGGAACATATTGCTTGCTTCTATACCGTGCGTACTTCATTCGTTTCAAGTAAGTGTCCGAGCTTTGGCACCAGTCAGGTATCAGAGAGAGAGAAAAGAGAGTGAGAAAGAGAGAGCGGGAGGGGAGGCGAGAGGAAAGGACGACAGAGCGAGAGAGGAAACCGAGCGTGTTGCATGGTTTCTAATCCCGCTACCGCAATTGTTCGAAAGGTAGAGATTTCACTGTAAACGTCGAAGTGCTGGATGATCTTTATGGTGTAACTCCAGACCGCCGCCTGATTGGGTAACGCGTCCGTCTGTTTTGGGCCAAATGCTGTCCCCGTTGTGGCACTTGAGCTCGGTGCGTGCCGCACGCCGGGTTATGTTGTCCGACTCTGTAACTTGGCCACGGAAAATAGTCTCGACAGTTCCCTTCAGCTCGAAAATTCTCAAATCCCAGTTACCAGTCAGACCTGCCCGCCAATTTTGTCTGTTTTCAGATCCGAACGTTCCACCAGTACCGCATGTGGAAGCAGTTCCGTCAGTGGCAGGTGAACGTGCGATGGTGCAAGTTCCACACGGCTCAGCGCAACCTGTCCCGTAACCTGTTTATCCTGCAGCCGTGTCTGAGCGCCGCCCTGCTGTCGGTCCGACATCTCTGCAACGCCGTGGCCACAATGGGTGTCGTGCGTGTGGATGATGCCATCACGTATACGCTTGATAACGTGAGTTTGCGGCTGAATCTGGGGTTATGTTAGCGTTTTGGCCGCCTGGTATAAGCATTTTTGTTTTCGGGAAGTGGGAATCACCGGCTCTTGAATCCATTGGCTTAATGGTGTTTTGTGTATTATTCGTTTTGTCACATTTCCAGGTTTTGTTTTCAGTGTTTAAAATGTGTTTGTGTGTTTGATGGGAACCTCTTCCAAATGCTTGTTTTTGTCGTTTAAAACGCGCACTGGAAAGCGAGCACTTATGTGCCCCCAAACCGTTTTTCCTAAAAATCTCAAGAACGGGTCGGAACTGGTCGCTGGTACTTTTTGGCATTTATGGTAATTAGATAACTCGTCGAATGACGCGAAAAATAAAAAATCGGTCGTAACTTTTTGAAGTTTGAAGCATTTGAATTCAAACAAACCTAATAAAAATAGTGTTTGTCGCTGACAAACGGAAACTTTGAGAAAGAAAGGATCTACGTGAGATTGCCATTTGAACATAGTCAGCCGATATCATTCGGGTATAAGTGATGGATGTAGCAAGACCAAAGCCAGGGTCAGTAAGGGGCAAGATTACCAAAGGTCACGGTCAACCAACTTGTGAACTGATCCAGATTTCCTTTGTAACATGTCGGTTTGTATGAAATGTACATTGAAAGACCCTATTAAAAAGACATTTGCGCACACCGATAAACTTACATATACCAGGGTCAGTGAAGGTCAAGGCCATCAGACGTCAAGATCAACTGTCTTGTGGCCTGGTCCAGATTCGCTTCACAGCATGTCGATTTGTATGAAATGTGCATTCAGAGACCCTAACAAAAGCACGTTTGCGCTCAGCGATACGCTTACATATACCAGAGTCAGGGTAGGTCAAGGTCATCAGAGGTCATGGTTAACTACTTTGTGACCTGGCTTAGATTTGCTTTGCAGCATGTCGGTTTGTGTAAAATATGCATTCAGAGACCTTAATAAAAAGACTGGCACATTGATACGCATGTATATATATATATATATATATATATATATATATATACATGTATGTATGTATATATATATATGTATATATATATATACACACATACATATATCGTTCTCACATTTTATAGCAATCAAATCGTGTGATTGGTTTCATTATAACGAACTAACTTTCGCGCAAACAGTTGACTCAAAACTGACTCTGGGTCCAAGGTCATTGATGTCACTTCACTTCTTTTGATCTTGGGTGGGTTAGTAAACGCTAGAAGTGATCAGATATTCCGTTGGTGGCTATCTTCACTGAAAATACGCCAAAAATGCGTTTAGCGCCCTTACGTACACCCAAGCTACACCAACATCCCGTGTTGCTCGAAATCTGATCTGCGAAAAATAGCAAATGGCGCCATAGGTCAATTAACTGACATGATGTCGGCCCGAAATCCTCAGTCAAAACTTGAAATAAGTTGAAATTGTCGTGTGTCACGCTTAATGCTCAAACACGCACCCTTTTCCTGTCTCGTTTGAAAACCCCAACGGCTTGGCGTGTACGGGCCGAGAGTGTCCAAAGTTGACCTTTTCCACCCCATTTGACCTTGGCGGAATTGACCTAGGGCCGTGACAATTGCAAACTATATGAATCTTTATAGTCCTACCCTACCCATAAAATTCCATGTTTCTAGCTCTTTTTGTTCCTGAGATCGGAGGGGGCACTTTTGTGCCCCCTTGCAGTGCGCGTTAGCGCGAAACCCTCTTAAAACCCCCGCGTATTAAAAGGCACCCTATTTATCGTTTAAAAGGCACTCTTAACCTTTTTCCTTTGGCGTTGTTGAAAGTAAAAGAAAATGTGTACCAAAAGTGGAATTTTTAAGATAAATCTTAAAACTTTGTATGAATGCAAAGGTAAATAACTGGGAAAACGTAATAAGACAACATTTCTGTTTATCTTAGGCTATTTCACCAGGTCAGATCAACGTCAAAAGGTCGAAATGTGGTTTAATGTAAATATTTTCCACTCCTGTTTTCAAAATGAAGAATCCGGAATGTATTTGACTCAGCAATGTGTCTTCCAGTTGTGTCTGAAGTTTCAGGTTGATGCTAGGTCGGGTCACGGAGCTAAGACCTAAAATGTCCTCGCGCATACCCTATATCATGACGGCCATAAACAGGACTTTTAGAAATATATTCTGGTTAGATGATTGGCAACGGCACTGTGAAATGAACCTAAGGCCATTCTGTATAACTGAGCATAATGGAGGCCATTTGGGGTCGAGAACTGTAAACTGACCTGATGAACATGCGACCATGACAGCTGCTCTTCTTTTATCCTATGGCGCCGCCTTTGCCAGCATTGTACAAGCATTGCGATAAAAGCAATGTAAATTTGTACTTTTTGAATATAAAACGACTTTTCAAAGCTAAAAAATAAAATTTTCGTTTCGGCTGGATAAAAAAATATATATTCCTGCCATTTTCAGGCCCTGTGATCGCCTATCAGTTTTTTCGGATGTTTAAACGTATGCACCAAAGAGAATTCCTATCCATTAGCTGTCGGCTCGTATCATTTGCGTCAAAATAATTCCCGGAACATCAAAATTGTTGGATGTCAGAAATGCCCCGTCCTGAAAATTTGGCCCCTGGTATCCACCCTTCAGCCCTAATCAGTGCTGCGGACGGACTCTGCCCGCCTCTGATTTTTTGCTCGCCATTCCCGGGCTTTTGTGAGCTGCTTCACGAAAGTTGGCGACTTTTCCTCAATACGTTTTTGACATGTTGCGACGGAATTTAACAAATTTACCCTCTCCATAGGCGGTTCCCGGACACGTTTTTAGAAGGCATGCTTGAGAAATACTGCTCTTTCCGGACATCGCACTTCGATGTGGTCAAATGTTATTGATGTCGCTTTTGCCTTCACGGCTAGTTTAAATGATCGAAGTGTTTGTAATTTGCACGCTTCCAATTACTCTTAAGAAAAATGTTAGTCAGTGGCTGGTCCAGGAGAGTGTAAAAAGAGGTATTTATATTTCTGATTCCTAAGAATTTATGAATCATTTTACAAATAAAACAATGCTAACCTGTGATGCAGACATCTTTATCCTAATGCACTTACATAATTCATCTATATGTAGTTATATATATATATATATATATATACACCTATATATATTCACATCATATACCTATATATACTGTCAGAGTCATCTGCAGGTATCGTTTTTGCAAATTTCGTCCAATAACACATTAAGTGTGCCTAACTGACATCTGCATCTATGTGCCTGGTTCTATTTGCTCCACGCGTATTACGATCAAATGCTTTATATTTCAGTGAAGATAATAGAGGCGGTTCAGGGCAAAGAAAAAGGGGCATTCTATTTTTTCGTCTTCCTGAGAAATTATGATTCGATTTACGGAATAAGTGACAGATATCAGCGTGTAGTTATTGACCCCTCTTTTTCTGGTACCTGGATCCTCCTATGAGCTTTTGTGATATGTGTATATTGTGGCTTGTGACACATAAAGAAATGTTTCCCGAGCACAGATTAGCTCGCAACGCCCAAAAATGTCGTGAAATGAATTAACTCTTCTCAAATACGTGTACCCTTTTTAAGTTCGCTGAATACGCGTATGAATTTTGAAAATCGGTCTTTTCCTAACGCGTGTGGTAGACCTATCAGTTGTCTGTGGAATGACTAATGAAATCGAAGAAATCGGTCAAAATGTGGCCAGACAGATGCTATAAGTAAACTCGCCATTGATTCTTTCATTTTGACTCCTCATCCCCTCTTCAGTATTTTCAACATTTCTTCTTTTTTTGGAAATTTAGACCTTGCTACATACTGTCGAACATCATTATCCGATGTAAAATCGGACTCTAAATGTAAAGATGTAAAATCGGACGGATGGTTTTTCGGATAGCAGGGGGCAAAATCTGCCCCCCCCCTTCCAGGCACGGCATTGTACCTAGGGGGCAGTAGCACGGAATAGAGTTGAAAGATTTTCAAGACTTCGTTTTGCAAAAATGCGTTTTACGTCGTGATTAATAAATTGCCGTTAATTATCAAATCAGAAGGGTAGTTCTCAAGATCTGGGGGGATAAGCCTCATATACGGGAATGCGTTCTAGCGTTATGGATACGGGGATATGGATAATGCTTCGTCGCTGGACGACCGTATTCGCAAATAACCAAACACAGTAGTAGGTAAAGCGTGTGAACAAGGTGAGTGAATGCTGTTCTGCTGAACTCGTAGTGTGCAGGCGCCTGTCAACGATAGTAGCCCTAGAACTAGTTAAGGCATGCATGGCATGAATCGGACGTCGTGAGCAAGCTGTCGAAGGCTCCATGATATATGACTGGTCGCTGAAATGTAATCAGTGGTAATGACTTAAAATGACCAGTAATTTTATTTTTCCCTCACTTACAAAGGAATTATGTCAGCATCTGTACATGTGATTTGCGGTAAGGTCTGTCGAGACAAGTTAGAGACCTACGTAAATGCGTTTTCATTTACTTTAATATGGTTTAATATCATGGTATCATATGGTACCATAATATGGTTTAAGCCTGGGCGAACCACTGAGTAGGCTTGATACATTTCTGTATCAAGCCTACTGTCTGTGTCAGAACTGTAGATGAAAGAAGTGTAACTCTGGAATTGTTTATGAATTACATTCAAACAAGCAAGCAAGCATTCAAAAATCCATTTTCCATCGCGTGTACGACTAAATTCACTCGCTTTGCTCGCTGACTTCATCTGGATAAGAATCGTCGAATAACGTATGGCATCATTATTTCACGACGCTAAGAAATATATTCGTTTACTTTTGACGGTGATTACCAGGATGTGGTGTTCGACATTGCAGTTAGCCTTTGTTTCAGTTCAGAGAGACGGAATCAGACCAGATGGCTGAGGTGGAGAGCACCCTGTCCGAGTTTCGTCAGCTAGTGAAGGACATTGTCCGAACGGCCTGCAATACGGCCCTGCTTGAGGCAGGTTTCCCCACGGACGAGTACATCCAGGACCTGGCCGTAGCCGTCCGCTGCGGTACGTGTCTCAACTTTCACTGGAAGGTCTGCACCACGGCCGCGTGTTCTGGACCTTCCGGTCATCAGACTTCCTGCATCGCGCTGCACGCTGTACCGTTTTAGAATTTTGAAATGGTTTTAAACCTGAAAGAATTTCCGGGATGTATCCATGTAGGGATCCTAATGAGTAGTTTGGATCCTCAGGCAAAACATCCTGCTCCCAAACATTTTCTTCGGTTTCGATGTGGTGCATTTTTGCCTGTCTCTTCATGTACTATGCATGAACGAGGCCGCTTTGTTTTCACACTGACTACATATGCCATCTTTCCTTCGTTTGGAAATTAAAGTCCCAATCTTGTGCGCTTGAAAGGCGCCACTGACGAAACGTGCTTCTGCGCTGTCTATCAACAGGCCAGACGGTGTGGAAGACGAAGCTGCACCTGGATCCGGAACAGTGTCTGGCCATGTTCAAGGTGGGCGAATACTCCCAGCAGATGTCGTTCACCGAGCAGGCCGACAAGCGGCGTCAGTGTCAGAGGCTGACCAGGTGAGACCGGTGCCCTCCGACGCTTGGCCGTTCTTTCGCCTCTTTGTGTTCTCTTGGTCCTCTGTTTTCGCTGGCTGTCGATTAACCCTATTCCCGGAGGGCTAGACGGTATGGCCGATTCCCGGCAGGGGGGGCGGATTCGGCCCCCCCCCTGAGATCTCGAGAACTACTTATCCGATTTCATCGCAACAAACGGCAATCGATTTGCCGTGACGTGAACTACATTTTTATAAAAAGAAATGTTCAAAATTTTGAATTCTGTGGATACAGGGGGGCAAAAATGTCAAAATGGGGGGTACTTTTGGACTTCTTATAACTCCGTTGTTTATAGACCGATTTCGATGAAACTGGCATGAATCGAGAGAATATAAATAGGGCTTTTACCATGGGTCCGCAAATCCGAAATTTTGGGAAAATTCATGGGCGTTCACAGGGTTTTAAAAAAAGGAGGATTAGTTTTCTAACAACTGAATGAACAAAAGAGGCAAACACCATTTTTTGGCTTGTGATAGTCACATTATACTAAATAAGTACAAATCACATTACAATGTTTGTATAATGTTAGCATAGGCGGTGCCAGGGACATGAAAAAGGGGGAACTGTCACGGTCACACGTTTCTCAGATCAACTTGTGACCTTTGACCTTAAATGACCTCCAGTGACCTTGGGGTCACTTGGAATGATCTCGTGTGTATTCAATATTATCTGTCAACGTTTTCAATCATTTGAATTCACTCTATTCCAAAAATTACATTTTGCGGCTATTGCGATATAGGGTACGCGCACTGACATTTTAAGTCATAGCTCCGTGACCCGACCTGATATCAAGCTGAAACTTGGTACACAAGTAGAAGGCACCCTTCTACGTCATATATAATCCGGGTTTGGCATTTAAAAAAACGGTACCGAAATAATTGCGAAAAAAACAAATTTTGACTTTTGACCTTGACCTGACCTTGTAAAATGACCTCAGATAAACAAAATTACATCTGCACATTGCCCAACTATTTAGCTATACATTCATATAAAGTTTTAAGTTTTAGCTTTAAAACTCTGTTTTTGGCAGACATTTTCATTTTACCCTCAACATGGCCAAAAATGGTATGAGGTGCCTCCCAAAAACGTTACTTGGCTCCGCCCCTGAGCAAAATGGAATTTTGAAATTTTGTCACAGCACGAAGAAAGAATAGCTAAGAAAAGTCACCAAGTTTCGTGAAGCTGCGTTAAAAAGCCTGGAATTGGCAAGCAAAAAACCTGAGGGGGGGCGGATTCCGCCCCCCCCTGCCGGGAATAGGGTTGGGCCATTGCAACTGTTCGCTACGAATCGCAGACTTTCCTTTGCCGTTTCATTTCCCACTTAAATACTGGAGGTAAAAATTGAAAGACAGATGTCACAACTGATTTTTTTATCAAGCTGATCCGAATTGTTTGATAGGGTGGTGTTGGGGATCGGAACCCATGATAATCGGAGCCTGCTTTAAGGACTCCGACCCCCAAACTCGTTCACACAATTCCAGGAAGCAGCCGATTTGCTGGCAAAATTTTAGCAATGGACTGCGTCCATTGCATGCATTTTCTAATTTCTCAGTTAAAACCTGGATTTTTAGGAACGTTATTTCAGGCACCATGGCGCGATTTCCTCCACATGGCTGCTGGAATTGGGAAATTAAAGTTAACGATTTTGTTGTACCTTGAAAAAGTAAGCAGCATTTGGTGAATTTTTGTGCAAGTTTTCGGGAAGTTGGGCTGCAAAATCGGCGTACGGTTTTTGGACTGTTGTCACGTCACCACTGAATGCGAAAGCCTACTTTCTTTGTTTCCTCCGCTAGGGCGTTGCTTTGCAATTGGTAACCGGCGCAGTAATTGAATTGAATTTATCAGAGTGCATCGACAGCAAGGCGATGTTATTCTCTTCACTGCTAAGATCGGGGTCCATATTGGCAGGTTTATCTACACGATTGACCTGATCCTCATGACATGCAAACACCAGCTGATGAAGAATACCACGCGGTACTTGGAGCAGCAGCTGCTGGCTCGTGTGGAGCGTATACCGGCCGAGGACGAGCTGGTCATCGAGCTGGACACACCGCCGCCCGGCAAAACACCATCCCAGCTCAAACGGCCACCATCTGGACCCAACGTGGACGGTGACGTTAGTGCAGTTGGTCTATACTATTTAGGCAGTGGCATGAACGCACATGTGTTCGTTACAGCCCATGCGAATGCTTCGTTTGGCATGCTGTATTGTATCAAATTGGTCACGGCTGTTTTCGGGACATCGGGATGTCTTTCCGATTCAGGTGAGGCACGTCATGTGAACTAAACCCCGTAATGTCAGCGATGTTTTGTGCATAAGTTTGGGTGTTAAATACATGCGGAATGATAGGTGAAGTCTCGCCACTACATTCGGTGCGGCGCTCTGCGGATATTCTTAAGTCGCGCTAAAAAAGCCGTTTCAGTCGCGCCGAAATTTTGCACAGCCAGCGGCATTTGCTGAGGACGAAAGGTTGAAGTATATGGAAGCTAGTGACGTAGGACGTTTTAAGCAAAATACTCCAAATTTCCGTGCCAGATGCCACAATATACACCAAACTGCAGTTAGGAACGCTGCGATTTGGCTTAAATTAATATCCAAGTAAAGACTGGGATGTTTTAGAATCATCATTTAATCATTTCATGTTTTCTGTCATAAGGTAAGTTCTGGTAATCATATTTTGCTTGGACGTTTAGGGCATTTAGTGAGCTTTGCTAATAATATTTTTTTCAGACTTGTATATTGCAACCGCTGGAACTCATCCTTTATTCCTGTTCACAAATGAGCAGCCTCGATTGTTTACATTTGGTTTCCGAGAAAGTGTTGCTATGGTTATAGAAGAACCGGCTGCTGTCCTCTCCTGCAGCGTATTAGTCTTGGTGCTTGTTTGGCATCGACAGTGATGCTAATATTTGTTACGCAAGGGTTTTCTGCTTATGCCATATTCCATCAGGAAGGTAAACCCTCATTTCAGGCTGTATCCCAAATTAGATGGAAAACCAGTGTGTCCTTTTGACAGCTCTTCCTAGGTATTGCTACCATCGTAGAAATCTCGTTGTATAACATGGCAAGTTACGAAAAATCGGCCCGCTCGATTTAACATTTAACTATGGAATCAAGGAGACAAAGCTTGGTACCATGCTATGAAACCCTGTAAAATCACTGTCACAAGTTGTAAGTGGCCTTAAAACTGTGTGAAACGAACCTTTACACCTTTCACTTACCAGGGAACAGTGCCCAGAACATGTTCCGATTACGTCATAGTATCGCTGGTGGTGGCCCTGGAGCCCAATTTGACACCCGTGTACGTATCGTCTGGGAATTTTTAGGTCACTGCCAGTTGGATAGGTCACGGAGCTATGACCACTTTCTGAGGGACATATCACAAAAGAATCTTGAAAAGTCATCGTACCTGAAACGTTTTAAGCGTTTTACGAGACTTGGTCTTCGTTATTCCTATCTGTGGGTGTCGCCCATGACTTCAGTGACCTCTTAACGTGGGTCCTCACTTCGATCAAGACCATGTTGAGTCGAAGTCATGAACTGTGGCCACTGACATTTTTAACGCGTTATTGAATTTGGAAGAGTCATAGAGTATTTGGAAGCTCTGATTTGCAGAACAACAGTGATTCCATTCCCTAATCACCGTTTGGGGACAGCCATGTCGTCGAGAAATCCGTCTGCACGCTTGGTTTTGTTTCGTCACGTCAGGTACAATGGGAGTCGTACCCTTGTACTGTCGAAGGTGGCCGAGTGACCAATAGTGCCAGGGTTAAATCTCTGTCGTGGGCGCCTACTGAGTTTGCTGGAAACGATCCATTTGGAAACATAACAGATTATCGGATGGCGATGAGTTTTTCACCACTTCTGTCAGGAAGTGACAGATGTTTTTACCCTGGGCGAATTTCGCCACATTGTGGCTGGTGGTTGCATGGCTGGACGATGGCTGGTTTTGTGCGGTGGACCTGTTTGGGGTGCGTCAACACGTGACGCCGCGGTGTGGTTGTCTGCAGCAGCAGGGGGCGCCTGCTCCCGAGCCGCCGCCCGAGCCGTCGCCCGAGCCGGCCGATCCCATGGAGGAGCCCGAGGCGCCCATCGAGCCGCTGTTCGTCACCGAACTGGAGTTCCGAGGCGCCTCGCCTCGCCTGATGCCCGCCATCAAGGACTTTGAGTCGGCCATGGACAAACTACTGCTGGACAGCCGGGAGATGGTGGAGAACATGGAGAACCTCTTCACCGACGATACGTTTATGTTCATCACTAGGTGAGGGACTTCGTGGCGGGGTTTGCTGACGTGATGGAGACGATACTTGAATCACCACGTCACCATGTTGTGCGTAAGTGGTTACATGATACAGTTTCTGATAGTCGCGGTAAGACGTTGGCTGTGGTCGTTTGAGCCGTCACATCGGGCTTTCCTGCGTGGCGCGCGTTACACAGGTCGCAGCAGTCTTCTCCTCAGTCTGGGATGTATGTTCCATTATTTCTCTGGGCCTGGGTTCTCACAGTATCAGATCTGACGTACATGGAAACTTTCAGCCATTACACAAAATTATCGTAAAGTGAGTGTGATATTTGGAACATTAAATGGAAGGCAGACAGACTTTTTTAGAATGACTGGGGCACACGCAATGATAGCCGGAAAACTTAATCCAGCATTGACTGGGGTATTTTGTCTCCTTCATTTGACTGGAACGCCCGAGTCGGCTGCATGAAACGGCAATCGACAGTGCCGAACCTTGCGATCCCGTAACATAGCCTTTTTTACTTCTGGGCCACTGATAGCATGACAGGACGGGTCAAACAGAAAGAAGTGGCAATTTTCTAGAGAGTCGCGTAATCTCAAAAGCAAAACGAGACAAGCAGAACGAGACAAGGTCACGTGGTGATACGCTCCTGGCGGCATGACCTCATATTCTAAATGACACCTGACCCAAGGTCATATAGGTTCAAGGTCGTAAGTCGGGTCAGATTTGACCTCTGGTACAGCGTGTCATGAGATGCTTGTTTTCTAGCCCATTTGACACGGAGATTCAAAAAAAAAGACGCTTTCAAAGAGTCTGGGGCACAAAAAAACTTTGAAATGCCCCAAATCACCGTGCATATCCAATATTGTAGCATTTTGTTGTTTCAGACTGGTAATACCACGAGCTCGCTAGTGACCTCAGTGTAACAGCTCTAGATGGCCTTACCAGTCATTATGTCTTACGTTGCACATTTCCCGCAAATTTTGCATAATATTGCAAAGGCCGATGATATCTTCACGCTGGCCATCCACAACGCCAAACAGACGAGACCAGTTTACTCGTTTAGTTGAAATCTGCATAAAACTACCAACGCTCAAACAAGGAGAAAATATTGCAGTGTTGCAAGAAACTGTGGTGAGTCCTGCGTGCAGTTTGTTGCAAGAAAACTCGATAATCCCTCTGGCCGTATCCAAAGGTCGGTTTGCGTTCAGCCCATTTCCTAAAATATATTCTCACTGGACCCGGAAAATGAAAAAGACGTATTTGACGTAGGATGACGTAATATGAGGTCAGAGGAGCTCGATATTAAAGTATCAGGTCATGTTGATTTGCAGTGCGAGCCACGGTTACCATGTGTTGTAAAAGCACAGATAATAAAACGGTGAAGTAAAATTGAACGTCAAATCGCAAAACATGGTCATCTTTATTACGCCATTAGGTTTTGACCGATGATGACCTCGTTTTCAGATTTTCGTGAGAATGAGCAAAATTTATCTAAAAAAGATAAAGTTTCCGAACGTTGCGTTTATTCGCTTGGGAGATACATAAGAAATGCATGGGGGGCGTTAAACGTCCCTCCCAGCCATAAGCTGGTTAAAACCCATGACTGAAGACTGCATATATGTATATATATATATATATATATATATATATATATATATATATATATATATATATTGCCCATATAGCTCTAGGAGCAAGCGACATTTTGGTATCAGTCATATTGGCCAGTGGTATCGCTTTGTCAGTATTTTCCTTTTGATATGTGGCAAATAATTGTCATCGGGTAATAAACCAACTCAGTACTTTTGATCGGTTGACAGATGAAAGACCTATAGGGGCCATGCAGCCCTGTGGTTGTTATGGTCTAAGGCCAGATGGCAAACACACAGAGAGACACCAAAAAGGCCAAAGGCACCAAGGGAAATAGCAATCATGAAAAAGGGAATGCTCGATGAATAACGCATGCTTTGAACTGAGATGGTCAAGATGTAGCATGTAGTCGTAAAAGCCAATATGTAATGTATGTTGTGTCTCAAAACACTACACATTCGGAGTAATCCAATTTTCCACGGTTTTCCTCAGTATCCTATCCAGTTGTGTCCTATTTACAGCTGCTGCTGGAAGCCGCGAATGGTGGAAGCCGATTACTGTTGAGAGAGGACTATGTTTCTATTTTTGTGTGATAGAGGATATATACACACACACACACACCTGTATATATATATATATATATATATATATATATATATATATATATATATATATATATGTGTGTGTGTGTGTGTGTGTGTGTATGTATATATAATAACAGTAACAGTAATATTTTTCATTTAATGGCATTTTTTATTCTGGTTATTTTTGGGGAAAATCGAGTGCTGGAAACGTATTGGGCACATTTTTTTCAGACTAATGCAGCATATTTATGAGATCTGCACCAAGGTGGAACATTCCTTGTGATACTGTTCTTCCGTGTGGTAAAGACTGTCTTTGGAATGCCATTTGAAAGCAATTATGCTGGGATTCCGGCTGTCTGGCGGTTTCTTGAACGATTTCACATCTTGTTGATGAACTGTAGGCTGCCGTTTGCCGATTTCCGATAGGAAACTGATGCGCTGTAGTACGAATTTCGTTAGGAAGTTTTAACTTGCCATGGCATTGTTTGGTTTTTGGCATCTCAACCATAAATACAGGCCAACAATAAATGGCAAGACCCTGGGCAATGATGAACAGCAAGGACCAGATTTAGAGGACGTACTGGACTCGGACCAGGACCTGGCGAACACCAACGACCACATTCTCAACATGGTTCGCAGCGGTTTTGAGGTCAGTGCAATCTTGATATATCCGATTCCCGGATTTGTGGTAATTCTGCACTGGCTAATGCTTGATATAAAACGCTATGATGGGTAATCAGATGTCAATAGTGTAACACGTGGCACATTTCAGTATTCACCGGACTTTCCTTTGGGTCCGTAAAATGTTATTTTGGAACTCTTGCGTCACTCCTTTTTGTGCCCCAAAAATGTTTCTGATGTAGGTACCGCCACCACATCATCCCAATACCATTAGGCAAGGCTGGAAAAGCTGTTGTTTTTCTGGGCGTCAGGAGACACAAAATATGGGTTACCGAAAAGCATTTATTCTTTGAAGAACCTGCAATACAAATGCATTAAAATTGCGTTATTTCGTTTATTTAGACCCCAGACTTGTATGGTCTCGAATACTACATATTTGTGCTGTAGCACAAAAAACGAGTTTCCAGCCATGCCACTGCGTGAAAATAAAAATCACTAAGCGCTAAGCAAGGTGGTTAGACCGTTGGTTCACACCAGTTGGTTGGTCGGTTCAGACCAGTTTAGGTGTGTTATAAGCTTCACAGCGACAATCGAACTGTGTGTCACGTAGACTGTGTCCTGGTTCTGGACCCACAGGCGGCGCAGACGTACATACAGACGTTCGAAATAGTGAAAACATGGTTCTACGAAAACATGAGGACGGACATGTCGACTTTTGCAAACGTTGGATGTGGTACGTGTTTTGTACGAGTTTTTATTGCCTACCGTATTTCCATTTTCATTGACTATCGACTCTCACTAAGCACATCTTTTGAATGTGTGCCCTTGAAAAGACGTGTGGCCAGTTTTGATTCTGTTTTCTTGGCATCTGGTGCCGGGCAAAGCACTGCCTTGCGAATAACAAGTCTTGCTTTATACCAGATCTGGAAAAGTTCAGCACGGCGTTGGCCAAATTCACCAGCCAGGTGAATCAGGTGAAGAACATCCCAGCAGAACGCAAGCTGGGCATGTTCTGCGTGAACGCTGCGACCGTCAAAGAGATGGTGCGACCGTCGCCGGAAGACTGCTTGGACGAAATACACAAAATCATGCCGGCGTGAGTAATCCCTGTGACGTCATAAAGTGTAAGACGAGGGGAGGAGTATGGAGCTAACGTGCATATGTATAAAATACCTTTTCTGGTGGTCATCAAACACTGCTCTCTGTTTAAAACCACTTCCCATATATATATATATATATATATATATATATATATATATATATATAATAAACATAAAAGATATAAAAATATAGTAAAGGCAATAAAAAATAATATAAGGAAATAATATATATATATATATATATATATATATATATATATATATATATATATCAACGGAAACGGTAATCCAAGCCCGAAGCGACAGTGCTCAGTAGATGTTACGGAACATAATCAAAGCAAATGAACACTGTCGTAAAAAGGCGAGGCAAAGCTGTGTGCACAGAAACTCATTGATATTCCAGATCGTTAAGAATAAGTACCAGTCATTTGTCTTGCTTCGTCCAGTGTTGATGTACATCGACACGCTCCTTCCCAGTAACTGAGGCTGCATTGTCTTTCAGGGTGACAAAGGCGCGCGTAGAGGCGTTAATGACGGAATCGCAGGATGCTCACTACAAGCTGGAAATAACTCCGGCGACCACCGACGAATACGTGACATTCCTAACCTTTCTGGATGACATATCCATCAGGGTTTGTGCAAGATACATTACTAGTGTGCAAAACATTGCTGGCGCCGAAGCAGAGGGCCGGTTCCCATAAGTGGATTTTGAAGGTTATTGTTCTGTGATAGGTATTCTCAGCTTCGTTGTAATCTTACATGGCTCAGTTTTTCAGATGACCGCTGGTAGATGGGAAGGTACAATCCATCCACCAGGGTTTTTGCGAATGGATGGTTGCAAATTCTGTTTTGTAACCTTATCTATCGTTCTGAACTTTCGTGCAACTGGTTTTAAATTTCTGAACTTTGAACTCTTCGCAAGTATTCTGCAACATTTTAGGTAAATGCCTGGAAAGGTCATGCAGCTATGCTGTCGTCCATGAGGACATGCCATGAAGATACCCCGATGCGGCTCTGGTCCGTCATCGTAAGGCAAACGTTTAAAGCGCTTTGCATTACGAGTACGAGTACGAGTTTTCGTTCTCAGCTTTATCCACGGATGTCGCCGGTGTCCGACCCGTGACCTCCGCACTAGGGTCCTCATTTGGGTCACGGACATCGTAAGTCATGATCACCCGTCGATCCTTGAAGTTCTTGACCTTTTTTGGGCTTGCATTGACATCAGGAAATTGGCGTTAAGAAGAAATGGGAGTTGGTGAGACCCTAGTCGCCGTCAGAGCTTGTCCGCCATCGATTGGAAAGGGCCTAAAGGGTTCGCCGTGTATGATGCAATGGGAATCAGGATCCACTAGTCTGACTTCATTTGAAGCCTGCCAAGTCACCATACCATGCAAGGCGCACGCTAGCAGGCGGCTTGCGCTGCGCTTGCATTGCGCTGAGTGCAAACTGCGCGTGCGCTCAGCTTGTACAGTGTCATTTTACGTGGGACATCTGGGTTTTTCCCTGATTTCCCTGATCACTTTGTGAATTTGTGCCTTTAGCTACTGGTCGGACTTCGCCTCCCATCTTCCTGCGTGAACCCTTATGCTTCATCACGTTCCAGAAGTCTTCCAAAGGTCGCAGCTGTTGCACACAGGAATAGTTCATGTCACATGCCACGCAAGGCACCCCTTCCTCCTCCAGGAGGTCGAGTGTCTCCCAGGTGCAGTGTGCGCTCGTTAGGTCGGCCAGAAGAGCATGTCGCGGTCAGGATACCTGGAGTCCAGAAACGGCACAAGAAGCATCCTGATACACTTCTTGCGGAACTGTTCGCCGGCCACTTTTGTCTTGCATAGGAATATGACAGGCAAGGTGATCCCACGCGGGCTGATGACAAATCAAACCAGCAGCTTCCTGGGAAACTTGCACTCTTCGCGGAACATCGCTTCCGGGGACACGTCAGCACGTACACGGGCTTCGTAGCCTGCGTTTGCTGACATCTAACTGCCGCTTGTGGTGAAGTAGGACTCGTCTTCCGTGGCGATGTCAACCTCCTTGTTTAGCGCCAATGGACCTCGCGACAGCTTCCGGATGTCAGTGTTCTGAGTTGCTGCCTGCAGCTGGTGCTCCGTAACTTTCGGTGCTTTCCGCGTCTCTCGGTACTTCAGGTCAGCCGCGTTCAGAACCTTTTGGATGCACGACCTCGGAATTCCAGTTTTTCTAGCCAAAAATCTGGAGACACACAAGCATTGCCGCTGGCCGTTGTGGAACAGGTCGTTGTTCCTTCTTCAAACCAGCCTGCATTTTGGCGGCCCTTTTCCGTTCCCCTGCTCATTGATCCTTACTTTTTTCTGTGGTCCTGTAGAGCTTCCCTGAAAATTTTGTGGGACCGGAAATGTCGGACAGTGCCAGATTCCTTCCACCTGGGATTATGTGAAACAAAATCCGCTTCCGTGCTTGGAGCATCCTGCTTACGTAACGACGCTATACTTGCGACAGAATGCAGATAAGAAGAGAGAGTTTCAAACAGATATTTGTCAGTTGTTGAATATGCGTGCGCCAAATGATATTTAAAAGCCTGCGGTGGCTCCAGAGACATTGCCATGGAAAATTTGTGATTTCATAGAGGCCACCCGTTACCTGTAATCCTGTCATCTTTCTGTTGGGTCTGTGCGCAGCATTCAGATTAGTCTCACTTTGTGTGTATCTCGCCTTTGCTGTGAGTCTGGGACAGGAGTCTAGTAATTGATGACAGTGTTATTACGCAACTTCACGCCTACGCTTCTGTTCACCAGATCGAAAGTTTAGAGCAGGAGGCGGACGTGGTGTGCCAGATGGTGGAGCTCATGGAGGATTACCAAACGCCGATCCCTCCGGAATACATCGCAGAATTCAACGTCAGTCGCTGTAGCACCTGCTGTTACTGCAGCTCCTTACGTGCTGTCCGTTTCCGTCGAATGGCTTGGGGATGATTTAGCGTTCCACTTTTTCAGTGAACGGGTCGTTTAACATACATTTTTATTGAAGTGCCCGGGTGCATTAAAGGGATTGCTGTATCTTTGTCGTCATATCATGGATGAACTTGGCTGGTCTCACGCTGAAAACGTTTTTAGTACTGCAGTTTTCTGAAAGCGTTAGAATATTCAGAAAACGTAATTAATTGAGAACTATAATTCGTAGTCATCCGCTGATATGGCGCAATACGGATAGGCCAACACAAGCAAGGTCAACGCACGCAAGCGTTCATTGACCTGCGCCCACTTATAGCGCCACGCAGGTGCTGTAAAAGGACTCAGCTGAATAGGGCACACGGTAACCTGTAAGAAATACCTTTGGGAGTCCTTAGGAGGACAGTTTTAGAAGAGCATATATTACAGCGCTACTACGAAGAATACCACGCTACAACTTCGCCATATCAGTCCAAAACAGATATTATGGTGCAGTATTCTCTACGTACTCTTCGTTATGCAGTGTCGAATACATCCAATAACGCAAGGGTGATGCACGAGATGACTAATGCTGCTTCGAAACTGGATGTATGAATGGTTTTATGTCCAGCCATGACGTGTTTCTGGTGTCCTTTTTTACGTCGCAGACGCTCAGCCCGACCGTATCGGTTCTTCACGACTTGACTGATAACTGTGTCAGCGACCGGGACGCGCTCGTTGAAAAACTGTCGGCCTCGCTCGCAAAGGACATTAAGAAGCTCACCAAGGATACTGAAACGGTCACACAGCAGATCGACGTAAGCACTCAGGGGTCGCCTCAAAGATGCTAACCACTGCCGAGTATCCCGCGTGAGAGTCAGCAACGGTAATTGATCCAACTAATTAAAGTGCGCCGATGAGTTATGCCATATGTCCTGGTGCAGCAACCTGTAAAATAATATGATCGGTCACGACTTGGCAGAACCACATGAATCATTGTGAAATTATGTTATTTGTGAGGGGTCCTGGTGAAAGATCTTAGCGTTGCCGGACAAGTACTGAGCTGAACGATTTGTCGAAAAATGAGCTTGACATCTTTTAATTCGTCCAAGCAGGATCCCGTTCTTCTCCAAATGGAAGCCGATCATGCAGAAGTTACTAATAAACTAGCTAGCTGCACAGCACTGCTCGGAAAGCAAGAAGAGCTGGCCACGACGTACAAGGAGCACCAGAAAAAATTCAGGGTAAGATACCAGGCTGACGCGTGCGTTTCTGCATGCCTGTGCGTCCGTCAGCGTGTCGTCGCTTGTGTCAGCGAGCGTGCTCTTATGCTTGCGTCCGGACGTCTGGAGTCTGAAGACAGCACGGCGGCGGTAGTGCAGTATGTCGCAATGCTGGTATGAGGACCACTTCGCGCTGCGGTGTAAGCAGCCCTCCAAGGCGTACGGTATGACAAGGAGCATCAAAGCACCAGATGCGCATCAACGCGCTGCGCTGGCCGTTCCGCGGTGCGTTTCCCGGCGCTGTACTGATACGGCAGTGGGAGCCTCTTTGATCAGAAGCCAGTTTTTGTATGACATTAGCTTCTGCACTGGTGATGCGCAGCTACGTTTGCTGTGCTCAAACTCTGACGAGGACGAACTGCTGCTTTATGCCAGACTGGTTGAGGAGACCGTTTCCGTATCGTCTCCAAACACCCAGCCGATTGCCGAGAGCTTTTCATGAGTACGCCCGTCGGACAGAGGGCAGACTCGTCAGGTCCGGGCCGACGTGGCCGCTGACCGCGTTGTGACGCGCGACTCGCGGTCCACGCCTGCATAGCTCCTTCGCCCGGAGGCTGGGGTGATGAAAGTCAGGGGAAGAGGGAAAAAACAGGAAAGACCTGAAAAGGGTAAAAAAGAAATTGGTCATGTGACCGGTCGGGAGATAAAGCTAGGTGGCGCTGGGCGTTGCATACTTCTGTTGAGCAGAAATTTCAGGTGAGACGCACTAACCAAACATACTGGCAAGCATACACATAACATGTAGTACGGCGGCATTCGTGGGTATAACACGACTGGTATCCAGCGGAAATATTCAGTCTTTGTCTATTTCATCGCGGATTTTCAAAGTGCGCAGTGTGTGAATTGTGCGGAAGAGGTGTATTTGTAGCACTTCATCACCACGAGCAGCATGAAATCTAAATACAGCATTGAATCCAAAGTGATATCCTTGGAAAGCTGAAGCTTATCCGTTGCTGGCTCTGTTTAGATGACCTGTTGTCAGAAATTTTCTTTCGATCGTGTTAGTGATTTGTCCCAGGGATGATCACCCTTGCCGAACATTTGTCTTGCTTTTGTCCTGAACATATGTATCACATTGATGTGTTTTTCATAGACATAGAAGCATATTAAATATTAAAAGTACCAATTAAGATCTGAAAACCTATATCAAAACTGATTAGATATACCTGGCGTCTTCTTTAATATTCAAGGCATGTTGAGGCTTTGACTTGCAGAACCATGTGGTGGCTGCAGTTTTGCTTGAATGTCCCATTACCAAGACAGTGGCTAAGTTTTCATAAAAAAAAATGCCAGGGAAACTTCAGGCTCGGTGGGATGAGCCATCGTGGTCATGAACAGCATGCAGGGGAACGACTAGTGTAAAAAGCAATGTAAAAACACCGTTTTATCTGTCACTCTGACCAGCTCAAGCCAGGGAGGGAGCGGCACGAGCGGCTCCAGACCAGGGTGGGCTAGGACACGAGACAGGCACGGGAAGCAAGGAAAGGCGAAGTGTCTGCGAGAATACTTGCAGCTTTCAGCTGGGACGTTTAGGACGCAAAAACGGACGGACGAGTCTGAAGAGAACAGCGAGGGCCAAGCTGGAGAAATATGTCAAGAAACAATGGCGGAGCCCACCGAATCACGGGCTGTGCCCTGGAGAGAGAGAGAGAGAGAGAGAGAGAGAGAGAGAGAGAGAGAGAGAGAGAGAGAGAGAGCTGAGGAACAGATTGTTTTCTATACATTGGGTGTTAAACGCAGCATCTTTATCATCGTCAGCTGTGTTCTTTTCCTGTTTCTCGATTTGTCTAAAAACGGTTCGTTAATGGCGTTCGAGTTCGTACAGACGCTGTCCAGATGGTGTCATGTCATTACGGATTGGATAATTCAACGTTTCAATCTGCTTTTGACTCAGTTCTCTGACGATGTTGAAAGCAAACTGAGGCGTTGAGTTTTCGTATACTTAAAGCATTTGGATTTTGTGTGTACGAACTCTCTGTGTTATGTGTGTATATGTGTATATATATATATATATATATATATATATATATATATGTATATGTGTGTGTGTGCGTGTGTGTGTGTATGTGTATTTGTGTGTAATGTGAGGTAACCGGTTGCCCTTCTGCTGCCGCTTTCAGCTTGAGGTGACAAAGATGGAACAGTTGGAGACGGCTCAGAATGAACTACGTCTCAGGCAGCTGCTGTGGGACTCCTTGGATGAGTGGGACAGCTTCCTCGCCGAAACACTAGTTGTAAGGACATCTTGTCTTTTCCATTATGTTCTTTTAATTAATACCAGGCGTATTGCGGCTTTCCAGATGAGCTTGTTTCCTCTGTTTGAAAATTAATTGTGGTAACTCGAACTTGAAGTAGAGCCTGCCACTGAATATGCTGACCACGGAAGTGGTAGTTTTATTTTCCTTTGGTTCCTGCTGATGCCACTCATGACCGCTGATGCGGAGCTGATTGGCTTTTTTTGCAGCGATGAATTTGTAGCACTAGAAACTCCGATGTACTGTTTGGTTCAGTTCTTAATATGTTGAGGTGATTGTTTCGTGTTCGCTTTCATAAGTGACAGTTCCCTGTAAAAACTTTATTTCCTGGTTTTCTTGGCTAAATATTGAATGCTCCAGCTAATGCATTATTTTACGAATGTTGTTTACTTTTTTAAGACACCAGATTAGCCGAATCATGCGAAAACACTTGCAGATGACGAACCGCTTAGGTGTTCGGACACCAGACCTGTCTTACTAAAGGCAGAAGGCAGCAGGTTGTCACCAGCTTGTTGTGGCAGTTACTGTGGATAGATGTCGCGAATTTGGCAACATGTTTCTGATTAGTATTTAACATTATGGGACTGTCATGTTGTGCACTGGACCTCATAGTCGAGCTAGTACGTTGAAATGCTCCCACTCGGTGAGTCGGGTAGCTTGAAAAAAAACTTGGTTGTAGCAACAAAAGGAATGGCAAAAAGGAAACCACGTTATGGAATACGACATGCTGAGCAGAACGGTGAACTTTTGTCGTCTTCAGCCTTTTAAGTCGGCATTAGGAACCAATTGCCTGTCGTACTTTTCGACTGATTTGACGTCGTAAAAAAAAACGACAGAACCGTTAAAAACGTGCGACTGCTCTTGATTGCTATTTAGCTCATTCATTGTTTCAATGCGGTGTTTGTGCCAGATATTTCGTACTCTTTCTCTCTCGGAAGGGAGCATAAAAACACATTGAGCTACATGCCATTCAATACCGCGCTGTTCGTACTGCCCATTGAAATGTCAATGATCCTTCATTGCGCCTTAAAAAGCCCCAGTTGTGTGCGTTTGTTTCGATTGGTGAGTGTTTTGCACCGACCGCGGCTTATATTTACGACTGTCATTGAGCTTCTGTAGGACGTCTTGAATGCATTATTGCGTTCGTCATCAAACAGGCACCTTTCGACGGCCTTGACGTCGAGGAACTAACCCAGCTGGTTGCCAAGTTTAACAAGACCGTGGTCCAGCTAGAAAAAGGGCTTCCTCCCAACAATGTGGTGGCCGTGCTGAAGGAGAAGGTCGACGACTTTAGAATAAAGGTAAACGCCATCATTTGACTTGACCCTAGAATTTGGTGACACCGTTTTTTCACGCTCACCGTACAGGGAGTTGGTGTAATCCACTAAAGTTTTTCTCAGCCGAATTCGGATTTCTTACCTTCTCTGAAAGTCTGAAGTCAGTACCATGAAAGCCCACTCCTTTCGCGATGTTTTGTTTAGGAGAAATCCTGATCGGCTACGTTTCCTCGATGAAGGAAAAACGTTTAGCTTATTGCCGTACCCACAACGCTAACAGGCATTCCCGTATGGGGAGAGACCTTGTTTGGCCCTCCGCCGAGATCTCGAGAATTACCCGTCCGCTTTGAACAGAACAGACGGCAATCCATTCGCCAGGATGGAAGCTACATTTTTAAAAGAAATTTTGCAAAATAATCTTATTAGGGACGAATAAAGAAGGGGGGAGGGAAAAAGCCAGAATTGGAGTATTTTTTCTTTTAGCTCTGATGTTTGTTGACCGATTCGCATGCAGTTGACATGAATCGCAAACTAATTGACGGAAATTTCCTTTTGGTCCTTACATGAAGAATTTTGAGAGGATTCATGATTGTTCACATGGTTTGGAAAATAGGAGCACTTAAGAAAACTGAATTAACGTAAACGTTTAGGATCTTTCTTAAGCGTTTACGCGTCAATCTGCGTTTAGGAAAAAAAACAAATCACATATTATTCAAGTACTGCTGGCATAGGCGGCACCATTGGACATGAAAAAAGACTGTCGTCATCGCATGTTCATCCAGTCATGTTGCGAACTTTTACCTCAGATGACCACAGATGAGCCCAGAGTCACTTAGATTCATTTCATAGTGTTCGAAAACGTCTCCAGTCGTTTGAATCGACCGTATTTAAAAATTCTGTCGCCCGTCGTGATATAGGGTACGCGCGGACATTTTAGGTCATAGTTCCGTGACCCGACTTGATATTGACCTTAAGGACTAAGAAACAAAATCAGAGCCAAGTGAGAACGCTGAGCTGATTGACATTAATTCGGAATGCCCAATTTTGAAAATCAGTGACAAAAATATTCACATAAAATTAAATGTTTGCTCTTGACCCTGACCTGACATTGTGAACTTGCCGAAGATCAACAAAAAGATGTTGCATGTTGGCCAGATTATTTGCCTAAACACTCATAACGTTTTAAGCCCCATCTTAAAAAGCTGTTTTCGGTAGTCATTGGTCTTTTACCCTCAACAGTGCCAGAAATGCCCGAGGTGCTTTCCAAAAACTTTGCCTGGCCCTGCCCCTGAGCAAAATACAGTCATGAACATTTGACATGACACATAGCAGGAATACATCAGAAAAGTGGTAAAGTTTCGTGAAGATACTTGAAAAACTATGGGAATGACGAACAAAACAACGGATGGGCTTCTGAAGTTCCTTCTCCGTCATGCGGGGATAAAGTTAAGGCATTTCTTAGCACTTGTGTTTCGTTTACTGATTGGGCTGTAGAAGTTGAATGGACGTCTTGAAGCCAGACACTGAACCGGTTGGGATGGTGTTGCTATACTTATTAAAGCATATTTCGTCCCCATATTTGATAAACATCAAGTAGCTGCTGTACAAATGTTCGGAAGTGACGTGATTGAGTTTTATGATGTGGATGCGGATCGAGTTGGACGAATCTCTTTGCCGCCATGTCCTGCTCGATTTCATCGATCACATATGGATGGGAGACGCGGCTGTGATGTGCTGTGATGGGCATTGCGCGCCGTGTTTTGTTTGTCACGATTCGTATTTGTCTGTACATACCTGACCAATAGCGTCGGTGACAGTACGGAAGCAGTTTAGAGATCGTTGGTGACGAAACTCGGAACCGTCTGTGTCTCAGCTGGGCACCATCGCCGATCTGCGCAACACGACGCTTAAACGGCGCCACTGGGAAGCCATTGAGCGCATCCTGGGACACCAACTGCTCGACCTGGACGACCAGACTCAGCTGACGCTGCAGCTGCTCATCGACTACCAAGCCTTCCACTTCGCCGATGACCTGAAGGAGATCTCCGGCCAGGCCAGCTCGGAGGCTAGTCTGGAGGCTCTCCTGGTCAAGGTAAACGGGCCGGTGCGCCAGCTGGCTGGTGCCAGTCCCGCTGTATG
The DNA here is from genome assembly GCA_030062745.1 of Capitulum mitella. Taxonomy (NCBI): domain Eukaryota; kingdom Metazoa; phylum Arthropoda; class Thecostraca; order Pollicipedomorpha; family Pollicipedidae; genus Capitulum; species Capitulum mitella. The sequence goes on from CP099839.1 coordinate 35,002,594, forward strand.
AGATGCCCCAGAACGGTGTTGGAGCCAACCTCCGTAGTGGAGGCTGATTGGAGTCTGTGGCGTTGTGTGATGTAAGACTGTCCGCTTCAGGTGGAGAATGTGTGGAAGTCGACAGAATTCAGTGTTGTACCGCTGGCCGGTCAGAAGGACGTCTACATTCTGGGAGGCACGGACGACATTCAGCAACTGCTGGACGAGTCCAACATCAACATTCAGGTGACGGACGCTTCGGCTACTGCTGCGTGATATTACACGCTGACCCTCGTTCTACGTAGCCTTTTTACCAACACGCCGTACAAAAACGGGGCTGATCAGGCCCCGCAAGCGTTTCGAAAATTATGAATGCCAAAGAGCTCTGGTAACGTAATGTGATATGCCGCTCGTTCCTCTGCAGTGTAGTTCAGGATATTTTAACGTGGTTGTTGCCACTGACGCCATCTTCCAGGCCAAGCTAGGTCAGCATGGCCAAAACGGTCATTTTCATCTCTCAGATAAATTGGCTACGTTTGACGACCATAGATGTGCCAACGTTGTTCAAGGCTGCTTCGAACTTTTAGCATACCAACATTTATTTTGGACTCCATGACCACTTCTGTTGGTCAAGTCCAACAAAGATATCAGGCCATATTCCGTGTCGACTTTCAAGTGGTTTACGAACGTAGTATTTTGTTTTCAAGTGGTACAGTCTGACCAAATGTGATCTCTTCGTGGTCTTCCACATTACAAACTACCATGTCAGAACCACGTCTATAACCTGCATAATCTCGATCATGCTTGAGAGGTTCAAAATTCCTAAAAAGGCTAAGCCAAAGCATGGGCCTCACTTGGCCTTTTAAACGCCATCAGCGGTCATAAGATCTTTGTGAACGTCGTTAGTCAGGTTGAATGCAAGCTTTGCCCTCATGCAGTGCATTATTGTGTAGAAAAACTTATGAAATCAAGGAACTTATCTTCGAGAACCTCACATATCCATGACCTTACATGATCCAAGATTGGGATAGGTCTTACAACATATGAAATCGAATAGAACTCCACTATCTAAAGTCTCATGCAGCTGCCCCATGCCGTTCCAGAGCTACAGAGAGAAAAGTGCCTAATAAGGTCGTCTCACAGCGCGAGGGTTAACAGAAAGTTGGAAAGAGTTCCAACGCCCGTTGGAGGGTGATTGTTTGATGAATGTACGAAGAAATTTTGATTTTTTTGCAATGAAGTCGCCGTTGTAAATGTAAGCCGTTTCATCCAACAGCACCATATAACAGCATATATTCCGTGACTGATTTGTTCTCAGACAATCGCCTCATCGCGTCATGTGGGCCCCATCAAGTCCAGAGTAGACGACTGGGAAAAACGGCTCGATCTCTTCGGAAAAACTCTGGCAAGTAGTTCATGGTTACGTGATCATCGCGTTTATACCGAGTCATCATATCCCATTTGTCTTGCACTTCACACTGGTTGCCGAGCGCGGCTGACACTGGTGCCGGTTCCAGGACGAATGGCTAACCTGTCAGCGGACCTGGCTTTATCTGGGGTCAGTGTTTTGCGCACCGGATATCCAAAGGCAGTTGCCGACGGAGGCCAAGTTATTCATCACCGTGGACAAGTCATACAAGGACATCATGCGGCGAGTGAATAAGGTATTATGTTAGCAGTTGGACACTTACATTAGTTTGCCGTTACAAATCTGGAGGTATCCACATGTAAATAGTAGATCGCAATAAAAAGAAGCTGTTCTGTCGTGGAACTCTGTAAATATGACACTTACTTTGGATGGTCTCTGTTTATTGGGGTTTTGATGTTGAACTTCTTCGTAACGCGGTTGAATGCGGTGGGTAAGGGTCCCAAGTCACCAGTAACGTTCCATAACTTTGCACTCTGCTCTCGCAAACTTAGCCAAGACCTCGCAGATGTCGCAAACTGATAGGGGAGAGATCTAACTTTGGGAGAGATCTAAAGTATGAAGCAAAGGAAAGCAGCATGTTTTGATGTGGCTGCCATTATAATTCTCGCCTTTTTAATTGGCATTACTAAATTTCCATGGGATCTGAACGTGTCTGTGTTGCGGCGGGTTTGACCACAGTCTGATTGGCGTCTGTGCTTCCCAGGTACCGCTGGCTATTCGGGCCGCTACCCAGGCCGGCATGTTGGACGCCCTCCAAACGAATAACGGCCTGCTGGACCAAATCATGAAGTGCCTCGAGGCGTATTTGGTACGCCGCCGTGTTGATCATGGCTTATGGGCGATGAAGCACCGTTTTTTTATCCTCGCTTTGCAAGAACGTCTGCAGCTCAAGACTCTAGCTTCAGCAGGCTGTGAAGAAGCTTTTCGTTTTTGTCACTTTGCTAGTGATTTTGAACAAGTGTTACAGCCTCCTAGCTTCATTCAGCTTCAGTAAATAGCATGTAGGGCAAACTCGTGCATGTGATAAGTTGCATCTGTCATGTAAAGGGACCCTTTACCAGATATGAATGAAAAGTAGGAATGTGTGGTTCCTCGGCAGCACCGTATCCTCACGGCCGCCCTCACCCCACGCTCGATGACGCTGCCGGAGCTGTGGGCTTCTTTGAGGTGTCTGAAGCCTTCAAAGGCCTTGTGCATTAATGACATTCCTCATCTTGCTCTGAAGGAGAGTTTCGCTATCGTAGCCCATGCATCTTAAGCACCATCAGTTCTATCGTGACATGCGCTCTTCTTGGTGCCTGGAGAATTCCCCGCGCCGCTGTTGTGTGCAAATCAAATGGCCGATCAGATGTTAGCGACTTTTGGCCGGTATCTGTCCTCCCATTGCTTCGAAAATTTACGGAAAAGATTGTGTGCTTGTGTCTCCTACTCCTACTCCTACCTCCTCAGTAATCACGTAATGATATCATCACAATATGCCGAGCGATCCAGCCATTATACGGAGGCTGTCCCGCTCGGCGTTGTCGAATGGTCAGCAGAGGTTATTGAAACCGGTCATACTGTGTCGCTCACCACTATCAACGTTAGTAAAATCCTTGCCAGCGTCGATCAAGGCGTCCTGCTGAGCAAACTCGAATGACATAATGTATCATAAGAATCGTTCGCTGGTTATCTCAGCGGCCGGGGGCGCATGGTTAAGCGTGGCTCTTTGTCTCGTGGAGTGTCCCAAGACCATTCGTCTGCCCAGTCGTACGTCTGGTATTTGTTAATGACCTTTCCAGCTGCCTTCCCCGTGGGGTCTTTTTCCTACGCCAGCGACACCCAGCTTGTCGACTACCAAACTGGACATCCAAGGACAGCCTGTCTCAGAGCCCATACCGAGGGAGCGCGCCGGTGCTTTCAAGGCTATTTTTGCCCCAGTAGCCTCAATGAATCCAGACTAAACTAGGACCCAGAGAAAAACAGACTATATTTTTGGTGCAGGTTATTCGATAGAAAGGTCGCAACGCTTTCTGATGGACATTCCTAGCTCAAAATTGTGTCCAAAGGCGTTTTGGTACTGCGCGTGCTCCTCGACCAGCGTGTTACTTGGCAAGCCGACATGTCTTCTAGTGTTCGGCGTTTCAACAATATCCTCGTTTCGATTTTAAAAATTCGGCACTATTTCACTCCAGGTGTCCCGAAGTTTTTCGTCGAAAAGTACACTTTCTCCCCACATCCTTTGTTGTATGAGGGTCAGGCAGACGCTGCAGGAGACCGACTAAACCGGGTGCAGAAGACGATTAGCTTGACGGCGATACTGGTGGCCGGAGCTCGGCGTGGAGACCTCATTTTTCTCAGCTGTAGACAACTTTGTACCAGCCCTGGTGACGCAACGATATCTCTTAAAAAATACACAACGGGCTGCACTCTGCCGCTCGTCCCTCCGCCGTACGGAAACCCCACATGTGCCCAGGTGTGCCCAGGTGTGCGGTGGCAGCACCCCACCTTGCATTTTCCCCGCGTGCAACTGGCGGCAGTCGTGCGCTACTTGTCTCCATTATCTGCCGTGACCTGGGACTGCCTGCCTCGTCGAGCGTAAATCACTATGTGCATTGTTTGACTGTGTGAAACACTTACGTTTTGATTTGCCATGTGTACGTTTTTGGCTGTATTTGACTTGTTCTTTGATTCCTTAGCTGGGCGCAGAACACCCACCACGTGAAAGTTCACACCATACATGAACATAAACGGAAGAATCAATGCGATTCAGGTGCACTGCGTCGGTGTCGCTGGACAGATTCGCTAGACCCGCTAAAGACACTGACGCGTGGTTTTCACCCCTCAGGAATCAAAGAGGGTCATATTCCCTCGCTTCTACTTCCTGTCCAATGACGAACTCCTGGAAATTCTGGCTCAGGTATGTTTTTGATCACAACTTGGTGTGGTGCATTAATGTTTATCTTAAGGAAGGCGGAGTGACTGCCAGAGTGAAGTTGCGTGGCCTTCATTCGTGATTTTGATGTTTTGTCCCTTGAAAGGAGGATTGAAAGCGATATCCACAAGACGTTTGCGTCCCGATTTCAGACCCGAAATCCCCAGGCAGTTGAGCCACATTTGAAGAAGTGCTTCGATGCCATTCACAAGCTGGAGTTCGGTACGAAAGAAAATGCCGAGGGCCAAACAGAGATAAGCAACGAGATTTTGGCTATGGTGTCGCCCGAGAAGGAGGTTGTCGCTTTGACTAAGGTACGGTGCATCTGGACTGGAGCACAGTGCATTTTTTTAGCACGAGTCTGCAGAGCAAATAGGGACTGGAAAGTTTACTAATTTTTTAAACGCGTCCGCTTAGACTTGTGACAGGTATCCATTTCGCTGGGAATAACTTTTGGCGATATGGCAATGGGATTAGATATCCGACTGGCCCATTTATCAGTACATCACTGTCCATAATTCTCCACGAAGCCCAAGTCGTCATTTAAATTACGCGTTAAGGCGAAAGCGAGGCTAAGATTATTAAGGGTTTCTTGTTTTTGACAGGGCTTGAAAGCTCGAGGGAATGTGGAGGATTGGCTTGGTAAGGTGGAGGAAGCCATGTTCAGCTCTTTGCGGCGCTGCATGAAGCAGGCTTTGCTTGAGTACGGAGAACCGTCGAAAGAAGAGTGGGTCATTTCACACCCGTCACAAGTGAGTTCGTTTGCACTCGATTCATGATAACTTATTCTGACCAAAGTGAATCGGAACACATTGGCCGTGATGCCTGCTCTGACCAAAATTTACCGCGCTGAATGAGTGCTGGCCGGAAAGCTGAACAGGTCGTAAACGGGTTATGCCGGCCCGTCGAGTGACGAACCAATCTCGTATAATTAGATCGCACGCATGCGAAAAAAATATGAGTCATTCATCAGGTAACAAGCTAATTAAGATGATTAAGATGCGTTGATTATCAAGATAATACTTCTTTCCTTGCTGGTATTGTCCCTTAAAGCAAGTGTTGTGGCAGTCTCCCAGATGATTTGGTGTCGGGATTGCAGCCTCTTGACACTGTCTTATGCTGCAAACAGGTGGTGCTGGCGGTCTCCCAGCTGGTTTGGTGCCGGGATGATACAGTCCACCTGTAAACTCTGGTGCTGACGGTCTCCTGAATGGTTTGGTGCCGGGATGACACAGTCCACCTGTAAACAGGCGTTGTTGACGGTATTCCAGGTAGTTTGGTGCCGGGACGACAGTCCCCTATAAACAGGTGGTGCTAACGTCTCCCAGGTGGTTTGATGCTGGGAATACAGCCTCCCTGACACCGTCTTCTGTAAACAGATGGTGCTTGCGGTTTCCCAGATGACTTGATGCCGCGACTACAGGCTCCCTGACACTGTCTTCTCCTGTAAACAGGTGGTGCTGACGGTCTCCCAGATGATTTGGTGCCGCGACTACAGCCTCCCTGACACTGTCTTCTCCTGTACACAGGTGGTGCTGACGGTCTCCCAGATGGTTTGGTGCCGGGATGTGCACGCCGTTCTGGACGGAGACACGGACCGGCTCGCTGCCATGAAGGGTTTTGAAGGCGAAATGTTTCAGGTTTGTAGCCGTTAGGTGTCATTGTGCATATTCCACGTCTACCGATGACCACTATTTTGTACATTTTGATATGGTGGAATTATTTGATGTAAATGTGGTCTCGTGTGTTCATGTACCACGTGTGAAGCCATCTTGGTTGCACGTATCTGTTGAAACCACCTCTTAAGTTGGTTTTATCGTATCTTGTTGATGTGTTTCTCATCCTTCGGCGATCTTAGGTCATGTGTCCTCTAACTGATAGTACCATGCAGCATACGCGTATGCTTTAACTTGTGATTCCTGTTTGATTAGGCTGCGCTCATGTGTTTGGTTTCGATTTTTCTGTAATGCCGTTTTATAATGCCCTTTTGTAGTTTGTTGTTGTCGTCTCAGTCATGAATGGGACACTGACCTCGTTCTGTGGTAGTGGTGACGTATCTTCTGACTTTCCTCTGTTGCGGTGTTTGGCGCTGCTCAGAACCTGAACCAGCTGGCAGCCATGGTGCGCGGCGAGCTGAAGGACCTGGAGCGGAACGTGCTCTGTGCCCTGATCACCATTAGCGTCCACTCGCGGGACATAATCACCGGTCTGGTCCAGTCTGAGTGTGACTCCAGGTAACCTGTTCAGGCGTACTCTCACACAGTGGCGTTACTGTGTTGGCACGGGCCAGCTGCTGTTGTGTAACACCACCATATTTTAGCCGGATGTAGGGATGGTGGAACCAGAGGCCGTGAAAGAGAATTTCTTGTCACCGGCCTGAGACGGTGGGCCCTAGTTAGTTACCAGCTCAGGTCAGGTCTTAACCCGCGCAGTGGAAGGGCGTTTCGCACTAGCGTGCGCTGGAAGGGGGGCACAAAAGTGCCCCCTCCGATCTCGGAAACGGAAAAAGCTAGAAGCATGAAATTTTATGGACAGGGTTACATTGTGTGTAATTTGTATGACCCTTGGTCAATATCTTCAAGGTCAAATTGGGTCGAAAAGGTCAACTTTGGACACTTCCTCTGCCCGTACAAGCAATTCCGTACAACTTTTCGAACGAAACGAGAAAAAGGTGTTTGTTTAGCCGTTGAAACGTAGAGTACGATAACTTCCATTCATTTGGCGTTTTGACTGAGGATTTTGGGTCAAGGTCAGGTCATGCCAGGTCATTGACCTAGAGCGTCATTTTTTCGTGTTTTGTGGGTCAGATTTCGAGCAACACGGAATAGCTTGAGATTAAATAAGGGCGCTACACGCATGTTTTGGCGTGTTTTCAGTGAAGGTAGCCAAAATCGGTACATTTGATCACGTCCAGCGTTTAAATTATGTATGTCTGTATGCATATATGTGTATACATATGAGTATCAATGTGCCAAACGTGTTTTTAGTAAGGTCTTTGAATGCATATTTCATACAAATCGACATATTGCAAAGCAAATCTGGACCAGGTCACAAAATAATTGCCCTTGACCTTTGATAACCTTGATCCGGAATGAAAATATGTAAGCGTATCCGTGCGCGACACATGTGTTTTTATTAGGGTCTTTGAATGCATATTTCATACAAATTGACATGTCGCAAAGCAAATCTGGACCAGGTCACAAGATATCTGACCTTGACCCTTGCTGACCTTGACCTTCACTGACCCTGTTATATGTTAGCGTATCAGTGAGCGCGCACGCGTTTATATTAGGATGTTTGAATGTATATTCCACACAAACTGACATATTGCCAAGCAAATCTGGACCAGGTCACAAGCTGTTTGACCTTGACCTTTGATGATCTTGACCCTTATTGACCCTGGCTTTGGTCTTGGTACATCTATCACGTATGCCCGAATGACGTCACGTGATTGTGTTCAAAAGGTAATCTTAGGTAGAACGTTAGTTCTTTCACAAAGTTCCCATTTGTCAGCGACAACCGTTGTTTTCATTATGTCTGTTTGACTTTAAATGCTTGAAACTTCAAAAATTTACGGCCGGTTTCCGGCCGCTTGGAATTCGTAGCAATATTTGATCTTTCTTACACAAAATTCCCGACGGAAAAAACAATAGGATTATTTAATCAGGAAGATTTTAAGGAAGGCCTCATGTAGTCCGAGTACTCTTAAGTCCTTGCACAACATTTCCAGCGTCTGTGCTTGGGTATGTGAGAAAAATGGGGAATAGTCAGTGGCATTGAGTTATTGAAGTCGGCCATTTCATCGACACCTGAGGCGAGGCAGAGAAGTTCGTGAAGTGCGGCTTTGTGTGTCGATGTGCTTATATGATGGCCTGCTCAAACAAATGCATGACTTTTTCTCACGACTGAGAACTGAAGAAAGAGACTTGTGATTCAGTTTTCGATATCCAATAAATGACATGTTGTATAAAGGGGGCCCGCGGGCTCCTCAAGAAGGGAAAAATGCATAAGGAGGGGCAAATCGCGAGCCGACCGCCTGCCGTGAAGTGTAGGAACCCATAAGACAAGTAGGGCCTGGCACGGGTCCGGGGGATAGGGGCGATCACCCCAACAAAGCCTTAGAAGGGATCCCACGGGAGGGGCCCCAAAGGGGCCCGTATGAGCTTTTACGGAGTCTCTGTGAGAACGTGACGGGTCCTTGATGCAGTCAGGGGGTCCTTTGGGAAGGCCAGATGACGCCTGATACGCACAGAAGGGCCCCTTAAGCTTCCAAAGGGTCCCTAAGACCACAACAGGGCCCCAACACAGCAGATAGCCCATGAGACCGCCAAATAAGTCGGAGGACTCCTGTGAGGCAAAGACGATAAGAGGACCCCTGAGACGGCCCTGGACGACCGGAGGTCCCCCAAGTGTGTCAGACGGGCTCCTGGCACGGAAAAGGTACCCCTGAGACTGCCAGTGAGGCCCCGGAAGCGCCAACAAAAGCCCCTCAGATGGCAAGAGGGGCCCCAAGACTGCCAGACATGAGGTTGGCCCCTGATACTGTCATGGAGACCATCGGGGACGTTCAGAGGGCCCATGACGCCGCGCAGGGGTCGCCAAACGGTCTTTTGTAACTGTCGGAGGGCCTCAGAGACGGCAAAAATGTTCCCCGAAGACGACAAGATGGGCACCTTGGACAACAGGGGGTACGCTGAGACTGCTAGAGAAGGGCCTTTGAGACTGTTAACTAGCAGTCTGTAGCAATAATGGCCCCTGAGACGACCAGAGGGACCCTGAAACTACCAAATCTTGAGATGTCCCGACAGCTCCTGAAATGGCCAAAGGATTCAGGGAGTGCCAGAGGCATTGCCAGAGGCGCCTCTGTCAAGGCAGAGAGCGGCTTATAGAGGGCCTTTGTTACTGCCTGAGGAGATCCTTAGACAGCAAAACTCCCCAGGGACGACAGGAGGGAACTCGAGATGGCTTAAGTGCCACTGGAACTGCCAGATGGGTCGATGGAACTCCTTGGGTGTCCCTGGAACTGCCAAACGAATAACAGACGTCTGGAGGAACACATGAAACTGTAAAGGAAACCGGAGACCACCAGTGAGCCCGGACACAACAGACGGCCCGAGACCTCCAAAGTGCTCCTGGTAGTGCAAGGGGGAACCTGACCTAAGTTACCAAGAAAGTCTCCAGAAACTACGAGGGGGCAGAGGGGCCCCTGGACCAGATACAGACACGACATTTGAAAAAGAGGGTGGAATACAGTCTCCTAAAGCCCGCTGTTGTTTTCAAATTTCGGCCACTTTGTAGGGGGTCAAAACGGGAAATTTTCTGGAATAACGTGACTCGCTTAAACTTCTTCCGGTTGCTTTATATGGTTCAAAAGGAAACAGACATTTCCCTTTGGACCCGATCAGATCAACGTTCTTTTTTTCATATGTCAAGAACAAAAAATGAAGGGCCTGGCTAGGAGGTGGCCACGCGCCGACCATTCGCCTTCCCCATTGACGAAATCATTGATCCATCCTTGGGTAGGGCGGCGCCCCACCAACTCAAGATGTTACCCCTATGGTGTCACAAGAGAAGAATTGACCTCAAATAATAGTTTTTACCCTTTCAACCTTAAGCACTCTCCTACGTGCAACTTACTAAACATTTCTGATATATTTTTACCTCGGCTCCACTTCCCCAGAAAAACCCCGGGTGTGCTCGTCTTGCGGCGTGATGCTGTCATATCGAAGTTTGTGTTCCATGCACGAGAAGAAAAAACGAAACCACTGAGTATATCTATGCAATCAATGCCGGTGCCCCAGAATCCGTTTGAAATTTTGGTCATCGAGAAATCTTATGATGACCCGATCGTCCCTGTACGTATAAAAACGGTGCTGCAACTATCACAGACTGAATAGAAGATAACCAAGATTTAAAAAAAAAAATGCACTGAGTTTTAGCAGATTATCACACGACAAACATTCCTAATGATAAAATAGCACCCCCTTACCGATTTATGAAAGAGAGCTGGTGCTTCCTCTGAACAATATTCATACTGCGACGGAAGCTTACATATCAGGATGAATATGTGGACCAGAAAACACACAACTGCGTTGTCAGGCGAAAACGGAGGACATTTTCGGATTAGATAAGCTGTAGAACACCACAAATCTTAGCTCAAAAACAATAATCTCAATTCATATACGATCGCCTCCAGGACTGGCGTGACTCAGTGGCGTCACAGTATGTTGGGTCCGATCTGTAACAGGGCTGTTGGCCTCTCGCTCCTTCGCAACTAGCGAAACGGCTGAAACGAACTGGATAACTGGTCCAGATGGTCGTCCACACGATTACCAACTAAATTCTCGTGAAATGATCAAAAAGGTGATAAACAGTTCCTCGGCTGATGTTCACCTTTTCGAGAAACTGCAGATACACGATAATTTAAAATCAGACAGCTCTTCTGCGTAGATGTTGAACGCGTAAGGACGCTGAAACCTGAAACCAACTCGATTCGGCACTAGAGTCAATATCGATGGACCGTGACTGTCAGGCACAGTCAAGAGCAGCAGGGCAGTGAAATACGGTAAGGAGCGCGCCGCATGCACTCAGTCCCTGCCTTTGAGCTTTGCCAAAACAAGCGAAGAGTAATAACGGGGAAAACAGGCGAATTTTAAACAACGATTACTTTAACCAGCGACAGCGACGAAACACAAAACTTGGACATTTCTAAATTAGGAAGTCCTTTGGAAGACTGTGTTCAACACCGTTTTCGGTCTCACAAAAGCCCACTCGCCGAAAAACTGGCTTCGGGACGGTCCCCACCACATCATTCTAGTCTCGTATGTGTCGCCGCCCTGGTGGCAAGACTGGAAAGCTTTCGCGCAGTGTGTGCCATCGGCGTTTGAGTCGCCATAGCCGGTACATTGACTTTCAAGATTGAGGTCGGTAAGGAATATGCCCCTCAGGCGGCCATTATGGGGTAAAACACCTCAGGGAATTTCGGAATAAGAAACATATTGGGCGTATCGATTATTTCCATGTCCGCAGCTCCAGTTTCGAGTGGCTGAAGCAGCTGCGCTACTATTGGTCTGGGCCGAACGACACGTGTGAGGCGGCTATGAGTCTGGCTCGCCACACCTACGGCTTCGAGTACCTGGGCGCGTCGCCACGTCTGGTCATCACGCCACTGACCGACCGCTGCTACCTCTGCCTGATGGGCGCCCTTCAGCTGGATCTGGGTCAGTGTTTCTGTACATTGTACAAATGGATATTTGTTGAGTTTTTATTGTCTGCGTTGTCCACCCGCAGCCGCTACTGGTACAGCCGTGGTTTGCTTGTGATTAATGCCAAAACCGCATTTATGCTTGAGGCATTTTTGGTGTCTCAAATGGTGGTGTGGCCAGATTCACAAATTTGGATGGAGAATAACACTTAATCGCAGCAAAGCTCCTTCCCAATGGGGAAAACGAACACGTCTTGCAGTGTTTTGCAGGAACATCTTTGACATTTTTGGGATATGGTATGACGCTGACATGACAGTGCAGTGTTACAGTTATCCTAGGATGAAAATTCCGTGGGTGGGAGTGGGGGGGGGGGGGGTGGACCTTACCTCTGTGCTTTTTCAGAGATCTTAGCACTAAGATAAGGAGTTTCAGTGGTGTAGCCAAGAGGAGACAAATGGGCCATTCACCGTCGATCTTGAGGTCAAGGCGGTCAATCCTGGCCTCAGGGCGGGCCCTCTGAGGCCGAAGGTCCCACGGAAGGCCCAGTGCTTTTGGTAGTGTTAGGTACCCGTAGGGTGCCCTACTCTGTCCGAAACAGACAATTAAAACAAAATATGAATATTTCAGGCATTAAAGAAGGCTTACGAACCAAAATAACGTATTCCGAATATATAAAAGGACTGTATGATATGAAGAGAGGCCCGTGGTCGGAATGAACGTTTAGGGTCCCCTGCTAGCCTGTAGGGGGTTCACTGCTTGTCTTATGCCGGCCCAGAAACGGCCCCTGTCGGCCTCCGGAGGGATCTCCTTTCGTTCTGTAAGAAGGCCCTGCTGGCCAGTAGACTCCCTGCCGGCTTGAAAAAAGGGCCCCGCTGGAGTGTAAACTGGCCCTGCTTACCCGTAAAAACGTTCTTGACGACCTGATGGATGCCCCTTACAGTCGTCGCTTTCAGTCATCCCCAATCGTCGTTTTTCGCCATATCATTTCAGCCACAGGGGCCCCATTGGCTAAAAGGACCCTTTAATCTGATTTGCCTCCTCCCTGCCATATGTTGGCTACACGCCTGAGGAGTTCACCACAAGGAAATAATAAGACAAAATGTCATTGACACCCACCCGAACACTTAAACGCGGTCATTTTACGCCGTAATATGATTTTAACCAAATCGGCCGCCATTAGTTACGAGGGCCCCTCCCCATTCAGATTTCCCTCCCTCTCTGGTCGGAATCCTGGCTATGCCCTTGAGGAGTTCACTGTAATGAAATCATCTGAAGTGCCGTGGATAAATTTTTAAGAAATTTCCAGCCAGCATGTTCAGAGTGCATCAACCATATGTATCTCCCCGCGATACCGGTCGCTGCCACTGCAGAGTTGTGAATAGTATGCACTGTGTGCCTGCTAGGCAATTCCATGCTATTGGGGAACTGAATCCAGTAACACACATTACCAATTACAATAACAATTGGTCTTAACCAATGGCAAAACAACAAAAGGACACCGTCTTCTCCGTCATCCATGTACCAGTCTTTTCTTTCGCCACTCGATGTAGTTGGTAGCCTGCAAGCCACTTGGTTGCACCGCCTGTAATATCGTACCTTTTGGAAACATGTGGCTGTCGAATTCTGTCACTGCTGTCACCAAAGGACATAGTAGGTCTACTCCAGCGATGTGCTTTAGGGATGTCACGAAAATTGAACGATTTGGACTCGTGGAACCTAAAGGCATTTTTGGTTTCTGGCCGCTTGACGGATAAGATAACTTACAGAGATGAAAAAGTGATGCCGAAAGGAGCTAAGACTATGTATCAGTATAAATCAAACAAGTAAAATGAAAAACTTCATCTTTTCATAATGTATTACACATTGTTCGCGACAGGCCACCAGATAGCCAAATACTTTCCTGTTAAAAAGAGAAAAGTAACAATCAAGAATATATATGAAAAGGTAAAATTGGTTCAACAATGTGGAGACGATGGCGCATTTGACGACGTAAAATAATGTGAAGTCATTTTCGTACAAGCAACAACTGAAACTTCTCAAAATAGATACATCTCTTCTATCCAACTGACAGATAAAGATACTTACGTTCACGATGGTCTCGCGAAACAGAGGCAAAAAATTGTAGTGCAGTATTTTCATAATTCAGTTCCATTAAAATGCATTCCGTGTGACAATGAATTCATGCCGTTTTCAGAAAACACCAGATTTCATTTTTAGTCCGCCATGTTTTCGGACAGTTTACCGCATCGGTTCGGTCTCCTAGCGCCCGATTTTGACACGACGTCATCGCATCATGTGCAGACGTCTGATGCGCAATGAAAGCTGCCGACTATGGCGCACATACGACAAAAGTTCGGCACTAGGGTGGACGCCATAGTGCAAATTCGCTTGAATTGTTAGCTGTACCCCCGTTTACTGCATTTCTGTGCATCTTAAGTATTTATCTAAGCCAGATGCCGCCGGTGATTGGAGCATAAAGCGAGGTTTGGATCATTTATGTGGCAGCGTCATTGTATTTCAGCCTACGACCTCCTAAGGTCGTAGGTTTTTTTGCCCCTAGGAGGTCTGGCTAGGAGTTAACCTATTTTGCGCTGCAAAATCCCGCTCTTCCGGAGCGCAATTCTAGCACTGTAGAAACCAGCGACCCCAAACTTTCAGTGCTCCTGCAACTTGTGACAGTGAATGAAACCCTTCTCGCATGATGATTCCTTTGTTACATCACACGCAACTATATGGATGCATTGCATTCAACATATTGCCCCGGTCATAGACACTGGCACCAATACTGTGACGCAGGCATAGCCGCAACGACGGACGTGGGTTGCTAACCGCTTTGGACAGTTTTATTGCTAACTGCTTGGTCTTTCCTGAGGTTTAGTAATGAAACGTTATCTGTGTGCGAAACTTCGAGCAAGAAATTACACTACACGGATAAGACCATACTTTGGATGCTTCAAACGACTCACGACACAGTACAACACATTATTATCGCTACCGTTCACCAGCCTCACTTGTAAATTACGGCAGTTCCTGCCTCCAAGCCGGCCATCGCATAGTTGATCATGGCACGTCGTGCACAAACAAAAACTCTCGAGACGCTTTGCTACAGTTCAGAACGGGCTTTTCGAACGATCATTTCAGCTGGCTGCAGTTGCCGGCATCTCCAGACAGCTAGCGTACGTTCTCCCTTCATAACTGACTGAAGAGCTAGTCTTCACGAACATGACGCCGATCATTGCGAGAGTGATGAGTGCCACGTACCTGATATGACAAAACCGAATACTGCTGGATATTTTTAAAACATATTTCACTTCATTACTTTGCTCCTGTGTATCGAACACGTCGTAGGACCTCCGACGTAAGAACGTTCTGGTTTGGAGAGGTATCTCTCGTGCTGGGAAAGTGGTAGAAAGTCAGACGTCAGGACATCGTAGATTGCAGGTTAGTGATGCCTGGATAACCAAATGGGAGTTGGATTATGGATGACTTAGATTCTGGAACACAGGAGAAACAGGTTATAGGTAACGTTTTGTTTCCTCTGGCAAAACAGATGGAACATTTGGCCGTGCCCAAAAGCACGATGGGGTTGGTTTCTTCCATACAGTGACTAACAACAGGATGATCCAGTTATCCTTTTTTCCTTCTGCGTAGTGCTACAGTAGCATATTTTCTTTTGGTTTGAACGTCATTTTTCTTTCCATGTGTCTTTCTTGTAATTGTGGTTAGGGTTATGATTGTGATTTCGGTAAACATGGCTGTCACTATGTCTTTCGTCTTTTCTCACTTTTTTAGTGCGGATTTAAAGAAATATTTACATCTTTTGATTTTTTTATTTTTACATCGTGGCAGCCAAGGTAACATGAATCTGGCCGCACTGCAAATGAGGACTTTTGTTGTAAATGTAGATCAGTTATGTATTTGCCTTATGAAACATAAGAGACATGAGCATCGATGCAGAACGTGTGCTTCCGTTTATGGGTGCCTGTTCGGAAGTGGATATTTCCCGTTGCTGTTTCTGGAGTGAACGTTTCCTGTGCTAGTTGTCACAGGCTGACTGTTCCAGGCGGGGCTCCTGCTGGTCCTGCGGGTACTGGTAAAACCGAGACGACCAAAGACTTGGCCAAGTCACTAGCTATACAGTGCGTTGTCTTTAACTGTTCAGAGGGCATTGACTACAAGGTGAGTACCAGCAGAAAAAGCTCGGAACGTTTCTGCATTGTTCATTCCCAAGAAAGATGCCTTCTCTAAACTGACGTAGAATTGCATTTTTCTTTTTTGGCTTGGTGGGAAAGAAACTGCTTTGCCTGTAAATCTTCTTGGGGCAGTATATCGTGTTTTGTTTGTCCTATTGCGAGGTATACAGGCCAAACGCCTCTTTTCTGAGGCGGGGCTTTTGAAACATTTCTCTGCTGACCTGGCCAGGATGTTACGTTCTGTTCTGTGGCCCGCACAGATGATGGGACGATTCTTCTCGGGACTAGCCCAGTCTGGGGCGTGGTGCTGCTTCGATGAATTTAACCGGATCGACATCGAGGTGCTGTCGGTGATTGCTCAGCAGCTCATTACCATCCGCGGAGCCAAAGTGACCGGGTCACAACGGTAAGGACGCGGGCATTCGGTCACCCGCTGCACTGCAGCTGGCGCCCAGTTTGAGTGCGGACGTTTGTTAGTATTCCCATAACTTCGCAGCGCGGAAAAGTTTGACGTTTTTTATCTAGTGCTCCTCACGTGCCCAGTCCTCTGACCGAACATTGACATTTTTGAAAGAAGCGTTGGAGTAGGGGCACAGCCAGGGTTTTCTTAAGGGGGGGGGGGGTGGAGCTCAGAGTGGACTCATAGTGGAAGTCGCACGAAAACCACTTGCCGAGAAGACGATGTGCAATGGTTTTCACAAAAATGCGGCCCTAAAGGGGGCCGGACCCCGCCCTCTGGCTGCGCCTGTGCATTGGGGTATATGTCTGCCTTGAGGCGGGACAGGCTATTTTTTGGTGGGGTTTTGTTTGTGTGCCTTCTGTTGTCTATATGAAATTTGTGTCAATATGCATTATATACATAGAACATGTATTTTTGTCCGTGTATTATATAAATCTACATATGCTTTATATATAACATATATCGGTAATATAATTTTATATTTCATCTATATATGTCTATATAAAGTTCAAGGCAGATTGTGGACGACATTGCGAATAAAATGGTTGCACCCACGCTGTTTTACCCGGCGTTTACTATGCCAGACAACCCACTACTTCCAGAAAATACCGATCAAGAAACAAGGAAATTCTCAGGAACTCCTTGTCATTGTCGCTTTTAATCCTATTCCCGTACCCATAGCGCTAGAACGCATTCCCGAATGTGGAGCGGGGTTTATTCAACCCCTCATCTTGAGATCTCGAGACCTTCCTGTCCAATTTTATGGCGAAGACAGCGAAAGATTCGCTATTACATAAAACACCTTTTATGAAATAAAGTGTTAAAGATTTTGTGAGGAGTAAGTCAAGGACGGAGGGGAATCCGGAAGAGGGAGGAATTCTTGACTTGATTTAACTCGCATATTTTTGGACCAACTTTGATGCAGTTGGCGTTAATCAAAGGCTAATCGACTGGAATTGCCCCTTTGGCGCATACCTTTATGACTGAGAAAACCATAGGTGTTCACCGGGCTTGAAAATAGGTATGAGTTGTTTTTTGAGAACTGAGTCAACGTAAAAGTTCATTTTCTAGCATATATTAGTCACTATATATACTTGTATATATACTTGTATGCATGTATACTTGGAGGTCCAAATCGTATTGCATTGTTTGTAAAATGCCGGCGCAGGCAACACCACTGGCATGAAAAAGGAAGATCTGTCATGGTACGTTTCATCAGATCAGTCTACGAACTTTGACCTAACATGACCTCAGATAGTCTGGAAGTCAGTGAAATGGCCTTGGGTTTATTTCACAATGTTCGAAATGACTCCAGTTATTCGGATGGGGCGTTCAAGCAGAACTCTAGCCATCAGATGGCTCTGCGTGGCAAAATCTTAAAATACCATATAAATGAAGATATAAGAGATCGCTGATATCTATTCAGTTTTGGTATTGATATTCAGTTTTAATTTCGTGCCTTGAAATGAAAGATTGTTGTATACGTTTGCGAAACACACCGTTTTTATACGTTCTTCTGGAGCAAATACCAGGGAAATTCCGGGTAAGGACGACCAGCATCTGGGACCGATCACTTGCACGTTATTCTAAAATTAACACGACCAGAAGACGATTACCGAGAGAAGCTAACTGGAGCAGACAGTCAGGAACGGATAAACTTCGCTTTTTAAGGTTGTCCATTCCTATGGATTTCTGGACTTAAATTCTATCCAGTTTGTGGCGTTCAAGAGCCGGCAAGATACCTGGACTATCGAAATAGCATGCTGCGCACTTAGAAATTTCGTGATGAAATAGATTAATATTGAATGTTCTCGCCAGGTACCGTCGCATTACAGTCATAAATACATTCGTACCCATGTTTCGCGCATGTTGGCTTACATTTTCGGTTGGCGCATCTCATTTCAAACTTCTGCGCAATAAAGTTTGTCTCTTTGATGCCCAGCGCCATTCAGCGTTATCTCCTCATTCACTCTATTTCTAAAAGTCCTGTTAACGCTATTCCCGGCAGGGGGGGCCGAACCCGCCGCCCCTCGGGTTTTTTGCTTGCCAATTCCAGGCTTTTTAATACAACTTCACGAAACTTGGTGACTTTTCCTAGCTATTCTTTCTACGGGCCGTGACAAAATTTCAAAATTCTATTTTGCTCAGGGGCGGAGCCAGCCAACGTTTTTGGGAGGCACGTCAGTCATTTTTGGCCATGTTCAGGATGAAAGGAAAATGTCTGCCAAAAACAGAGTTTTTAAGATAGAACTTAAACATTTGTACGGATGAATAGCTAAATAGTTGGGCAATGTGCAGATATAATTTGGTTTATCTGAGGTCACTTTACAAGGTCAGGTCAAGGTCAAAACTCAAAATTTTATTTTTTGCAAAAATTTTGGGGCTGTTTTTTTCCAATGGCAAACCCGGAATATATATTACGTAGAAGGGTGCCCTCTACTTGTGTACCAAGTTTCAGCTTGATATCAGGTCGGGTCACTGAATTATGACCTTAAATGTCAGTGCGCGTGCCGTATATCGCAATCGCCATAAAATGAAATTTTTGAAATAGAGTGAATTCAAATGATTGAAAACGTTTACAGACAATATTAAATGCACACGAGATCATTCCAAGTGACCCCAAGGTCACTGGAGGTCATTTAAGGTCAAAGGTCACAAGTTGATCTGAGAAACGTGTGACCGTGACAGTTCCCCCTTTTTCATGACCCCGGCACCGCCTATGCTAACATTATACAAACATTGTGATGTGATTTGTACTTCTTTAGTATAACATGACTAGCAGAAGCCAAAAAAGGGTGTATGCCTCTTTTGTTCATCCAGTTGTTAGAAAACTAATCCTCCTATTTTTGAAACCCTGTCAACGCCCATGAATTTTCTCAAAATTTCAGATTTGTGGACCCATGGTAAAAGCCCTATCCATAATCTCTCGATTCATGCCAGTTTCATCGAAATCGGTCGATAAACAACGGAGTTATAAGAAGTCCAAAAATACCCCCATTTCGACATTTTTGGCCCCCTTTTTCCACACATTTCAAAATTTTGAAAATTTCTTTTTATAAAAATGTAGTTCACGTCATGGAAAAGCGATTGCCGTTTGTTGCGATGAAATCGGACGTGTAGTTCTCGAGGTCTCGGGGGGGAGGGCCGAATCCGTCCCCCCTGCCGGGAATCAACCATACCGTCTAGCCCTCCGGGAATAGGGTTAATGGCCGTCTCGATAAAGGATACCCGTGCGGGCATTTTAGTTCATAGCTCCGTGATCTGGCCTCATGTGGAGCCGAAACCCGAAACAGAAGTAGATGACACTGTGTTGAGTCATATGTTTTCTGTTTTTATTTTTGACATAAATGGAAAATATTCACATCAAACCGAATTTAGCCTTTGACATTGAACTGACCATGTGAAGGAAGGTACCTCGATGAACAAGGCTGTTTTATACTGTTTTCCACTTATGTGCTTATACACTCATGTCACGTTTGAGGTTTTATTTTAAAAATTCCGTTTTTGATACCTATTTTTATTTTACGTTCAGCAGTGCCAAAAAAGGTTTGAGGGCGTTCCCAAGAACTTGGCGTTGCTCCGCCTCTGGACAAAATATACTTGCGAAAATATTGCATTATACGTGGAAAGAGTAGACAAGGAAGGTAGCCATGTAGCTTCTTTGCAAACCCCAGGAAAAGCGAACAAAAATAGACCAAAATAAAAAAACAGGGCTTAAGCCTCCTTCCGCACGGGAATGGAGTTAAGTAGCATCACGAACAATATGTTTTAACACATAGGTATTCAAATAAAAACGTTTTGGTAGTTGCTTTGGACTCTCCAGACATAGCACTTGTTTGCACCAGTGGCATGACCATAGGCGACGTGACCCCGCCGTGGGGTCCGAGCGGGAATAGGATTGGCTGCTGAGCGTCGCGAGCGATATCATTATATATTTCACTTACGATAACCATCGTTATAAACTGCGGTACTCGACTGCATTAGAAAGGTAGGATACCTTCCACGTCAACCGTCGTTTTACGTCATGATATGATTTTAACCACATGAACCCCCATTAGTTACGAGGGCCGCCATCCCTTGGTTACGAGGTGCCCTGTGATCCGACTTGGCTCTTCCTTGGGCGAAATCCTGGCTACGCTGCTGGTCTGCAAAGCCTTTATCAATGTACTAAGTGTCGGAGATTGTGATATTTTTGTGGCCCAGTCGATGGATACCGTTCTCTGGACAGATGTTTCCCGTGACCTGGGCTGCCTGGGGATGCAGGTTCATGTTCGAAGGCCGTGAGATCAAGCTGGTGAGGAGCTGTGCGGCCTTCATCACCATGAACCCGGGTTACGCCGGCCGCACGGAGCTGCCCGACAACCTGAAGGCCCTGTTCCGTCCTATCTCGATGATGGTGCCCGACTACGGTCAGTGTCAGCTGAAGCTCTTCAGCGGGTTCGGCGTGAAAACCCTCTCTGTCAGTTGAATTGTCGTTTTATCACTTGAGCAGTCTTGTAGTCGAGTATCTGTCACAGAATTTGCGTGACATTTTTGATGTCTGATTCTTTGTCAGCTCTCATCGCCGAAGTCATCTTGTACTCTGAGGGCTTCGAGTCGTCTAAAAATCTAGCGAGGAAGATGGTTCATCTTTTCCGACTTTGTTCGGAGCAGCTGTCCCAGCAGAGCCACTATGATTTCGGCATGCGGTAGGTGGGGTTGTCAAGCCTGCTCCTATATGACTGTTTAGAAGGGTCAGAACGTCTGGTGATTTAATGCTGGTAGACTTGGTTGCTTGGCTACTTTAGCAAGTCTTGGTTCCCATGCGTAAGTAGAAAGCTTGACCATCCTTTCATCGTTCAGAATAAGCTTGATCTCATCTCACGATGTTGATGATTTTAGTAATG
The DNA here is from genome assembly GCA_030062745.1 of Capitulum mitella. NCBI lineage: Eukaryota > Metazoa > Arthropoda > Thecostraca > Pollicipedomorpha > Pollicipedidae > Capitulum > Capitulum mitella. The sequence continues at coordinate 35,023,651 of CP099839.1, forward strand.
AGGCTGGCGTGGATGTTTAGGGAAGTGTACCATGTTGAGCAGACTGAGGTAACCGACACCAGTCAAATGGCCTAGGCTCACACACTGTTGGTAACCACTGTTTGCTAAGTGTTTGTGTCTGCCCTGTCACCGTGTGTCAGTATGTGATGGTTTGATGGCAGGTGGAGGCGGACTTGTTGCAGACTAGATCACGTGCTGCAGGTGTCGCTGTTTCAGGGCCGCTTTTGATGGGCCGCGGGCGTTTTGTGATTTCTGATTTGATAACAGGGCCCTGAAATCTGTGCTCGTTATGGCTGGCCGTTTGAAGAGAGAGAACCCGCAGATCGATGAAGACATCGTGCTTATCCGGGCTCTGCGAGACGCCAACGTGCCCAAGTTTCTGTCCGATGATCTTGTCCTCTTCAAGGTTAGACACGTTCTTTACCGGTACCTTAAGATCAACGTCATCCTTGACCGGCGTTCAGTTAAGGATTGTCCGACATGGTATTGACCACTGAAACCCTTCCATACTCGTTCCCAAACTGCACTGCAATCATTTCAGTCAGGAATGAACTGTGCCGCTTTCCACATTACCGCGGAGTTTTCAGTTGTCGGGACGCTCGGCATCGGTTCTGATGTGTTCTAGCGTCGTGTCAGGCGAGACGAACTGACTCGAATTGGAGAGAAAACGGTGCATTGGAAGGAGGAGCTTGAGTGGATAGTTGCCAGCTAACCACCGTAACTGAATCCTGTAGGCAGTAAGCCTAGCGATAAATGATATACTGTGTCGTTGATAAGAGTAGAAGTGAAAACAGTGGTAGACGAATGTGACGCCAGCTTTTCCTATTGCAGGCCATACTGGACGATCTGTTTCCGGGCGCTGTGATTCCTGAGATCGATTATGGTTCGCTGAAGGAGTGCATTGAGGAAGTGATGGTCTCCATGAAGATGCAAAAAGAGCCTTGTCAAATTCGAAAGGCAAGTCGCCAAAGTAGGAAAATGGGCTATTTATGTAACCGGCACGAAATTTACGCTGTTTGCGATTGCGCTGAGCTGCGTTTGATTGGGTGTGGCACACTAATGGTCCTGTTCTTTTTCTTAGGTCATTCAGTTCCACGAGACCATGATTGTTCGACATGGTGTAATGCTTGTCGGACCTTCAGGAGGGGGTAAAACTACCGTCTACCGGGTAAGATTGTCGTGAGGATCAGCCGTTGGGTGTTTTACGTAGTTGCACGCAGGACGATGAAAGTAACCAAGTCATTTTAGCCCTCACCAGTATTCACCATTTAGCCACCTTCGACAGCACAGAGGATGGGGATGCGACATCCCCCAGCCATTTCCACACTTAACCTGATAGCGGGAGACACGAAGCGAAAACTAGCATGTAGCCTGATGTTTGTGATAGCTTGGTGATTTTGACACTACAGTTCTAACCACACCTCGTTTCACCCTTTAAGTTACACAGCGACCTTAGAAGCGACATCAGAGGAGAATGTTATGCCATTGGATTTTGGGTTTGCATCGGATTGTATGGGACGTAACCTATGGACACTTTTTAGAGGCCCAAAAGGCTTACGGCGTTGATTAAGGACTCTTATTACTATTATTATTATGAAAATAAGAATTTCCGGTTACACCGTGACCCCACCGAACTGAACAAAAGGTAGACGCAAGTCTGTGACCTCATTTCATTATTTTCACCCAAGACGACCTCGACGCAAGTAAGAAATAGTGTGTGGGTCACTGACCCGACGTGTGACACCCAAGCCATAAGACAGTAAGAATGACTACTGCAGAAACCGTTGATTGTTAGCCGATGACGACTGCCGTCATGTGCTGATGTCCGCTTGACTTGCGTTCTAGAAAGAGGCGTCAGTCAGTGACCTGTCAAGGAAATGACCTCAGATTTTCGGAAAATATATAAAAGAGCTCATTTCTAACTTGTGGCAGATTTCACAGCGATGAGAGCACTGGATCTGTGGCAACTTGCAGAAAACCTCGGGGGCGCTGGCCCCCGCCCTCCGTCCCAACGACGTCACGAGCTGTTACATTATGCCACTTTTGCAGTGTTTTTAAGCGTTTACCATAAACGTGTGTGCTGAAAATATATTGAACAACATTTTTAGACTATTGATATTTATCCATGAACAAACGAACCAAGGTTGAACATTAGAATTAACGCGCTGTCACGTTTTGTTTTGAAGGTGGCGAAATGGATTTAGTTCTATGCGTTATGTCCCGCCATTGAGATATGTTGATGTAGAACCCCAGAACGTCCTTTTCTGTGGATTTTCTTTATCACGTAAGCGTAATGTCGTTGTACCACGTCGGAGGTGACTAAGCCGCTGATGGTTTCGGCTGGCGCTGCGGCGTAGATCCTGCAGAAATCGCTCACCAAGATGGAGGAGGACGGTCACGAGTCGCCGTACTACAGAACGGTGCACGTTGAGGTGCTGAACCCCAAGTCGATCACGATGGGCGAGCTGTACGGCGAGGTGAACCTGCTCACGCTGGAGTGGCGGGACGGGGTGCTCGGCCGACTGGTGCGCTCGGCCGTCGTGGTGAGTGGAACGTTTCAGTCTGGCGCGGGGTCGTTCTGCGTCAGAAATCGTTGCGGGCCCAACAATCATCTGTCCATTGTGCGTACGTGGCTGAGGATCCGCGTTGTCACACATGGCTGCCGTATCCGCCTGCGGGACGGAGGTGACCGCTGCCCGTTTTACAGGACACCACGGAAGACCAGCACTGGATCGTGTTCGACGGGCCCGTCGACGCCGTCTGGATCGAGAACATGAACACAGTGCTGGACGACAACAAGCTGCTCTGCCTGACCAACTCGGAGCGGATCAAGCTGACACCGGGCGTCAGGATGGTGTTCGAGGTTGACGACTTGGCGCAGGCGTCGCCGGCGACCGTCAGCAGGTGGTGTTCTCCGCCGTGATCGCGGCAATGATTCGTTTAACCTCCGGGGACGCAATCAGGGGAAACTCAGTCGATGCTGTGTCTGTGCGCTGCCAGTTCAGGTGAGTTTTCTCAACGTTGTGCTGTATGTTCAGCAGCATGGATCCGATTGCAGAAGCAATGCTCAGATTGTCTGTAGTCTCGACACCAAGGGCATTTTTTCGAGTTGAGTTAGGATGCACATCCTGGTAGGTTCAGGAGTCCAGATTCTCGAGTAAAGTCTTGTGTTTCGTCGGGCGCCAGTCGACCAAGAGCCTACGTAGTAACTATTTGTCCCTGTTCGTCGGATGTGCGTCACATTTGTACCGAGATCGTGAGGGCGTCTCCAGAGCCGTTGGCATGGTGCATTTAGGCGTTTAAGTTCGTTTACTTTATCTTTGACCATTGTTGAAAACGTTTGGGGTCCAAATACCTTACCTATATGCGAGGAATGGGTTTGGGTAGACGAAGGCTGCGGCTGGACAACAGCTGCATTAAAAAGTGTCATCTGTTCGTTGAACGCCTTTTTCGTTCTTGAACGCCTGAGATGACTGAGGAACGCTAAAAATGATCATCTCTTCTAGGTGCGGTATGGTGTTTGTGGATCCCGGGGAGATGAAATGGATGCCGTTCGTGAAGACATGGCTGGACGATTTGGAGGAGACCGGCCAGTTGAAGGACTACATGAGGGAGTTTGTACAGAACTTGTTCGAAAAATATGTGGAAGATGGATTGAGATTCATCGCTAAGAGCTGTGTGCAGGCGATGTCTCAAGTGAGCTTTGACATGACAAGGTGTGCGTACCTTGAACCGACTACTGCATGGCGAAGATGTCTATGTAAATCAGACATCCTTCGCACGAGCTCAGTCACAATGCACATATATCTGGCTTACGGATCCAAGGGCACTTCTTCGAAATAGTTCAAAAGTATGAGCGATCAGGCCGAAATGTTCCGAAGAAAATTATTTCATGAAAACGTGATGTATTCCTATTGAATTCGGGTTCTAAAGGACGCGACAGCGAAACAGAAAGATGCTAAAAATGCCGTATGTTACTCGGCATCTGTAGCACTATGATGATCCCCATAGGTGCAGCATAATGGAGTCGTTCCGATTGACCCAGAACGAGATCGCTGTGTCGATGTGATTGCGTTCTGATTTGTCGCGTGACTGATCCGTGTCTTTCGCAGGCCGAGGTGAACAAGGTGGAGATGATGTGCCGCCTGATGTCGAGCCTGATGTTCGGAGCTGGCGGCCTAAACCCGAACCAGGAGCCGCTGCGGCTGAACGAGCTGCTCTGTCAGACGTTCGTCTTCAGCTACCTGTGGACTGTCGGCGGCAATTTGACCGAGCCGTACCGCGAGCCGTTCGAACAGTTCGTCCGCAAACAGATGGAAGACAATGCTGAGGCCAAGTCAGTGCAGGGCATCGACAGCTCTGCTCTGTGACCGAGTTTGTTGCTTCATATACCGGCACTGACTAAGATGTTTCTCCAACTTCTAATTACACAGTGGGGGATCTTTTTCTTCCGTCTGTGTCGAGAACCAGTAGTCCGACTCTCGATTCAAAAGATATACCTATGTTGCCGTAGTCAACAGTTTTTTCTTCGAAAGGTGGCTGTTCTTCAGGTGTGGTATTGAAAATTTGGGGCTACCGACTTGTTCGGAAGTAAAGGCGTAAAAACCATAGGAAAGGGGCAAAAAGGCCAAGTAACTGTTGCGATATGCATGTTTCCGGCGTTGATATAGGATTACGACCCTTTTGTGCTCGTGAAAGGAATTCTGAAGAAAACGTCGCAGATGAGATGTAAATGGTCTGTAAGTGGTGGTAAATAGTCTCACGAAATGCGCACACCTGAACTCTCAGTTTTTTTCTGATTTGATTCGAAAGGTTCGCTGTGGTGGTGTTTGCTGTCAGAGCCCGTGGTTAGCAGAACACTGTGCACGCTGAATGGGTTGTTGAGCCTTCACACCGTATCGTACTGTTAAGGCCGGCGGATGATTTTGTGGTGAAAATTTGGCGTGCTGTCAATGATACCAAGCAACAGTGTGGTGATCATAAGGCGTACCCCTGCTATCTAGTTGCCAGTTGATCCACGGGCCGAGTAACGGTTGGTGAGAGCAGTCGAATGCGCCGTGCCAGGACGGGAAGACCAGCGCGATCCAGCTGTGTTACTGTAATCGGTAGTTCAGCTGACAGAGCGCTGATGTCCCCGCCGCGACAAAGCGTAAAAGCTTTTGTTACGTCGATTCTTTCCATGCAAAACCATTTGGCTAGTGATGAACTTTCCAAAATATTGCGGCAGCATCCCTTACACACACACACACCCACCCCCCGCCGCCTCCGCTGTACCTGGCTGATAAATGTTCGGGGGGGGGGTCATTCGAGCAATCTTCACAAAGGCAAAGCTACAAATGTGACTCCATATGACTCCGATGATTTTGGGGTGTTGACAAGGAAAACGCTGATTTTCCTACTTGGCATAACACTATGATTGGAAGCAAAGTGTCGGTGCGTTGAAACCCCCAACGTCAATTTGACGTTGGCTGAAGGATAAACTACAAGATATGAAGGGCTATTTTGGGCATATTGGGGGCCTACAGTTCGTGCAACAAGCTGCGCTTAGCGTGGTCTCTGATCACGCAAATTGGCCCAGAATCACTTTGCCAAATTCCAAAGAAACGAACAATGATTTGCATGTGCAGGTTGCCAACCCACTCGGATCTGTGGAGTTTCCGAATGGACTACGCTAGTAAGAAGATGGATCCGTGGGAGAGGATCGTACCGCCGTTCCACTACGACCCGGAGGTGTCGTTCGTCAACATCGTGGTGCCTACGGTGGACACGATCCGCTACAGCTATCTGCTGGACAAACTGTTGGCTGTCAACACGTCGGTCATGTTCACCGGAGCCACGGGTCAGTAGCACCTGTCCCCGGCCGCCCCTGGATACGTGATACATAATGCAATGTACCGATAAATGCGGAGAGAGCCGACGTTTAGGATGAGGATTGCGCAATAGACTGCGTCCTGTTACGTCTCGACCTTTTATGGCCGACTGACATACGACACCTGACATGACGCCGACTGACATTTTGACAGATTTCTACCCTTTCGTAACTGACTGAATCTGATATATCCTTCTGCCACTGTTGTTACATCTGTTCACTGGCCACAGACGAGTCATGATGCTAGTAGTCTGCCAGGGTTGCTGAGCATGAGGCCAGGTATCACTGTATCACGGGAGCGTTGTACCATGAATGGTGTGGGTCCGGTGTTGCAGACTGACGCACTGGTTGAGACCGAAAATCGCATGCTGAGATTGTTCCGGCCTTGCAGGCGTGGGCAAGTCGATAATCGGCAGGTTCCAGCTGCTGGCGCTCGGTGCCAAAGTCGTGCCGGTGTTCTTCAACTTCTCAGCGAACACGACGTCGATGCGTGCCCAGGAGGTGGTCGAGTCCAAGCTGGAGAGGCGGCGGCGCACGATGCTGTCCGCTCCCGCCGAGAAGAAGGTGGTCGTCTTCATAGACGACGTCAACATGCCACGACCTGAGATATACGGAGCCCAGCCGCCGGTGGAGCTGCTCAGGTCAGATATACGGAGCCCAGCCGCCGGTGGAGCTGTTCAGGTCAGATATACAGAGCCCGGTGGACGGTGGAGCTGCTCAGGTCAGATACACAGAGCCCAGGCGCCGGTGGAGCTGCTCAGGTCAGATATACAGAGTCCAGCCGTCGGTGTAGCTGCTCTGGTCAGCACCAGGCGTTGCGTCCTATCTCATGGTACGAACATTTTGCCGAGCGGATCATAGTCGACGCATTGTGTTGCGCGGGGAGTTTAGGGTAGTGTTAGGGTTTGGCGTTGAACAGTTTTGACGTGGCATTTTGATCAGTTGAATTGACATTGTAGTCGGATGGTGATCATAATGGTGATGGTGATCTGAGCATAATTGATCTAATGGTCTTGGTTTTGATCAATATTATATTGCATTATTATTATAGACACCAACAGGCACATTCGCCCAATTACTGGCTCAGTCAAATATTAAAAGCAGGAGTCAAAATACGATTCAGTCACGGCAGCATTAAATAAACCTTAAGACATGGCACAAGGGTAAGATTACAAATATGACCCTACCGAGTTCGAGAAGCCGTGCACGTTTGATTTATACAAGCGCGTAGAGGACGTAAAAAATCAAAAAGCAAAACAAAAGTAAAAAAGTAACTTCATTTTAGTGGTACTTGCCAAACACTCCCTTTAATTCAATCGTGCGTTCATTTGCTGCGACCCATAAGAGACTAAATTAGCTTTTCAGAGAGCGAAGACCGCTGTATGTCTTGCAATAGCTTTTCACCGGTCACGAGCTGATTTTCCACATCTGCCTTCGTTGCTCGGTAATTTCCTTCATTAGACGCAACTGATAATTGCGGTCAATTTTCCCAAAGATGCCAGTGTATGCCGAGACTGGCCAGTGTCGCGGCGTACTGCCGGCTGAGCCAGCCAACGCGGTCCGCGGCTAACCCGCACTCGCTGCTCGCCAACAGACAGCTGCTGGACTTTGGTGGGCTGTACGACCGCAAGGAGCTGTTCTGGAAGACGATCCAGGACGTGGTGGTGTGCGCCGCGTGCGCCCCGCCGGGCGGCGGACGCCACGAGCTGAACGGACGCTTCCTGCGCCACTTCTGCATGCTGCTGATCCCGCCGCCGGCCGAGACCACGCTGATCCACATATTCCGGGTGCGTCGTCCGGCTCGCTGTTTTATGATGACCGCTGCCCGCCGTCTGTCAGTCTTTGTTGTGTCTGAGCTCCTGAGCTCCTGACCAGTGGCTGGAGGTCCGCCACTCAAGGCGTATCGCCGTGGAAATAGCGGCTTCTCGAAATAGTGTTCACTAGGCGCGTTGTTCATAATTCTGGTCCTCCATGTGTTTTCTGTTTTTGCGTGTGGACTAAGACGTATTCTGCCGTTGTATGGTACAAATAGTACTGTGGTAAAAACGATGCATGCTAACCAGTGTAAAATTTAGGATTACTTGCTTATCTGAGTTTGTGTAAGTTTTCGAAACAGACGTGGCTTATGTGAGATGAGTCGTATACGGTGTAGATAAATATGAATGCATGTGTTACGGACTGCATGGGGCCCTTAGATGCTCCTAGATGGCCATTTGTCAGCATATGGCATTTGGTCTCTTGTGTTTGATAACATCCGTCCGTTATTAATTTTACATTCTACGTTTACATTCTGAGTGGACGACGTTCATCTGGAACAACCGGAGTGTATAGTTGTTTTCCATCGTTCTTTTTCAGTCCATAGTGCACGGCTTTTTGATGGGCTTCGCCCCGCCAGTGAAAGCTTTGGCAGATGCCATAGTCTCCTCGGCTGTGGAAATCTACATTCGAATCAGTCTTGACCTGTTGCCTACGCCATCCAAGTCCCACTACATATTCAACCTGCGCGACCTGTCCAAGTGCATTAACGGTGTACTGCAGGCAGACTCCAGCGTGATTTTGGACAAAGAGCCCATGTTCAGGTAATCATTGGGTTTCAAGATGGAACATGGGGGTGTCCACTGTATTGGTGCTGCTATGACGGTTGCGTAGAGCTATTGTGTAAGTGATAATTTTGTCACTCCGGTTTTTTTGCTGTCGTGCGTCCAAGATATTGCAATCCCACAGTCCGCATTAGCATGCAAAACGAATGTGTTCAAAAGGCGCCGCTTGGTTGTAGCATAGTGAGTTAAGATGGTAAATCACGATACATTCAATTGAACCACGCAATATCTGGTCACGGTTGCTTTCAGACTGTTTGTGCACGAAGCCCAGAGGGTGTTCCACGACCGTTTGGTCACCGCGGAGGACAAGCTTTACTTCAACACCATGATGCTGGAAGTCGCTGGTCGCAATTTTTCCGTCAATATGGACCCTCAGGTCATAACAGGCTCTCCCATATTGTTCGGAGACTTCATCAAAATGGGAGTGGAAGAGGACCAAAAAGTGTATGAAGAGTTCGTCGACCATGAGAAGCTGCATCGTATCCTGCAGGTAACCGCACAGACCGTGATCTCACAGCCCAAGCGAACCTAAATCTGTAGTCCTCCAGGCACTGAACCGGAATACGTCGCTTATGGATATTTTACATGTAAAGGCCACAACAGTGCTGCCCCGTGACATACTCTGGGACACACATTTCTGTACCGGGCTAAAGAGCGCTAGGTTGTTGTGAGCATCGAATCCAAGTCCCTGCCACACACTGGGCATGGGTCGAGGATCGCACCCTAGAGGCACGTGGACCATCTATTTGTAGACAGTACTACGAACTAAGGGGCGTGGTTTTGCATGAAATCACTATCTTACATGCGTTGTATAACTTTGTGGATAAATTTAAACTGCGATCCCGTTATTATGTATCTGTTGTTGGCCCGGGCCCATGATCTGGTCTTCTTGGGATGTTCTTATTCTTGGTTCCTTCTCCAGGACTACCTGGACGACTACAACGTCGGCGGCAGCCGCGAGATGCAGCTGGTCTTCTTCAGGGACGCTGTGGAGCACGTGACCCGACTGGCTCGCATCCTGCGCACGGACCGCGGTAACGCGCTGCTGGTCGGCGTGGGCGGTACCGGCAAACAGAGCCTGACTCGTCTGGCGTGCCACATCAACAACGCCAGGTCAGCCCGGCGGCGACGCGGCCACGCCCGGCCGCTGGACGCGCGCCCCAGGCCGTGCAGCCGCCACCCAAGTGCTGGCCACGTTACACGATGCCGACACTGTTTCTCGATTGATGGATGACTGCAGCTGGGCAAAATGAAAAGAGGTCGTATGTCGTCGTCAAAATGTCGCACAGGGTTGCGTGACATTTCTAGTGTGTGCACGGCATGTGTCCCGTGGCTGCTTCCATGTGGGTGCCAGGAATGGTTTCATTGTTTATGTGCCGTCCTCGCGTGGGCTGGCAGTGTGCTGTTACGCTGATAAGGTGTATTGCAGTCCATGGGCCATTAATTCGTTTCGGATTTTATTAATATCAAAGTTAATCTGTTATGCCATTACTATCTAACCGTCCAACCACCGGCGATGAACATTAAATCCTTCTGGTATTTTGGTGAGCTGTCTGTTCAGCGGCGAATAAGGCGGGCAGACAGGTGTTTTGTAACAGTGCACCGTTGCCGCGATGTCGCAGCTGTTTCATGATCGCACTCTGCCGCGGCTACGACCACTCGTCGTTCCGGGACGACATTCGCCAGCTGTTCTGGTCGGCGGGCGTGCTGCGCCTCAAGACAGTCTTCTTCTTCGCCGACTACCAGATTGCACAGGAGGAGTTCATGGAGGATATCGATAGCATTCTGAACTCAGGCAAGCCCTCTTTTTTCAAAACGTAGTATGAGCAGACTTCTGGATGTTTCCTTTGAGGCGTGTGGCCACGTTTTTGCCTTGTGAGGACGAGATGTGGACAATTTTTACTGTTCTTTTCATGCATATTTTTGGGAGATTTTCATTGCTATGCGAATACAGCGTCAATCATATAAGTGAAATTCTGCCGGGGAGAGGAACCATCGTCGTTGCGGTGATATAAGTTGTTTGATACTGCGAAGACGAGTAACGGAGCGTGGTATCCTAACATCGTTCCCTTACTTAACCCTATTCCCGGAGGGCTAGACGGTATGGTCGATTCCCGGCAGGAGGGGCGGATTCGGCCCCCTCCCCCCCCTGAGATCTCGAGAACTACTCGTCCGATTTCATCGCAGCAAACTGCAATCGATTTGCCGTGACGTGAACTACATTTTTATAAAAAGAAATTTTCAAAATTTTGAAATTTGTGGATACAAGGGGGCAAAAATGTCAAAATGGGGGGTACTTTTGGACTTCTTGTAACTCCGTTGTTCATCGACCGATTTCGATGAAACTGGCATGAATCGAGAGATTATGGATAGGGCTTTTACCATGGGTCCGCAGATCTGAAATTCTGAGAAAATTCATGGTTGTTCACAGGGTTTTAAAATTAGAGAATTAGTTTTCAAACAACTGAATGAACAAAAGACTAAAACACCCTTTTTTATTTCTGCTAGTCATGTTATACTAAAGAAGTACAAATCGCATTACATTGTTCGTATAATATTAGCATAGGCGGTGCCAGGGACATGAAAAAGGGGAACTGTCATGGTCACACGTTTGTCAGATCAACTTGTGACCTTTGACCTTAAATGACCTCAAGTGACCTTGGGGTTACCTGGAATGATGTCGTTTGCGTTTAATATTATCTGTAAACGTTTTCAGTCATTTGAATTCACTTTATTTCAAAAATTTCATTTTATGGCTATTGTGATATGGGGTACGCGCAGTGACATTTTATGTCATAGCTCCGTGACCCGACCTGATATCAAGCTGAACCTTGGTACACAAGTAGAAGGCACCCTTCTACGTCATGTATATTCTGGGTTTGGCATTTGAAAAAACGGCGCCGAAATTATAGCAAAAAATTACTTTGACTTTTGACCCTGACCTGACCTTATAAAATGACCTCAGATAAACAAGATTACATCTGCACATTGCCCAACTATTTAGCTATACATCCATATAAAGTTTTAATTTCTATCTTTAAAACTCTGTTTTTGGCAGACATTTTCGTTTTACCCTCAACATGGCCAAAAATGGCATGATGTTCCTCCCAAAAACGTTACCTGGCTCCGCCCCTGAGCAAAATAGAATTTTGAAATTTTGTCACAGCACGTACAAAGAATACGTAGGAAAAGTCACCAAGTTTCGTTCAACTGCGTTAAAAAGCCTGGAATTGGCAAGCAAAAAACCCGAGGGGGGGCGGATTCAGCCCCCCCCCTGCCAGGAGTAGGGTCAAAGAAGAATGTGGTGCCGGGAGTTTGAAATACGAAATCGTAGCTGCAGCATTCATGCAAACATAGGAGTTAGGGTTAGTCGATTTCTGATGGCGTACTGACGGGTCTGCCAGGACAATTTATAGGCCGTTCAACTAACATTGTGTAACAGGGCCGACTTCGCGGTAAATTGAACTGCCCGGCCAAATAGAATGAACATGCGCACCTTGCTAATATTCTGATGCCTTTGCACTAAGGCTGTGGGATATATCCAAGTCTGACGTAGTCACGTTTTGGCAATTTCGTCAGTTTAAGGACCCGACCAACTCAACTTTGATGATGCGTATCCCGAAGTTTAACACCGTTGTGGTGTTCGTTCAGGTGAAGTACCCAGTCTGTACGACCTGGAGGAGTACGAGAAGGTGATCATCGCCAGTCGGCCGTTCGCCAAGCAGGCGGGCATCCCGGAGGGCGACCGAGACGCAATCTATAGCCACTTCATTAGCCACGTCCGCTCCAACCTGCACGTCGTGCTCAGCATGAGCCCGGCCGGTGACGCCTTCAGGTGAGGAACGGCAGGACGGCATCTTCAGGTGAGGAACGGCAGGACAGCATCTTCAGGTGAGAGATGGCAGGATGACATTGTCAGGTGAGGGATGGCAGGACGGCATCTTCAGGTGAGGGATGGCCGGCCGGCATCTTCAGGTGAGGGACGGCAGGACGGCATCTTCAGGTGAGGAACGGCAGGACAGCATCTTCAGATGAGAGATGGCAGGATGACATTGTCAGGTGAGGGATGGCAGGATGGCGAAGTTGGACGCGTCCATCTGATCTTTGCTGGCTGCTGAGGCCCCGTGATTGGGTGAATGGCCTCATATCCGTTGTAAGACGTTGTTTTGTCTCCTGAATCGACGGCTGAATGACAGTGTTATACCGGATTGTAACAACTGTTCGTGTCTATTGTCGTTTCCCAGCCCATTCGCGTCTGTCGTTACGCTCGTACTCAAGGTGCATTGCAGGTTGATCCTCTGTTGTTGCTGTTAAATGCGCTATAATTCCTGCTTTGCTTAAGAAGCATGAACTTCATGTCCGAACACAATGCGGTGCAGTTATTTAATTTGCAGCACAGCTCATTCATTGTCAAGGGAGACTGTGCGTTGTTCTTGGATACGATACCAAACTCCTGTTTCAGATTCTATTGCCGAATGTTTCCGGCTGTGGTTAATTGCTGCACCATTGATTGGTTCAGCGAATGGCCTGCGGAAGCCCTGCTCGAGGTCGCCAAGAAGCTGCTGAAACCCAACGAAATCGGGGATCCTGAAGTGACCGAAAGTATCTCCAAAATGTGTGTTACAGCGCATCAGGTTCGTATTTGACTACGGCACTAGAGCCTAGGATTCGCATGCGTTTTGGGATTCGGATCCTAGGACGGGCAGATTGGGGTGCGGATTCCAGGTTCGAATAAATTCGAATAAATTCAACTTTTTGTATTGAAATGTCGATTTTCTCCACGTCGTGTGCTTTCCACTTCAGAACTGATGACTGATTTCTGGTTGACTGTTTTCAACTCTTCTCCCAGTGGTGCATTCCTCTCAGCAAAAAAAAGAAAAAAATGGATGGGATAGGCATTGGTGCCAGTCCTTGTAGATGTCAGCATTGACATATACGTGTTGCATTTAGTTTATGCCTAGATCATATTTATTTACATATTTAAATGATTACTTTCAAGATTTCACGGCGTTTTTTTTTTTAGGATTCGAATTCTGATTTTCAGGGCTGGAATCCTCGCTTTCACTATTCGCGGATACACAAGATCGGAATCTATTCGAATCGATTCAAATCCTGCGAATCCAAATCCTCGGCCCTAAACAGTGCTTCCTTCTGTTTAAACCGACATTGACTGGGATACTTCGCCACCTTCCACTGAATGAGGTGGGGGCGTTTAGCCACCCCCCCCTCTCGATGACCAATCGCCCTACTTGGCAGATTCAAACGGCAGTCCACCGAACCGTGCGGTCGTGTGGCATGCACTTTTGTTACTTTTAGGTCGCTGATGACGTCTCAGGTCAGGTAAAACACCCAACAATGACCCCTCTCTCCAGAGCTGCCTAATCGCAACGAAAAGCAGACTGAGTCTCAAGTTTATTGTCTGAAATATTGTTGCGTAGCCCATTTGACACAGATTACAAAAAAAAAACACACTTTCAAAGAGCTTTAGGTACAAAATCCCTTACCATGACCCCAGTTACCGTGCGCATGCAGCATTGCAACATTTTGTAGTTTCAAACTGGTATTATCACGAGCACGCTAGTGGTACTCCATTTTCCACTCTTATGACCCCACAGGTCAGTTTGGCCCATGTCCCGAATTTTCACGGGGTGTTGCAAAACACTACAAAAGCGTAAATCTACACATCGGTTATCCAGAGCGTGAAACGGATGCCACCAATTTACTTGCCATGCTGGAATGTGCGGAAAACCGGCAAAGGTCTCGCTACAGGGAAACGCTGCATTGTTTCCAGAAACTGCTGAGTCAGTTGTGTGTTCAATGTCTTGCAAGGAAATTAGATATTCTAGCCGGCTGTATCAGAAAACCAAAGACCCAGTTCCGTTTGTAAAATGTGTTCACAGTGGACGGGGAAAATGGAAAATGCAGATTTGACCTACAGTGACCTAGAATCAGGCCAGTAATGCTTTATACCGAACTCTCAGGTCATGTTGATAAGGTTTGGGCAAGCCACAATCATCACAACAAAACAAACCACAATCATCGTGTATGATAAAAACATCGGCAATACGGCGGTGAAGTAAAATTGAACGTCTAGTCGCAAAACGTGGTTGTCTTTATGATGTCATTAAGACATGACCTACGATGACTTCGTTCCCAATTTTTTCATCATTTGCACAATTGACGTAGTAAAAGGTACCAAAAATTTCAAGACGCTTTTTGTATTTATTGGGAGATGTCTAAGAAATGGCACGGGGGGAGGGGAAGCCGTTAAACGCAATCTCTCCTCCTCGGTCGGTGGTGGGTTAACCTTCGCCCGTGTAAAGGGGAGGGAGGATTGATGCCATTCTATGATGTTTCTCGAGGGTAACCTCCGAACAGTTTGTTTGATCCTCCTGAAGACTGGTGTACCTTCTCGGCCATGTGGTAACGAGCTATGATGTCATAACGGGAACTATGCTGGCCGTTTTCGCACGCCAACGCGACCGATTGATCACGGTCTCATTTTATCTCTTTCCATAACGGCCAGAGGGCACATGTAATGAAATATACATCAATCGACTCCAGCCCGTATATGTATATATATATATATATATATATATATATATATGCAGTATTGTACATATTTGATGGGCTTATGCTCACTGCTGGAATTATCGAAGGTGTAATCTGTAATTCATCTCTGGAAATGCGGCAAGGACTGTGTATCACGAAACTATATATTCGGATTGTTTGAGGTACAAGAAGTCAAGTGATATTAATTTGGTGTAGTATAGCTCTGATCTCATGCGAAGAGGGCAAAAGCAGCGGAGGTCTGATTTGCTCCGATGCGACGGAACGGGGCCGGCTGTAGGGTGATGATCCTACCATGCCACGTCATGCCTTGAGGTAATTGCCGGCTGAAAAAAAAAAACATTGACTTGTCCAAGTCACGATTTTTCGATAATCCGAGGTTATTGTGAGTCACTGGCTTAAGACAGCCTAAGATGACCTTACGATGTCATTCGACAATAACTGGTCAATTTATATACTACATCTGACGTCGTCATGTATTGTTACCCACAAAAAGTTGCAGCTCCGTGAACGTATTTTTGTTGGCGACCGTGCTGAACCGCGAGTGACCTAGCATGACCGAGATCGGACTCCGTGGGTAAAATGGAGTGAAGGGTGCAGATGGACTCATAATTGACTGACAAATACTATGATATCCGTTTCACTTCGTCATCATTATTCTTTGGCATTAATTTTTCTTAAACTCGAAAAGTACCAATTTCTACAAATTTTTCACCTTTCACTCGATCTAGAAGGTTACCCGTGGGTCTGAGGCCTGAAACCGGGATACCAGTCGCAAGATCTTTTTCTACATCGCCCTAGGACGCACGGTGTGGAAATGGCCGTATCCCCTTTACCTTCGCGTTATGCAGAAACTCATATACGAGGGAGGGAGAAGGGGAGGTATGCAGCGGTCGCACCGTTTTTATAGCGCACAGTTTGCAGTAGCAATTTAATATTGAACTTGTTGCTTTTATCACTCACCGTGCCGGCCTCCGGATCCACCTTCGCCGTGCCAGGTGGGTGGCAATCTCGCCTGGCGGGTGGGGAGATCGTCTTCGCGAGCCAGGTGGCATCCACATGTCCGCCCACCCCACGGTCTCCATAACAATGAGCCTCAACGAAAAAGTAACATCGTGGAAAAGCCCTCGGCGAAACTAGAAGAAGGCATTCGTATTTCTATGATAAGTTAAATATTGTCACCAAAGGTCATCTCGGGTCAAGTTGCCCTGTTGATATCTCTGGCAGCAAACTTTGCTAATCAGTGCCTATTTTACGTACTTGGGCCCCTGAAAAAGTGCTTGAGACCAAATTCGGCCATTTCAAATAAAGCTGAAAATGAAGGAAAAAATGCCTATGTGAAGGCAGAAGTCGCGTTTTTTTCTGATTGCATATGCTGGTGCTTTGGCCTGAATAGCTGGCAAATGTGCCTGCCAGGCAAATGAAGTCTGGTCAAGGTATGGACTCTTATAATTCAGGCCTTCTGGTGTCTGTATTATCAGCCGCCTTCCATCGATCAGGCACCATACGACATAAAATCCCATAACACTGGTTCATGTGTTATCCCTTCTACATCATGATACCCGTTATCCAAAATATTTTTCACTCACGTCATACAAATACTGGGTGGCGGGCACGGCCGCATTGTAAAGCGTAATATTTGGTGGGGAATTATTGTCGCGACGGCAAGGTTTTTTGTAAAAAGTACCCTAGGTTTCGTGTCTCTGCGCCTTTTGGTTTTTGGTTTTCCTCAAGAAACCGAAGGGAGCTCTCATGACCCCCCCCCCCGCCTTGCGAAGGTAAAAATTGTTGGTATGGCCATCAGAGCATTCTATATTTTCATGGTTTGCTGCCACTTATGTATGTGCCACATTAAACTGTGCGCTGCAAATGTACGTATGCGTGTGATCCGTTTACTTGCGACAGTTATGGTTTCTTTTCCATTTGATTACCTGTCAGAAAATTTGCGGGCAAATCGACACATTGACTCAGATTGGTTTAACGTGGTTGCAAAGTTATGGAAGAGTTATGAAAGAAAATACAAAGTGTTAGGCAATTAAAAGCCGTAAAGGAAATGTTCCACCTACATCTGCTCTTTAGAAATATATTTGGTTGACCTGAAAACATGCAAATGACCACATTTTTACCACTCACTTTTTTAGAATTGTGGAGAAATGTAATAAGTGCTGTTAACAAAAAACTTCTGAATTCATTTGCTGATATGACGCAATACTTCTCTTCCGCTACCTTTGTTGGTATGCACTTGCTTGTGACGTCACACAATGGCTGACCATTGATATTGTTTGAGGACACTCTGAAATCGACAGGAACATTGTTTGACAGTTAAATAAGTACACGTCTAAATGGGACACTAGGGGAACTTGTGGGAATTCCATTTGAAGCTCCATAAAGGTGGTTCTCAAACATAAGTTATACGGTAAATGTGTATTTAATACTAGGACCAAAATCTGGCTATTTCAGCCCACAAGTGAAAACGTGTCAAGGTAGAACATTCGGACTAATACGGAAACACCGCGTTGCGAGATCTTGAGGAGGCATTTAAGTCATGTGGTTCCCTATTGGACGTGTGTGTTGTTTGGTTGTGTGCATCAGTTGTTTCGGCATCAGCTTATCGACGAATCGTACGCACAAGTGGACAAGTAAACGGTTTGAATACAATGAAAAACAAAACGTGGCCAGGAAAAAGGTAATATGAACGATAAGACAAGCCTACAGAAAAAATGACATGTAGGGACCACAAAAAACGAATGCAATATGCAAAGCTAGTAGAAAAAAGGCACGATTCAGGTTAAGCTTAAGAACGAAATAATGCTTACGATGATGTTAAATAAAATTATTATTAATGTTGAAGAAGTTAAAATTGTCACCAAGTTATCAGTACCGGTTACCAACTGATCAGGGTTAACTGGCCTACAAGTGAGGGCACAACGCCATTGACCACGCCTGCCTATCCCGCTTCAGGACGTGGTGGAGGCTCGGGCCCGGTTTCTCACACAATTGAAGCGATACTATTACGTCACACCCACCAGCTACCTGGAACTGATCAATCTTTACGGCTCGATGCTCATGGAGAAGAAAGAACAGATCAACGGTGCCAAGGAAAGAATTTCCAACGGCTTGAAGGTAAGGCGTGAGCAGCAGAAGTACCTGTAATACCACAGATCTCCATTCCTGGCCCATTGCCAGAAGAGGTGCCTGCCTCATACTTGTGACGATGCCACAGAGCTCTGGCGTGCTTTACGTTATTTTTTTATTATTGATATTCATATTATAATTTTTTTATTTCTATTCATTTCGCTTGTTCAGTCGTTTATTAGCATGTGTCCGGGTTAGAGGTACGCACAGTCTTGGGCTACGCATATTAACTCCAGGAAACGGCGGCCCAGGGTAAGTGCTTTCCTTTCGTCGTTCGAAAACTTGCATACGTGTTGTATGAATCGGACCCTTGGGGCCGGTGTGTGACCGGCCAACTGTTTCAGGCCGTCCTGGGCCTTCTCGTCCACCGGGGCGACGACTGATGTTCATAATGTTTCACTGTTTGCAGTACTGGCCAGATGATGCCTGGGTCACCAGCGAGTTTCTAAAATCCGTTTTTTTTCGACTACTTGTCATTCTACCGACAGCTGATAGCTTTGTCATATATCTTCGGAAGAGGTCGATTTTTAAAATTCATAGGCGTGCTCATAGGCACATAAAAAGGGCCATACGTTTTTGGGGAATGTTAATTCATTCTGCTACACATTTTGAGTCTGGCGAGCTTATTTGTGATGGGAAGACGTTTCCATATGTGTCTCATGCCATATCATGTACACATGACAAATGCCGATAGACGGATCTAGTTGCCAGAAAAAGTGGGGTAACTTTCAACATGATGAACAGTTGGTAATTGAATATCATATTTAGACATATTATGAACACCATTTGGCATTGTACTTTAAGTTCACATTTTGAAGTCATAAGCGAATCGAATTTTGAAATAATAGGATCAAAGATGTAACCTATTCTTCCAGCATGCGTCCCAAAAACGTGCCCTGGAACTGCCTCTGGAGGAGGTGAAATTTTGAAATTTGTAACAACATGTAAAAAGCATATTTAGGAAAAGCCACCAAGTTTCGTAAAACGGTTCCCAAAAGCCCGGGAATGGTGAGCGAAACACCGGGAAGGGTGCAGATTCTGCCCCTCCCCCCAGCACGGATGAGATATGTATGGTTGAGACATTGCCTTAGTGAATCTGCAACATGTTGTCCCGCGACACTTCCAGATGAGCTGCGAGAGCAGCGGGTGAAGGAGCACAGAGTTGCTGGGCACCTCACTAAAGGTCGTTTGCTGATCATTTCCGACGCCGCAGGCCGACATTTATGTCGGTGGTTTGGGCGCTTCTCTATATGCTTTCCGTTACCAGCGAAGCTTTGTTATCGTATTTAGAAGCACGCAGCTATCGCTGAATGCAAATATTTTCCTTTTGTGTTTGAACTGGAGTATTCTCTACTTGTGGTGCTTATGCTTGCGTTTGTGGTGTTTGAAACTTCTTTCACACGCCTTGTTATCTACCACACATCCTCAACACCTCCATGCCGACCCCGGCCACCGCATTGTCACGCAACGTGGTGCTGCCCGCAGAAACTGAAGGAGACCAACAGCCTGGTCGACACGATGTCTGTGGAGCTGGTAGCGCTGGAGCCGGAGCTGAAGAAAAAGTCGGCCGACACGGAGCTGCTCATGGCTCGTCTGGCGAAAGACCAGACGGCTGCCGATAAAGTTCGCGAGGTCGTCCAAAAGGAGGAGGCGGCAGCTAAGGTAGACACGGGATCCTGCACCACATGCTTTAAGCTGCCAAGTGCCCTGCGGCAGCTGGGAGCGCTAGTACCAGAGATGTATCTTGTTGGTTGTCTGACACATGACTTCGCCCTCTTCGCCAGATTAAAGCTGACGAGACCCAGGCGTTGGCTGACGACGCTCAGAAGGACTTGGACGAAGCGCTTCCTGCTCTGGAAGCAGCTGTCAAGGCCCTGGATTCGCTGGATAAATCTGACATATCAGAGATCAAAGTGTTCAACAAGCCACCTGAAATGGTGCAAATCGTCCTGGAAGCTGTCTGCATTTTGCTGGGAGCCAAGTGAGACCGGTTTCCATACGCCACGTAAACCAGTGCCTACAGTTCTGCCGCTCAGCGGCTGTTTTTTGTGTCAATGAGTTGATTTTATCGTTGCAGTGAGCCGTGCCAACAAACAACCAATCCTTGAATGAATTCCGACGTTCCATGAAGGCAGCTGGTTTGTACAAGACCATGCTAACTTTCTTGGCCAGGACGGACTGGAGCACAGCGAAGCAGATCCTGTCGGACAGTAACTTCCTCAAAAGACTGATGGAGTACGACAAGGAGAACATCCCGGAAACCGTCCTTAAAAAGATCAAGAAATACGTGGATGACCCTAAATTTGTGCCGGAAGTAGTGGAGAAGGTTTCAAAGGCATGCAAAAGCATGTGCTTATGGGTGCGAGCAATTGATTTATTCGCACGAGTTTTCAAGGAGGTAGAACCGAAAAGACAGAGGTACGTCATTTTCTGTTTCCGCTCGTATGCCGGAGTAGCCCGACGACGGTGTATCCTGATGACCCCCGGGCATATGGCGTGCGCTACGTGATACATGGCGATAGGCGAAGGCCTGGCTGCCACCGGCGAATGTCCCGGTCCGGCTGGAAATGGCTGTCTCGCCCGACTGGGCATCTGTTGTGATGGACTGTCAAGCTGAACAGTTACGGCTGACTGCGATAATGTGCCGTCCGAATGGAGTAAGGTCTCGTGTTGTCAAGCCAGGGGTCAGTCGAGTTTTCAGACTGCATGAGCCCGCTGTGTTCATGTCCCGCCAGACAATTCGGCCTAACGATTCGTTGCTAACCGTCGGATTGTGTTCTGATGTTGGGCCATAGAGACCAGGTATGCCCTTTTGCTGCGTGGCTGCAGTGGTCGACCTTGGGTTGTTTCTTTTTTTATCCGGCGAACTTTAGCTTTGACGTAGGCTGTGCGAACGGACTGGAGTGTTTGCCGTCAGGCTGCAGGCGGCTGAGAACGAGCTGGCGTCTGTGATGGCGACGCTCAAGGAGAAGCAGGACCGGCTGGCGGCCGTCGAGGCCCAGATCGGCGAACTGCAGAGCCTTTACGATCACTCGGTGGCCGAGAAGCAAAGTCTGGAGGACAAGATAGCTGTTACATCTGCCCGACTCACGCGAGCCTCCAAACTGACCTCCGCTCTCGCTGACGAGGGCGAGAGATGGGCCGTCAACATTGAGGTGAGGAACACGCAGGGAGCTTTTGTCTGTGCACAGTGGCGGAGGCGTAAGAACAGTGCTTATTGACTGTTGTTGACAGCGTTGTTCATTGTTGACAGCAGTCCTTTTTTAAGCGGAGGTTTCTTAACCCCTGCCAGCGTTGGTCATTGAGCCACCGTCGTCAAGGCGGAGGTCGCTACTACCTCCCAGCCATTTCCAAACTGACTTGATACAGCAATGAAACAAAAATGAGCGTGGGGCTAGGTCGTGTGGTTGCGCAACGATACATAGGCGTAGGAACCTTGCGCTTGCCTTGCCCTCATTTTTGAAATTTAACATAGGCTCTGTGGAAAAAAACGTCTTTGCCCCCTCCCCAAATTTTCTGTGTGTTCCTGCGCTTCTGCAACGATGCCTCGTATGACCCATTCAAGGTACACAATGAATTTATGGGCGACCTCAGAGGACGTTATTGGCTTTTGGCGTCTGATTTTGACGTCATGTCAGACGGCAGACGTCATTTCAGTTGAGTCTGGCTTTGGACCCTGTGAGACATAACCTAGGGGGACGTAACTGTAGGACGCTTCTGGGAGGCCCAAAAAGACTTGTGATTATGAATAGAGACAATGCCAGGGGATGGCTGAACACACATTTCCGTGGTTCTTACCTCTTCAGGGTCATCTCAGGTCACTGACGTGATATCTGTGAACTTGATTGGCCTTATTAGACCTTTCTCTACAAAAAATTGCATTCTAGGGTATTTTTGACGCTGATTTCGAATTTAGCGTCCATAATTTCATGTACATGGTAAACGTTGTGGTAAATGAGTGTCAATGAGAATTGGATCAGATGGGTTGTACCTTCAGTGTAGCGTTCTGCGCCATGCCCAGTTACTATTCTGAGGAAGTGAGAGGATGCAGTACAGTTTTTATTTACCAGTACTACATACCTGATTTAGCGGAAAATGGCAGATGACGTAAGTTTCTTATGTGGAGTACATTTTCGCGTATCCCGCTTTTCCGAGGTCAATTTGGACGAGTGATCTCACTCAGTCTCTGATGACCTTGGGTGACCTATTTGGAGAAATTTCGCCTGTGAGCTATTTTTCAGTGCCGACTCCGAATTGAACAGCAAGATTTACTCAGCCAGGGCACAAAAAGGTATATGATACTCGGTGAAGTGACACGATATGGCTTGAGTCGAGCCTAAGCGACTGTTTGGGCATTAGTCCTGAGGAAAACGTCACGAAATCACGATTCATTTCATGCAAAAATGGGTCGTACATTTTAGTGCTGTGACCAACGGTTTCGCGGTACAAACGAGTCTGGCGAGCTGCAGTACGTTTGACCCTATCTGGCCTCATTTGACCTTGAATGTTACAGCCTTGAAACGTTAAACGTCTACATTAGGGAGCTCTAGCGGTTCACATACCTCGTAGATGTGGTGGCTTTATCTCATTCACTTTAAATCTCTGACTATTCCCCTCCCCCCACCTGAGTGTTATTTTTGACTGGCCATCCGTGAGGGTGTGGAGGTGTTGACCTCAGACTGCCAGGAATATGTAAGGCGGTTTGTATGTAAGTTCGGCTAAGCAGAGTTTCGGAGCAGCTGTTCTGGAACAGCTTGCAAGAAACGCCAGCTAGGACATTGTGCCCCCCCCCCTATTGTTGAGAGTTAAATACCTTAGGAAGGGGGGCAGCCGACTGTCGATGCTCCGTGCGCCATTCACTTTCCTTTCTGTGCGTTTTTATTTCAGCTTGAGGTCAGAGCGCTCAGAATGGTTCGCGGTTATCTGCTCTTTAAAAAGAAATTTGAATGGCGCGTACATTTTGTCGCTTACAATTATTAAGTTTAAAAATTCAAACGATGATTGGCCGTTGTAACGTCATTGCGTTTGCATAGATCGCTTTAGAAACACATGGTTATGTTTTTTTTATGATTGCCGGTTGATATGATATGTGCGCGATTTTGGCCAGACCCTGGACGGAGAGCTCGGGACGGTGGTGGGCAACATGTTCATGGGAGCGGCCAGCGTTTCGTACCTGGGCGCGTTCACGTCCCAATTCAGAGACGAGCTGCTGCAGCACTGGCTGCAGATGTGTCATGAACTTGGCGTGCCCATCGCCGACAATTTCAGGCAAGTGCAGAACCCGTTTTATATTTTGCCGCTTACGAATCATCGGCATTGTCAGGTGGTCTGGGATACGTCTGTCATCAACGATCATTTACCATTGCGCAACGCTGAACTCTGTGGAGTCTGACAAATGGCATTGTGCCGATATAGACTGTCATGGTGTTAATTTTAAGTAATTAATGAGTCCACTTTATTGGCGTATGCAGACAGTGTGTAGGACCGCTATGTGGCCGGGCGACGGGCAGTCTTGGTCCTGTGACATTGGGCGTGACTGTTTGCAGGCTGTCGGAAGTGCTGGCCGATCCGTACCAGATCCGGCAGTGGAACGCCTGCGGTCTGCCCAGGGATGACGTCAGCACGCTCAACGCCATCCTGTGCTGCCGCAGTCGGCGCTGGCCACTCATGATCGACCCACAGGACCAGGTCAGTTACCCGGCCCCCCATCGTTACCAATTTACACCAAATCTCTGCCCGTTGTAGGCTTGACAAACCAAACGGATGGCCGGGCGATGTGCAAAAACAGGCTGCATGACCGCCCAGTGTGGCCTGTTTGTTGCGATCACGGGGCAGCATGACCACCCCGTGATTGCAACACGGGGACGGCCATGCTGCGGTGTTCTACAGCACGATAAAGATCATCCAGCGCCATCTGATTCGGCGTCTGTGGTAACAAATTCCCCGATGTTTCAAAATACTTGGGAGGCGTAGTCAGAGTCCGCTCAGCTGCAAACTCGGCCTATCAGTGACTTGCAGAACACTCATGTGGAACACTCACTACGTCATCCGTCGCGATTCAGACCCTGTGCTTTAGGTGAGCGTTACGACTTTATTAGTGACCAGCTAACGAGTGCTGTCTTTGAGCTCATGACAGACTGTCACATGACTAGGCACAAGCTGTCATAAGGCACAGTGGTCGTGTAATTGGAGGGATCGGAGCTAGAAGTAGTATTACAGCAATATGTAACTCGAGAGCTCTGGTCGACAATGAATGCTTTAGCAATCGCCACACACATTCGCAAGTCAGCGGAAACAGAAATCAAAGGTGATCAAGGCACCAAAACATGGGAACAGTTCATGAAAATGTTAATCTCTCAAAGCATGACCATCAGGTCCTGCTCTTCAGCACTGTTAAGCCAAAACGAACTAAGCTGACCGTTTACACATACTCGCTGCACCACTAGGCCAATCAGTGGATCCGTCGGATGGAGGCCATGGATGGACTGAAGGTGACCAAGATGTCGGACAGCCAGCTGTTGCGCGTCACTGAGACCTGCATCCGACTGGGCCTGCCCATGCTGATCGAAGCCGTCGGAGAGACTCTGGAGGCTGCGCTGGAGCCGGTACTGCTGCGTCAGACCTACCTGTCGGTCAGTCCAGCGCACTGCTGTATCAGCCCTACCTGTCAGTCAGTCCACTTAATTACTGTATCAGGCTCCTGGTCAGTCCACGGTACTGCTGTGTTGGACCTATCTGCCCATTATGGTACTGCTTCAATTGTATGGGGTCGCTTTTGTATGAATAAAACATGCACGAACAAAGTAATCAGACGACCGTCTGTGCGCCGTCTTATTCGGTATGTTTTTCGTCCAGTTTACTTCGTTGGCCTTGCATAGTCGGAGTATGCACGTGACTGACTCACTTTTTGTTTGACATGATCTCGGACAACAGCAATGGTCTGGCGTGTAATTTGCAGGGTGGAAGACTGTTGATCAAACTCGGGGACTCTGAGGTAGACTACGAGAAGTCTTTCCGGCTGTACATGACTACTAAACTGGGCAATCCGCACTATTTGCCCGAAGTCTGCATCAAGGTTACTCTCGTCAACTTCACAGTTACTCGGAGTGGCCTCGAGGATCAGCTTCTGGGGTGAGCCGATGAGAAGATGAGACCCGTCTGTCTATTCGTACCATTTTTCGCCGTGATGTTAACCCGCGCCTGACTGTGGATCGCCGCCATGCACTCTCGACGGGAGTGGTTGACCGCCCTCCCTCTGACTCACAACGGATGGTCACACAATAAAAATAAGCACACCGTTGGAAAGTTTGGGACGAGTAGAGCTCGAAACTGGTCTCATTTTTAATTTTGGATGATATGTAAGCCATTTACGACCTATATATGTTCTCAAAGCTGCCTGCGTGATACCGAGAAACGGCCCGAATCTCAAGGGCTGTGACTAATAAAGTCTAGATAAAGGTATCAGCGGACAGGTAAAAGTCCGCAGATACGATACACACCTAATTTCTCTGGTTTCTTTAGCATGTACACGGAAACGTTGGGTTAAAGACGCCGTGATTTTCGCAACGCTGCAAGGCGGGCGTCGCCGACGAAGGCGGTATGAAATTAACAGGAACTAATTTTGACGTCCTTTTATTTTCGCGGAATATGTTATTCCAAGTGTTGTTTCTTGATCATAGTGGTTCTTGGGATGATTTCTCAAGCTTGGAAATTTTGGAAAAACTCAGTAGTTATCAATCTACATCATTGGCGGAGCGTTATTCGCGGAGTCTGTTTATACTCAAAATATGCATTTTGAAATTTTTTAAACTTCCTGGTGTTAGCCGCAGCTGTGGGAGCCAGTTGTGCCAGTTTCAGTCCGACCTGAGTCATTCATCGCCGATTTAGATGGCAGTGCATTTTGACTCATTAGAGTTATTCGTGACCTGGCCTCAGGCCAGTGATCGGAGGCCTTTGAAACTTTGCCCATTGACGGAAATTGGTTGTCTGGATCTCCCCACACTCAAATTGATTTAAAAAATTCCGTCAGTTTCGCAGAAAACGACTTATGTTGAACTTGCTTGACCATGGGTCAGTGATCCGAACATTTGCGAAAAGCTGAGATTGCAGATTTGTTGCATTTATAAAAATCTCTAACCCATGGAAGTTTTATTGTAATATCATGTTTTTGACACAGGCCCACTTGACCTGACCTAGGTCAGACACCTTACTTGACCTGAGGTCAAAAATTGGGTACAAGTTGTAAAAATGGTCGAGCAAAAGGCAGACAGAGTTTCTTGGCGCTGCATTTGTTCGTTCTCTCGCAATCTCGGAGAAACCTTAGGGGAGACTGTCAACTGCTCCCCTCCCAGTCGGGGGCGGGTTAAGCGGGCGGCAAGGCGTCGGGATGAGGGAACCAGTCTTTCGAACGGATAACACCGGGACAAAATGGCAGATTTTCACATAAGGTGATGCGCGAGGGGATTATGCTACGGATTTCCCACAGAGTAAATAAGTCGAAGAGGGCACTGAAGTAGGGTTTGAGGTTTTGTGCACTGATTAATGTATTTTGTGTGCGACGAATAAACATTGTTTCTGTTTTCAGCCGTTCATCATTGTACGCAGCCAGTTTTCCTGGAATTAGTAATAGTGGTGAACATACTCCTGGGGACGAATTATTTCCCATATATATATATATATATATATATATATATATATATATATATATATATATATATATGTGTGTGTGTGTGTGTGTGTGTGTGTGTGTGTGTGTGTGTGTGTGTGTATATGTATATATATATACATATATATATATGTATGTATGTATATAATGCGTACGTTTGAAGAAGAATTGATGGGTCTGGTGAGGAAGTGTCCGAGTTTGAAGGCTTGTGTATTCGGTCTGCATGTGTTGACGACGATGACTAGAATGATGCCACTTTCGGAGCGTTGGCATGCGCCTGACAGGGACGTCGTCCGACTGGAGGAGCCTAAAATAGAGGAGACCAGGAACAAACTAATCGTCCAAATCAACTCGGACAAGGCGCAGCTCAGGTCCATCGAAGACAAAATCCTGTACATGCTGTTCACGTCGGAGGGGAATATTTTGGACAACGAACAACTGATAGTTACATTGAACGAATCCAAGGTGTGTAATAGATCATGAAACATTTGGTGAAGCCTGGGAAAACCCATAAAAAATAAGTAGTCAAAGACTTGAAAAGCGTTCCAGACATCGGTCACATTAGCTCAATGGATGATTTATTCTACTCATGCATTTCCAGGATGACTTTGCCCTAATTTCAGCGTTTTACGTCTCTGCGTATTTCCCCAAAACATCATCATTTGGCTGACTGGGAGAAGTAGTTTTGTTTCGATTTCGAATGGGACCTGACCAAGACGTCAGTACTCCGAGAATGGCAACCATCACGGCCGTTTCCGTTAGATAACGTCGCGAGACATCAGCATTCGGCTGACGGAGGCGGAGTCGACTGAGATCAAGATATCAGCCGCGCGAGAGAAGTACCGACCAGTGGCGCTGCGCGGCAGCATCGTCTACTTCGTCATAGCCCAGCTGGCGGAGGTGGACGCCATGTACCAGTACTCTCTCAAGTACTTCAACCAGGTACCGATGCTCACTCTGCGTCGCGTTGTCGATCAAATCGGACAGCCGAGATCATACCGGCCACTCATTGTGTCGGTGACTGTTCCCGCCGCCAAGCCCGTGCAAAGTCCGTTGTTAGACCTGAGTAGCGCCGGCTGATTTCACTCATTATTGCAGCCAGGATGAGAGGCAATGAACGTGGCGTGTAATGAGTGAATCCGGCTTTTTAGGGATGCATACGTTTGGGCGGCTGGCTGTTAGGAAATGGGAAATGTCCCAGATGCGATGATCTTGCACGTTTGAGTACATGTTGATATGGAAGGACCTTGGTGAATTTCGGG
The DNA here is from genome assembly GCA_030062745.1 of Capitulum mitella. NCBI lineage: Eukaryota > Metazoa > Arthropoda > Thecostraca > Pollicipedomorpha > Pollicipedidae > Capitulum > Capitulum mitella. The sequence goes on from CP099839.1 coordinate 35,051,752, forward strand.
AGAAGCTACTTTTCAAGGAATCATAACCCACTGGGAAGGTTTGACTTAATTGTGGGGTGTGACCCTCACTAGCTTTTTTTGCGGTGGTACAAAGTACAAAAATCACTGCAAGCGGAGACAGGACCTGGCTAACACAGTTTTGCCGTAAATGTTGGGACGTAAATCAGTGCGATGGGAACGCACATTGGAATAGAACGGTATGTTTTATTTTGTTTCCATACTGGGCTTATTTGGTTCCACATGCCTGTAAATGATAGCGAAGTCATGAGCTGTTGTCGTTTTTGCAGCAGTGCGCAGATGACCGTAGTGGAATAATACCTGTCTTGTCTTGTTGAGTCCAGTACAGCATTCATCACTAACATCGGCGATAAGATCAGTAATATCAAAAAACGATGTAGTTGTGCAGGAACGGATTACTCCATGCTAATTTCGTGAAACCGTTAGTCAGTGGCGTATAGTGGTTGCATTCTGATGACTTCGGCATGTTGATGCCGTAGCCACGGCTGTGCGTCTGATATAACGCCTCCAAAAGCAGATGGTAAGGAAATACAAGCAAGATTATTGGCTCGCAAGGCATGATTACTGTCTTGCGCACAGCTGCCATTGCGCCGGTCTTTTCCGTGCGTACTGCACAAGTGACGATCATGCGTCTTCTGTGGACAGATTTTCACCTCGCACATCGAGAGTACGCAGAAAAACCCGGACTTGGAAGAGCACCTGGCTGACCTGATCGAAAACACCACCATGGCTGCCTACACAGATGTGGCGCGGGGACTTTTCGAAAAAGACAAACTGATCTTTAGCTTCGTGCTGTGCGTGGACATCATGCGGCAGAAGGGCAGCATCACAGACGCGGAGTGGAACTTCGTGCTGCGAGGGTCGCCCCATTTGGCGGAGGGGGTAAGAGTCTGGTCCGCTGCGCAACTGGTGTTTGCTGGTTACTGCGGAGCAATACAGCCGCCGCTTGAGGTTGTTTCATTTCGGTAAGTTAAAACGCTTGCTTCTCGAAACGCTGCTGAGAGGATTGCAAGCTTAACTTGGAAGGTAATTGGGCATGATTGCGCTGCGTTAAGCTGGCAAAGGCGTATCGTGGCTGTATTCCGATTGCTTTTCGTCACGTTGAAACCATAACCAAGGCTAGATATTGATACTGCACATCTGTATGGTCACATTGAGTGGCGTCCCGCTTGTTGACGGAGCGGCCTGTGCCCTAAGAGCAGGCTGCGTGCCATCTTGCGGCTTACCTGGCGTGTTTATCGTGCCATAGCTCAGTGACCGGAAATCGCCCGTCAAGTGGATGTCGGATGGCCTGTGGAGAAACGTGCTTACCCTGGAGCTGGCCTTCCCGGAGCAGTTTGAGGGATTCGGCGAGGCCGTCGCCGCGGGCCAGGTGGCCTTGACCGTTGGTAACGAAACCATTGTAAGTCAGCGCCAGGGAGTCCAAATAAGTACTCGTTACCGTTGTCCCCGTCCCTCCCCCCCAGTTTATCTTCTTGTGCGGCTGTAGTTGAATGTGAATGGTAAGTGTCGTTTTGTCTAGTAGACTGTTTGGTTTAATGTTGCAATTCAATTATGGAACTACCAAGCTTATTGTAATACGCCCTCCTCCGTGAAAAATCAAAACCTTGACTCCTCCATCATCCTTGCCTGCGATGTACAGAAGCGGTAAGATATTCCGGGTATCAATGAGTTTGAAAAATGATTTGTGGATACGCCTCGCTTTACACACTTTCAGACGGCCATTTTTATTGTTATCTGGGAACATCGTTTGCCAAACGCCACGGCTATAAAGTAGTTTTCGTCATCGTGTGTATGAAATTTAATAAACTGGTTCTAACACAAGAGTTAGTGCGTGCTAAAGAAACCTGATGAAACTGGCGCAAACCTGCTAGCAAAGCCACAGTAACTCCCTCCAGTTCTACTTCGGACTGCGCATGTATTGGTTTCTTGCTGTGTGATGTCGACATGGTGACGGCGGTTGGACGCTGGAGCGCGGCCGGTGTTAGGTGCCGGCTGCTGCGGCTGTTGACCGGGCGTCGGCCGACCAGCGGCCTGATACGTCTGGCCATCTGGCAGGTGCTGAACCCAGACGCCGAGCCTGGCTCCGGCGACTGGGACTCCCGGCTGTCCAGCATGCAGAAGCTGTTGTCAGTGCGGATCGTGCGGCAGGAGCAGATGGTGCTGGCCGTCACCGAGTTCGTCCGCCAGAACCTGGGCGCCGTGTTCATCGAGCGGCCGGCCATCGACCTGCCGACGCTGTGAGCTCGGCCCCCACGGCTCAAGCCGTCCTGATCCGCACCAGTCAGCGGCGCTTTGTCCGGTGCGAGGTCGGCCCACTACTCGCAGCATTCGGCTGCCAGAAATTAGGAACTGTGGAATGGTAAAAGTTATAGGAATGCGAAAACTTATCCCACGTTCATTATGGTTCTGTCTTCCAGCTTTGTGAACAAGATCCTTTTTCTGCACGTAGCTCTTTGACGCAAGATTTTTAAATATTGTCCGGTTGATGGGATGTCGACACGTGAGTCTGCATCAAAGGAGTGGTGTCATTCCTTCGGCAAAGATGTGTTCAGCGTAGAAAAAGGGATCCTGCCGGCTCCCATTATGAACATAGAGTTTGTAAGAACCGGCTCTCTAGCGCCAGCCAGTGAGGGTCATTGTTGTCTAGACCAGACGGACACAGACCACTTGCCCCCCCCCCCCTCCGTTTGACAGGTTCCCGAACATTGACCGGTACACGCCGCTGATATTCGTGCTGAGCCAAGGCACGGACCCGATGGGCGAGTTCACGGCGTTCACCCGCGATCGTGAGATGGACGACCGTGTGGCGGCCATCTCTCTGGGACAGGGCCAGGGACCCGTGGCTGAGAAGGCCATCACGGACGCCACACGCTCCGGCGACTGGGTCTTCCTGCAGGTCGGTGACGCAGAATTGGGGTCATGATTAAGAGCACACTGCCTTGCAGACTTCCCAGCTACACTTTGTCACGGCCGTTTTCGGGACGTGACGCGCTGAATATGTCCTTAAGTCCTGTGCCACATTCTGTTTCCATCGCTGTCAGGTCATTCTCTCAGCTACTAACTTCCGTGGGCTGATTTTGTACATCATTACCATCACTGTCTTCTTGAAGGTGGCTTCGCAGATATGGTGTTCGTCTCTGTCAGGCTCTTCATGCTCCCTCTATGGAGCTCATTGTTCTCATTGATGCTGCGCCTGTGGGCTAGATTCATTGTCCTGATATTTCAGAACTGTCATCTCTCAGCATCGTGGATGCCCTGTCTGGAGGCAATCATCAAGGATCTGCCGGAGTCGACGACGCCTGTGCACGAGTCATTCCGTCTGTTTCTGTCGTCCATGCCGGCCAAGGCGTTCCCTGTGGAGATTCTCCAGAACTCCGTCAAAGTCACCAACGAGCCGCCCCGCGGACTTCGAAACAGTTTGCGGCAAGCCTTTTCGGCCATCACTACCGAATTCTTCGATGACAACGGTGTGCAATTTGTTTTGCAGCGTTGGCTTGGGAAGTGTTTGTCTGCCGTTCTTACCTTTCAGCTTGGAAGGGTCCATTTTCTCGTTGTTCGTTAGTTTCAGAGTTGTCACAGAATGTTATCAAATATACTGTGAGAATTACGCCTATCGTGAGAAAAGAATATCAAACATATGTGTTGACCTTAGATGAACAGTACCGTGAGAAGGAAAGTTTCGTTTTCTAGACAGAAAAATTGGGAAAAAATGGCGCCCATGTGCTTTTCTCAGATAAGTCAGAGGGACGACACGGTCGGATGTTGTGTCAACATTGAGTCGTCGGTCGTTGCAGTGCCCCCCGCCCCCGCCAGGACAATTTATTGGCAGTATTGTGATGAAATTACGTCACAGAATCGCGCTGCACCATGGCCAGTCTCAGCCGCCGCCGGACTGATATTTAGCAGGTTTGTCGTGCGTTGTTTGGGACAGCGCAGTTGTGTTGTTGTTGTTGTGTTGTTGTGAGCTGTTTGGCAGCGTCTGCAGGATGCGGTCCGCTGACCTGGCCGCCCGTGGTCGACGGCAGTTCTGCAGGTCAGCTGGCGCAGGATGGTGTTCGGCCTCTGCTTCTTTCACGCCGTCATCCAGGAGCGCAAGAAGTACGGCCCTCTCGGCTGGAACATCGGGTACGAGTTCACCAACAACGACCGCGACTTCGCGCTGGACAACCTGCGCCTGTTCTGCCAGGACGGCGAAATTCCCTGGGAGGCGCTCCAGTATATCACAGGTCAGCTGTGTGCGTAGCATGGCGCATGTGAAATATGGCATACCGTGATGTTATTGGGTTGCTGAGAAACAAACCCGACCTACCTCACCAGAAACATTTGTCGCAATCCATTTCGGCAATGCATATTGATCGGCGTGACCAATACTCAAAAACAGTTTTTGCACATCCTCATTTCTCAAAGCATGACGAAAGTTGTTTGCAAGATCTCAGCACACTCTGAATTAATTTTACTGTCGTTGGCTGGCTATGAAATATTTCTCAGAAACGAGGAGTCTCCTTAGTAAAGGCGTCTCATTAAGGTAAGAACTGTCAGACCACGTGACTTTCCAATTTGCTTCTCTCCTGAAGCGGTTTTGGAAGCTGACAAGCTCGAAATTTCCTACTGTTTTTTTTTTCTTGGTCACAATGGTGACATCACTAACCAGCTTCTGCTATCATTCAGTGGCAACTGGTCCGCAGTCGTAAACGTCCACAAAGCTTCATCACTATTATGCTAAAATCTAGCGAACTAACGTTTTTCAGAAGACTGGTCATAGGAGGCAACATATTGATCATGCGCTAAGGATTTCATCATTTCGTCTTTTTTTGGAAACATTATTTTTCACCAGAACACAACGTCCAAAACTAAAAAAGGTATTTAACTTTGTTAACTCTGTGACGTCTTCACCTAAGCCAAGGCGGCGCTGACAGTTAAACATAATCTGTGCAGGCCATGGCCTTTCCGCGATGGTATTGGAAATGTTATCATTAACGTCATTGGTAAGGTCACTGAACCGTACGCTTATGTCAAGGTAAACATGGACATCAATTAGGCTGGCAATACATGCCGGAAAAACTGCACGTAAGCCGGACGTCTCTGGAAGCCTTGGGGTGGAGTCGGGCGGAGGACCTGGTCAGAACGCGTGACCTCCTGAAGGTCTACAAAGCTTTACACTCCCCCACGTGCCCGTGCGCCATACTTGCTCCGTTCCCTACGCGTGCCCAGGTCTGCTGCCGCAGCACCCGCGCGGTTGCTATTGGCACAGGTGCCATACATCTGCCTCGCGTGCGGCTTGCGACGACCCAGCGGATCTTCTCGTACCGAGTCGCAGTGGCTTGGAATCGCCTGCCTCCGGTAGTCTCGAATGCCGCCTCACGCGCATCGTTTTTAAAACATTGAAACATCTGACACCGTGACTGCCGCTCGCGTTCAAATGAGTGCGTTTTACTTCGCCTGACAAGTGATTGTGTATCATCGTTTTTGTAATTTTGACGAGAGGGCAGGATAGCCACGCCGTGGACGCCTTCAGTACATACATACATACATTCGTTCATTATTTGTTTGGGAAGCCTATTCCGGTTGTAGTTGCTTCGGTATCTGTTGCTTTATTGATATTTCCAAGTGCATGGTTGTACTCTTTCTGTTAAGTTTACTGTTGCATCGATCATTATTTTATGTCATTGTACTGTTCAAAATTTTGCATAATCATATCATTGTATTACTTTTCATTTGGTTACCCATTAAGTTGCCATACGACATTGCAATTTTCGCCAGTAAACCAGGAAGGACGTGGTGCTGTAACTCCCCGGAGGTTCTTTGTAAGTCGTCCTAGAACGACTTGTTCAGTTGTTCGGAAAATTTCAAACTGGCTAGGGCCTTTTTACGAACCTGGGACCTTACTTGTAAAGAAGTAACTTATGTTCCATCATAAGTGGAAAGCATGAGTTGAGGCAGTGCCTTTTTCCGATCTTTGATTGACTTAGGAGGGATGACAGAGTAATTTGGAGCGCCTATTGGCATGGTATCAATATTTCTCATCTCCTAATCCTTGTCAGAAGTCTTTCTGTACCCTCAGAAGTGCCCTGTATGCTTCGTTGCAAAGGATCCAATGGTAACCAGATTCCACTTACCTCCTTTAACCCTATTCCCGGAGGGCTAGACAGTGCGGCCGATTTCCGGCAGGGAGTGGATTCGTCTACCCCGAGATCTTGAGAACTACACATCCAATTTCATCGCAACAAACGGCAACCGATTTGCAATGACGTGAACTACGTTTTTATAAAAAGGAGTTTTTAAAATGTTGAAAGGAGTGGATATAGGGTGGCAAAAATTCAAAATGGAGATTACTTTTAAGCTTGTTATAACTCTGTTGTTTATGGACCGATTTCGATGAAATTAGCATGAATCGATAGATTATAAATAGGACTTTTACCATTGGCCACACATCTAAAATTCTGAGAAAATTCGTAGGCCTTTACAGGGTTCCAAAAATAGGAGGATTAGATTTTCATTTTCATTTTCATTTTTTCAACATTTCCGAAAACTGAATTAACAAAAAAGTTAGGAATATTTTTTAGCTTCTGCTAGTCGTGTCATGCTCAAGAAGTACTATTCGTATGACAGTGTTTGTATAATGTTATCATAGGCGGCGCCAGGGACATCAAAAAGGGGAACTGTCATAGTCACATGCTCTTTGGATCAGCGTACGACCTTTGACATTAAATGACTTTCAGTGACCTTAGAATCACTTGAAATGATCTTATGTGCATTTCGTATTATTTGAAAACGTTACCAGTCATTCGAATCTACTCTATTTCTAAAATTCCATTTTACGGCTTTCTGATATAGGGTCCGCATACTGCCATTTTAGGTCATAGCTCCGTGACCCGACCTGATATCGAGCTGAAACCTGGTACACAAGTAGGGGACATCCTTCTACGTGATATGTATTCCGGGTTTGGCATTTGAAAAAAAGTAATGACAGAATTATTACTATAAAGCAAAATTTCGACTTTTGACATTGATCTGACCTTGTAAAGTAACCTCAGATGAACAAAATTGTATTTGCATGTTTTCCAACTATAAACCGATATATTCATATAATGTTCTAAGTTCCATGTTAAAAACGCTATTTTGGAGGCCATTTTCCTTTTATCCTCAACAGGGCCGAAAATGGCCCAAAAACGTTGCTTGGCCCCGCACTTGAACAAAATAGAGTTACGAAATTTTGTCGCGGTACGTAGAAAGGACATCTAGGAAACGTCACCAATTTTCGTGGAACTGCGCCAGAAACCCTGGAATTGGCAAGCGAAATACCCGAAGGGGGGCGGATTCGGCCCCCCCCCTGCAGGGAACAGGGTTAACCCTATTCCCGGAGGGCTAGACGGTATGGTCGATTCCCGACAGGGGGGGGCGGATTCGGTCCCCCCCCCCTGAGATCTCGAGAACTACTCATCCGATTTCATCGCAACAAACGGCAATCGATTTGCCATGACATAAAGTAAACTTTGATAAAAAGAAATTCTCAAAATTTTGAAAGGGGTGGATACAGGGGGGCAAAAATATCAAAATTAGGGGTAATTTTGGACTTTTTATAACTCCGTTATTTATGGACCGATGTCGATGAAACTGGCATGAATCGAGAGGTTATGGATGGGACTTTTACCATTGGTACGCACATTTGGAATTTTGAGGAAATTCATAGGCGTTCGCAGGTTTTCAAAAATAGGAGGATTAGTTTTTCAACAGGTGAATGAATAAAAGAAACAAAAACGCTTTTTTGGCTTCTGTTAGTCATGGTAGGCTAAAGAAATACAAATCGCATTACAATGTTTGCATAATGCTAACATAGGCGGTGCCAAGGACATGAAAAAGGGGGAACTGTCATGGTCACACGTTCTTCAGATCACCTTGTGACCTTTTGACCTTAAATGACCTTCATTGACCTTGGAGTCACTTCAGATGATCTCGTGTGCATTTAATATTATCTGTAAGCGTTTTCAATCATTTGGTTTACTCTATTTCAAAAATTCCATTTTACGGCTATTGTGATATAGGGTACGCGCACTGACATTTTAGGTCATAGCTCCGTGACCCGACCTGATACCAAGCTGGAACCTGGTACACAAGTAGAGGGCACCCTTCTACGTCATATATGTTCCGGGTTTGGCATGTAAAAAAGTGCCGAAATTGTTGTTAAAAAACAAATTTTGAATTTTGACCTTGACCTAACCTTGTAAAGTGACCTCACATGAACAAAACTGTATCTGCACATTGCCCAACTATTTTGATGTATATATATACATATAAAGTTTTAAGTTCTATCTTAAAAACACTATCTTTGGCAGACATTTTCCTTTTACCCTCAACATAGCCAAAAATGGCCTGACGTGCCTCTCAAAAACGTTGCCTGGCTCCGTCCCTGAACAAAACGGAATTTCTAGATTTCGTCACGGCACGTAGAAAGAATAGCTAGGAAAAGTTACCAAGTTTCGTGAAGCTGCATCAAAAAGCGTGGAATTGGCGAGCAAAAAACCCGAGGGGGGGCCGATTCAGCCCCCCCTGCCGGGAATAGGGTTAAGAGGTTAAGATTAGGGTTATGAGAGGGTTAAGGCCGCCTGTAGGGTAACTGTGTCGCTGAAAGGGGTTATACTGTGTTCTGGGTGCGATCGTGCAGCGGAAAAAGCTACGCGCCTTTTTTCGTTCCATTGATTGATTACGTCAGGTTTGTAAATGGCAAGGGGATCGTGCCAACTCCTTTGTGCTGTCGGAGGCGGCTAAATGGTGAATACGCAGCAAGAGTGAAAATTGCAATAAAAATTTCGGATAAGCTGTCAGTGAAAATTTAAATGGTCACAGTTCTTTACTCAAGCACGAGCAATTGCATGTTGTTGCTATATCACTGGTAGTTGTGCACCATTTTTGCGCATTGTGTGCTGGGACGGACAGCTGACTGGGCCATGTGAAGTGAGCCGGCTGTGAGTGATTCGTGTGCTTTGTGTGACCCCAGGGGAGATCACGTACGGCGGCCGGGTGACAGACAGCTGGGACCAGCGCTGTCTCACCACCATTCTCACGAATTTCTTCTCACCAGCCGCCATGGAGACCAGTGCGTAAACCTCCCAGCTCCACACCTTTATTTTTTTGCGTCGGACATGAACTTTTCCCGTTATCGGAACACCTCAGTTGTAGTGCTTGAAGAAGCGCATCGCCGGGGCAAAAATTGCCTTCCCCTCGTTTTTTTTTGTAATGGCTTTCGAGCGAATGAAGTAAGTTTCATTGATCTGAGGTTACCTTTTGCCATTAAGCTCATCTTTTGAAATCTTTAAATGGTACATATGAAATGTTAACCAGATCATAACTTTTTTGCGCTGTGGCCGGGCACATTCGGGAGGCTGGCTGCACGGCTGATGCATTGTTGGCGGTGCGCGGCGGCTGGTGTATCGGACCGTCGGAGTGGTATTATGTTGCATGTAGAACGGCCTCTGAGGGCCAGCCAGACGTATAACTGTGGGATGGATGGACGCAATTTGGAGGATATGAGCCCCAAATAGGGTGCGTCTAGGTCAGCCGAGGTTACCTGCAACTCATGGAGAGCTGTGCCCATTTATCCAAGTCTGTTCACCCGATCACACCGAACCATTGTAGGGAGTTAGTCTGTAGAATGAACTTTTGTGTCAAACATGAGTGATGTAGGCCAGGCCAGTTAAGGTCAGCCGAACCAAATATTGATGTTGCGGCATTTCGAAATGCATAGTTTGATATCTAGTAGCGACGTGAACGTGAATACGCATGCTCGAAAGCCCATTTAACTAGATAAAGTCAAACGACGTCACCCTAGGTCAGAGGATGAAAATGCATCGATCTCTCTGCTTTCCACACCTGACTAGATATCTCAAAGCAGTTGTGGGGGATTTTGGTCTGTTAACATCGTTTGACCTTAGATAATTTCAGTTGACTTGATCTGAGCCACCTGCTCGTAATGATGTATTAGCGAGTGCCACCGGTTATCGACTTGAAAGGTTTTGCACTGTTTAATTTGTACCAAATGCATGTTCTATCGTGGCCTAGGCTGACCGCGACTGGTTGGATTTAGGTGAGCCACACTTAAAGTTACGTAAGGTCATCATACAGAACAAATCCCCTAAGCGTTTCGTTGCAATCGATGGTATAGACCCGGAGATAAACAAAATGCATACTATTGGAGTCTTGACCTCTTTTGACGTCGGCTGGGCTAAGCCAGGCCTTTTTTGTCTGTGGAGTATGAAGACATCCTCTGCAAAATTCTGTTGCAGTCGATTCGATGGAAGGGCAAAGTATGCCCTCCCACAAGAGCGCGCTGCACTCGTAGGGTTACGAATGAGCCTTTTAAGCGAAAAACGTTGAGGTTTGCTGTAATAGACAGGATTTATTTGACGGCGCTGACCATGTCCACGAAGTGTTACGAAATTGGTACGTTTTGCAGGCCACAAATACTCTCCGTCTGGTATCTACTACGCCCCCACCGAAGGCGCTCTCCGGGAATACAGGCAGTACATCGATAAACTGCCGGTGGCTGATTCTCCGGAAATTTTCGGCATGCATGTGAATGCAGACGTCGTCAGCAAGGTAGGCTTTCAGTGCTGTCATCAGTAAGGCAGCATCCAGATGTCAGCTACGTATGAACTGGGAACCTCGTCTCCTGGGGATTACCTCATATCACGACCGAAAACATAAACACTTGCTCTGTCGTGACCAGTTCATATTAAGCCGTGCCGACCTGTGCCGTCCTGTAGGTCCAGGAGACCCACCGTCTGGTCACCACCATACTGAACATGCAGCCATGGCTAGCCACCAGTGGCGGTGGCGAGGGCAGCGGCGACCAGTTCGTGTACGACCTCGCCGAGACCATGCAGGGCAGAATACCGACCAAAATCGACATGGAGGTGGCGCACAAAAAGCTGTTTGAGGTCAGTGATAGTGCCTCCCAACAGTCTTCCCTGCAACAGGTAGGACTGCTCAAAGCAAGGGGTCCCAGGACTATCAACTGCATTGTCTCTGCTCTGTCCGTGTCAGGTGGTACGTGTGTGTGCTGTTTACGGCGGCTTCCAGGGCGGCATGAGGGATGTGGTGACAGGAGCGGACGGATGCTGGTCCCGTTTCACCACGGTCAGCCGGTGGTGGCCACTCTCGTCCGCTGCCCTCCAGCTGGTGCCGTCCCACCACGGTTAGCCAGTGGCGGTCTCTAATATGTGCTGTCCTCTCCCGCCAGCTGGACGACCGAGGCCGGATGGACTCGCTGACCACCGTACTGGTACAGGAGGTGGACAGGTACAACCGTTTACTGGGCACTATCCACAGCACGCTTAGCGACCTGAAGAGAGCCATCCGCGGCCTGGTGGTGATGTCCGAGGACCTGGATCGCGTCTACAAGGCGTTCGTCAACAACCAGGCAAGCTGTGTGGACCCGGAAGGCCTCAGCCTGTTTACGTGCTCCGGCAACGCAGGCGGTGTTGCAGCGTTGATTGTGCGCAACAGTCGAGCACGTTGCTGCCCTGATTCTCTCCTGTGTGTCGGAACGTCACTGGAAAAACTCTGTCGTTTGAAGTCCGGTCGTGAGCCAACGGGACTATAAACAATGCGTGGGCACCGTGTTGAGCATTGGGCAGTATTCTTCTTTTGCCGGGTGCCCTCAGCATTTTGGATAATCGTTGCGGATAATCAGCACTGGCCAGTATTCGCTATTTGGCCACTGTGTGTAGTTTACCGAGTACGACCCCTCAGCCGTGTCTAAGCCTGGCACGATGAATCATTGGATCGAAGGCGAGGGTGAAGCTGAATTTTTGGGTGCGCAGTGACGCCCCGTGTGACTGTATGAAACGGGAATTTCACAGTTGACTTCAAATGGTGGCATGTCATTGAGGTGCCGGCGTCAGTTGGATGCTGAGCAGCATACTTTATACGAAGGTGTGAAGTGCGCTTAAACGAGTAACAGCTGTGATCAGGCACTGAAACGCTGACATATATGCGACTCAGTCGCTCCAAGACTTCTGACTTGAATTTGGCCAAAACCAACTTTTAAAAGAGGACGTTTGTCCTCTTTTATTTTATTTTATTATATGTTAATTTCAAATGTCCTGATATTTGTGTCTCCTGTGCCATCTTCCAAATTTCATTTCATGTTCAAACTCAGCCTCAGAAGAGCACCACCTTATGGAAGATTGAGAGGTGACGTCACATGCATGTGGTTGGTTGGTTATTGGGGCTTAGGGGCGCACCGACTGCAGGGTCATTCGGCGCCCATCACATGCATGTGGAGAATGGCTGGAGGAGCCAGAGTGAAAGACCACATGCATTGTTTTCAGGTAGTTTTTCGCGATAGATGGCAGTTCGGGACACGGTGACATAGGTTTGGAAATTGGCCAGCCCTCTAGTGGCCGTTCCACCAACATCGGCGATTTTTCTGTTGTAAAATAACGCTGTAAATGAGTGGAGATATGCACAAAATATATGGATGGGACATTGCGTGGTAATCGCGGAATCCGCGCACAATTGGCAGGCCGGTAGCTTTGCAAGCTGTATAAATATGGCTTCGTTGGGGAAAACGAGTGACCGATCCTTGTACGAGTGATGCAAAAATCGGCTTGTGCTGGAATGACGTTGCGACAGACTACAACCAACAACTTATTGTTCATAAAGTTGGTCGATACATAAAGGCATGTTGAAACCGTCCTCTGACAAAGTGGACAGCAAAGCGGTGGAGACGGATATAAGCCAAATCTTGTGTTCTTTTGTACATGTTCAGCCTACTCTGCCTTATTGTGACATGACATTCCCTGCAACTATGTGTGTGTGCGTTTTGTGGAGAGGTGCTAACATTGGTGAAGTGGACGAGTGGCGTGACATGCGGCCGCTCAAGGGTATCTGTCCTTTTCAGGTTCCAGCTTTGTGGGGACGAGTTGCATACCTGTCTGTAAAATCTTTGGGGAGTTGGGTCAACGATCTCATCATGAGAGTGGATGCCTTTGCAGTAAGTTCCTTGAAACAAACGCTGGTCAGACACCAAGGACACATTTGAAAATTGAGGTTACGCAGGACATTGAAAGAGAATTACCTTCTATGAGTGTTTTGAACTGAGGTAGCCCAATTGAAGGTTGTGGTCGATAAAATCAGTTTTCAAGATGCGATATGACACATAACTCTATACATGGAGTTCTTAAGGGATAATTGCCGAATTTCCCTTTCTCCTTTGTTACGTGTTCCATTGCCAGCAGTCAGGCTAGTGCTAGACATGTGAACGTTAAAGGAAAATCCATATGACGTACCATTATTAGTTGACGTCAGTGTAACGTTTTTGATTGATTACATTTTATAGTTTTGGAGACATTTATCAAACAAAGAGTGATAAAAACGCTGTTCTTGACATTTGTCGGACTAAAGGTATTTATTTCTGAAAAGGCGAGTAAGGAGCATTTCCTTGAAAATGTGCTTGGCGATATAATGCCCATTGACATGAGTGCACCTGCCGTGACTTGGAATGGTGGTAATACTGATACTTTGTCCTTTCACCGCACTTTATTCACAGCACTGGAGCCCTTTCTTTACCCCCTCCCTTCGTCGCGCTCCCTTCGACAGGACTGGCAGCACGGGAGCCAGTCCTGTCAACCTCATCCCTTCACCTTGTTTTATCTGCAGCACTGTAGCCAATGCTGTTAACCTCGTCCTTTTGTTGCGCTTTATTTGCACTACTGGAACCGATTCTGTTAACCTCGTCTCGTTATTGCGCTTTTTTGCAGAACTGAAGCCGATTCTGTGAACCTCGTCCTGTTGTTGCGCATTGCTCGCAGGACTTAAATTTTGTTAACCTCGTCCCTTTATTTCGCTTTGTTTGCAGGACTGGAGTCGGTACGGTCCTCCTCCGACTTTCTGGTTTTCTGGATTTTTCTTCCCGCAAGGCTTCCTGACGGGGATTCTGCAGAATTTCGCCCGCAAGCACACCCTGCCGATCGACCAGCTACGTTTCCAGTACAACGTTCAGCCAGTCTGGAGGGATCAGGTAATCAGCGGCATGCTGTGCCAAATAGCAAGATGACTTGACTTGCTTGCATTGAAATGCAGTGCTTGTATTAAAAGGCACCGGTAACGATTTATGTAATATGCTTAGCCCTATCGGCCACGCGATTAAGTAAGGCATTGAAACATTTCTTCATAAACGCGACCCTTATGATATTTGAAGTTGATGATGGAGAGCAGAGCCCATGTTAATCGCCGGTTTGTGCAAGGATTGGAACCCCACATTTGATCGCGCAATACCAGTTAACGGTTGATATTGTGGCGAAAGTGCAATGTGCCGTCAGTGATACGATAGGATCGTGTGGTTGTCAGCACGACTGTTGGCAGCAGTGGCTGTGGTTACATTATGCGTGTACGTGTGTTTCTACAGAGATGATCAGTAATTTCATCTTCGTGGGTGTACTACGTGGGATTGAGCCACTCTTTTGATAGTCTTGTTCTTGAGTATGCCTGTGGGATGATGACGTTACTCTGCGCAGATACACAGTTACATAGGACAAACCACATTGATTTGTATGACTGGCGATCTTACGCACACGGCTGGTTGGGTTATGTCTGGGCTGGCATGGTATCGCGCAGCTCGTCGCCAGACGGGCAGTTAACCACTGCCCTCAGTCTGAGTAGTTCTCGTATTTATGACGTCATGGTTTCTTTGGACGAGATGCAATTGGTCACAGCTTTTGGTCACAGCTCAGTGTGCAAAGCCCTGTGGGCGGCCAATCGTGGCAGTGGTACAGCTGACTGTCTGCGGCAGGCGGATATCACCAAGTGGCGCCAGGACATGAACGCTAAGGACGCCTCGACGGCGAAGGACGACATCGAAACTGGACCATTCCGTCGCCCGGCCAGTGGAAAGGTATTAAGATCACGGAAACATGCCCTGAAGACGGCTAAAACCCCTTCATTCACGTTGGTCGTTTCAGGTCCACGTGCCGTTTGCTGCGTTTTCACATGAAGTATATTTGGGCTGGAATACATAGATTAGGTAGTGCTCTGTTGGTTCCAGTCACTGAGTAAGTGCAGTTGATGTCAGCATGAGAAACTTAACCAAAACTTGTAACTTGCGCCAGAAGAGGGATCGTGAACCCCACTTTCGTAGAGATTTTAACATGCCGCATAATCTCATCTTGCCCTGAATTCGGCGTCAGAACGGTCAGAAATAAATATGTACTGAACGAAGGAAGGTAGAAATATGAAGCAAACTCCAGATGAGCCCTTTTGTTACCATGGATTTCAATGAGTACCATTTTACGTATTTAAATCTGGAAAGGCATTCATGCGAGTTCAGTTGAGATCAGATAATATGACTAAGAGACTAAAGTGATACATTCAGTCGCGTTTTTCACTGGAAACTTTTCTAATGAGTAGAAATGGTGAACCGCGCCTTCGTGTATGCCTCTGTATGTTTGATAAAAAGTTGGTGACATTTTTTTCAAGGCTATCCTAGGTCCCCAGCCTGTGGGTTATTCCTTGCCAACTCAAACGGTGAAAGGTGCAGTTGTAAACACCACCATCTCGGATTTTGTTAAATGATGTGTATGGGGTTCTCTCATGCCCTGATCACGATTCTGATGTTAATGGACTTCTTCGATCAACCATACGCCGTTGACATTGACGTCAAATTGGAACAGCATGGAGCGCAGCATAAAATGCGCTTTATCCCAAGAACCAGTGCGAATTTTACGGATCTGAAAACCACGTTATTTAGACAAAACATCGTGTTTTAAGCTGTCTGTAAGGCAGTCAGTTCCAAAACAGTTCAACTGTTTTGCATGATTGAAATAAACGATTGCGATTTATAAAAAATGGCATTAGCTGACTTTCTTCAAACCTCGATATTCGCAATCTACGTGCAATTCTACCCCGTAGTCATTAATACATACAGTGGAGAATTGGTAGCAAAATGGTGATAAATAGCCCTGAAGCCGGCCGTGTCGAGCTTTGCGGACGTTGGCCTGCGTCGTCGGCGCCCGCTGTGCGGCGAAGCTGATTACTTATGGCGTCCACCATATGGCTGCTCTGTGAACAGGGCCAAACACCATAAGCGAACACAGTTACAGTTCATTTGTGTTGCATGTGTTTGAGAAAATATTTGATTGTCATATTTCACAGATACATGCAACTTGTGCGCACTTCGTCATCGGTCGTCGTTGGTGCATCCGACTCAGCATGTCTTAAGCGTTTTGTATAATGCAGTTGATGCTTCATACGCGGCTACTCTGGTCAAGTCTCGGCCTGAATGCGTGAAACCCCCCGGTGCCCTTGATAGGCATGGGTACCGAAAGCCTTTGACCTTGCTTGCTGTTTCTGTGGTGTTTTCCTGTGTCGTGCAGGTGAAGTCGATTCCCGTGCACGGAATGATACGACACATGTTTTTTCTAGCTATTTCGCGCGCAAATGGATAATTTGGTTTGCATCAAAATAAAGGTAATACATGCCTACACCTGTAGGCAAATGAAAAACTTATGAAAAATATTGGGAATCAGTGGTTGGATGTACTGCTACTTCATGTATAAAATATCTTGCTTCATGCCAAAAATTTGGCAGTTGACGAATGTAGGTGCGATTTTCAGATAAAAATATATTGAAAGGAATAGTAGGTCGTTCCGAAATATACCAATACAAATGTTTCGGTATCAGGACAGTTATCGGTGTGTAGTCGCGTCGTATTGGGGCTTTGCAGAAATCGAACATGGCCTGAGGCGTGCATATTTGTCCGGTCTCTGATCGCTGTAGGCTGGCAAGCGCTGTCAGCCTACGTCAGTTTTACGGCCCCGCCGATTCCGTGACATGGACCATTCCCGTGACAAATGACAAGGAAAGGCCACTCTAAACCGAAATCTGTCTTGTGTAAACGCACGCTCTTAGTGTTACATTTCCTTTTGCGCTGCGCGGCGCAACCACCTGTGAAATGGTAAATTTTCGAAATAACTTACTTTTGAATTTCAAGCGATTAGTTGCCTCTGTATGGAACGCATGTACGGATCCGGTGTTGTGGTGAGTACTGTCGCTCATCACACAGTTCATACGATAAATTCACTTTTACACACTCACCAGGAGTGGTCGCATATACGACAGAAGGGCGAATGGTCGCCTGAGCATTTTCCCAGTAATAACCTTGGACTTCGTCTGGCACTACAAATGAATAATTTTCCCAAAAATTCCGACTCGTCAAGTCGGCAGGAACATCTTTACAGGCAAACAGGGGCCCCTACACTCCAGCGGGGCCCCTTTATAAGCTGACAGTAAGTTGAACCACATGGGGCCCACTGAGTATGAGGGCCAGGCGCAATCCAAGGGGGGAGTGATAGGGACGATCCCCCCAGGCCTGAGAAGGGGCTCCTGTCAGACTTAAAAGGAGCCCCGAAGGGGCCACGTTTGAGCTTCACGGGTTCTCTATAAGAACTTGACGGGCTCTTAGTAGTCAGGAGGTCTCCGGGAAGGTCGGAAAACTGAAGGTTCTTGATATAGTCAGGATCTCCTGGAGGGTTAAACTCAGGAGACCCTGAGGCGGTAAGATAGCCCCTAAGATGGATAGAGTGCCCATTGGGACCGCAAGAGGGGCCCAACACGGCAAAGGGCTCATGAGACCGCTAAAGGTACCGGAGAGGCCCCTGAGACGGAAAGAACTTATGAGGGTGCCTAGCACGATATACGGAGACTAGCCAGCCAGAGGGGCTTTCTGAACGGGTACTCATAATAAAGTGCCCGAGATCCGGAGTTTTAAGTTTTGAGGGGAGTTAGGTTTGTTCTTGCTCCCTCTTTCGTGAATCTTGGCTACGCCTCTGGCATCCATCGCCATATTATAACATCCGTCAAAATTCCGTATTGAGTTGTTGATAGATCGCGCCGTCCTCAAGTGCTGTTTGACTTCCAAGAAGTCGCGTATCCAGAATAAGCCAGCATTGTTATAAAGGTATCAGATCATGGAATGCGGTCATGGAAATGCGGAAGATGTATGCAGTAGTGATCATTGCCCTGATTGACCTGCGTTTTTGAGGACAGAAGGTCCCCCTCCAAAACAATGTCACAGCTTGTTGTTTGTTACCATGAACAATTCCCTGCACATGGCTTGGCATAATTTGCTCGAAATAAAAAACGGACTTGGTCGTTTTGAAGATGAGTTAAAACACTGGGCGATGCGTGTGGAGAAGAGATGCGTGGGAGATTCCTGGCATCTTGAAACCCCTCCTTCCCCAAATAATTGTGATTGCGTAAATACATTTCGCTTTTGGGGTTCTGTTTATTCGTTCGTTAGTTTACTCTCTTGGCTTTTGTGGTTGGCGTAATGTTTCTGTCTCGAACACATAAATGCAGCCTCAGAAAACCTGTGACTGGTCATCACGCCTGACGGGACACTGCAGAACTGGAAACGCGAAATTTTGGGCAGCGTTGTGCCGGCTAATGCGTGGCTGTAACACCATCGTCAGACGTTCATCAGCTGGCTGGACGACGAGCTAGTGCTGCCGGAGGAAGGCCTGCTCATCCACGGCCTGTTTATCGACGCTGGCCGCTGGGACCTGGAGACGATGAAGCTGACGGATCCGGCGCTAGGTAATCGCCATGCTCCTGTGCAGGGCGCGGCGGACGCGGAGCCACAGGGGCCAGCCCGGGCTCGACGCCCCTTGACTCAGCGTCATGTTACCGGCCGGCAGCTCGGCTCAGTTTGTTCGGTGCGTTCGTCATAACGATAGCCAAAATGGCACGTTTGCCGTAAAGTGTTGATGCAACCATGACTGGCGAGCTTCTTTTATATGTATGTAGGCAGCCGCACAACGGTGATTGTGTGCTCGTTTACACCCGTGCCTTGTGGATAGTGTAGCCTCGGGAAAGAACGTTTTACGGTTCGTGTCGCCAGTTTGGTGTTGATTTTACGCTATGGTTGCAGGCGAGCTGAAATCGTCGCTGCCCGTGCTGCACGTCCTGCCGGCGTACAATCACATTCCTGACCCAGATCACTACACGTGTCCGCTTTACCGCACCCCCGTGCGCGCCGGTACGCAGCCGCGGCGCCGTGTCGCCAGTTTGTTACACCGCGCGGGTCTGTGGCTAACACTGGCAGTGTCACCGGTGCAGTGGTGTTTAAGCAGACCCGTTGTGGCTGTTACTGTCAACTGCTGAATTGTCAGTTGCATGCTCCTATTTTATTGACTTATTTTTTGTATGTCGTATTTGTTTGGATGTGTATTTTTCTAATTATCTCTCATCTCTTCCTCAGTACCCGTTTCCCCGTCATGTTTTGCTTTTTGAACTGGGCATCACCCAGCTCTAGTCGGAAGACTTCCTGCACGTTTTACCGGCAGGTGTGCTATCCACCACGGGCCATTCGACTAACTTCGTGGTGGATATCCAGCTACCCTGTGACCAGCCGGAGGAGCACTGGATCACCCAGGGCACTGCGCTGCTAACCCTGCTGCAAGACTAGGTCCGCCGTCAAACCTAGTCGTCGGGGTTCTGCCGATGTTCATGCTGCCGGTGACTTAATGTGAACCGGGTATGGCTATAGAATGCATTGCGTAACATTGCTCACCCGATGTATTAAGCCGCAGTATTGTTTTTATGTTGGCCTGCTTTGCATCTGTGACGTCTGTTCCAATACACCTGGTGATGAGCAGGGCTCTCTGATACGTCGCAGTGTGCACGTACTTTTGTAGATTTGTTGTACTGCACGCAACCAACTAAACTGTAGGTGTGCACAATGTGCGTGCGACGCAGCAGGTGCCAATGTATGTGATTCTAGTTACTTGACTGCGTATTACTAACGGTCTCTGTAGGACAGAGAGGGAGAACACTGCCCACAACAATCTGGATTCCTATCGCTCCAACGTTCGCGAAAAAACTACGGCCTCAAGGCCCATAATCCGCATTACCAAACTGAGTAATACACGTCAGTTGAACTCTCAAGTGAATCCGCTTACCGAAACGACAGTGCAAACGGCTGGAATTTTATGTAACGAATTTTGGAAACGTGAAGAAAACATGTTCCGTTGTCAGCTGCAGCTGGTGCTAAAATGCTCCCAGGACGCCTACTACATGACCTTGGCCGGTTCATCGACACTCAACCAAGTTTACAAGATTAGTTTGTACAAGTTCCATGGTACACACGCATTTCATTGACAACATGGAAGTCATGAAGATGACAGATGCGCACAATACGACTCAGCAACCCAATAAAGCTTCAATGGCTGTTCTGGAATTGCCGTCACTGAGAAAGTGTGTCGCAATAACTCGCCCACAGGCCGGCTGGGCTATCGCACCTCGGCCTCACTCCAACTTTTATCGAGTTCACGGAGCTCTTCATGCCAGTGTGGCAATGTTCGAGCCGTCACAGATCAATACCAAAGGAGGCCATATGGCGCAAGACTTACACACCGGCAACATTACGCGGGGCCGAAAACCGTCACTGGTCAGACACCGGTCCCCGTTCCCATCACAATCATCCGATGCTACACCTTCAGAGCACGAAGTCCAATGGCCGGTTGAATCCCCCTTTCCTGTTCATGTACTGACGGTAGCGACGCTTCAGCACGACGTGCACCGCTCCTTGGTTGTTGCCATCAACCTTTTTGCCTGTAAAAAAAAAACACCAATTTAAGGATGGCAATACACTCAAGCTATCCGCAACAAACCAGCAATGATCTCTGCGGCATCAACGTATGATGTTAAAAAATATTAATATCTCCAATGGAGGACGCCGAGATCTGAACTAAAAAAAAATGCTACGCGTACTGTGCGAAACATCGTCCAGTCCAGCCCGGAATATCTAGATCAAATGTCTGGTAATTTTCACCCAGCCACTATGTAGTGGAGAGATTGCGATGAGTGACGGTCGGATGACCCTGTTATTATCAAACAATCTACGGGCTTCGCATCAGAATGGTCGGAAATGAAGAAATAGAAATCACTGGTGTAAATGATACTGTAACTCATGGCAGTTCTGGTGAACGATCACAGAATGACTGCATGGTGACATATATCCCCACCTTCCAATTCCTTGGGGTAATAGGAGAGGGGCGTTGGACGTTCCCACTCAATGACTCTGCAAGCAATGGACCAATGCCGCTGGTTCGCATGGTAGTCGGTTGCCCTCCATTGTACAGATAACACCGTACATACCATGTTCTTGGATCCCAAGGTAGTCTCTCGCGTCACAGGCCATGTCTAAGGTCAATACTTGACCGGTTTAGGGAATATATTTGTTTTTAAGTGAAAATCAGAGATTCTGGGAATTAAAGGCCAAAGTACGTGTAAAGGTATGCATAAAATACCGATGCACGTTTAGCTTTTTGTATAGAATAATGTTAGGAAAATGTGGCACGCAAAACCAGATCATGCGATCCCAAGAAATGGATTTCATTACATGCTAATGCTACGCATCTATGACGAAGCATAATCCTCGACATAATCCATCTATATACTCGGTTTGCCCCAGCATATGTTCAGATAGTTGTCAGGTGAAATCTACGACAGAGACAAAGTGGGGTCGTTTCCGATTCTCCTCCATCCTAGCAACTAGCCGATTTTAAGCTGTATACAGCTCTAAAACAAGTTTTTCCTCCCGTAAAAAAAAACAGTGAAAAAATGAAAGTTTCCGTTTCCCATGAAATAGCGCTGCGTTCTTCTGAGGCATTACTGGTCAAAACAAACGTCATCTCTTACTGCAGTGTTCAGCAAAAATACGACCGAGGATCGGAACCAAGATATCCGAATCGTGTTCAAAAATAGCAACACCAAATCTGTTCCTTGCTATTTTTGGTTAGAGCAGTGTTTCTCAGTCATATCAATGTCAATGTTTGCTTTCATTCTCACCTTTTGTTGTGTCGAAACCACCAAAGCCCATGATCTTCATCATCTCGATCTCCTCCGGAGTCTTTCCCTTGAAATCCTCCTCTGAAAAATCATACATGTACGAATGTTTACTCCTAATTTATTCATACTTCTTATTCGACATAACAAGAAAGATCGGTCTTTGGTCGAAAGAAAACGACCACGACCCGTCACGGCAACTTATCGATTCCCAAACATCGACGAAGACATCCCTTCGCGATGTGGTTCATGGAGCGACGATCACGATGACTGAGAAAAATAAATGCAAAATATAAATAAATTGCAGAATGCCAGGTAGCATTCTGGTTAATCTTAAGCACGTAAATGACGCAAGAGCCGAAGCCCGACTAATGTTAAATATTAGTCATCACTCGTGAATGGTTTTCTTGGCAACGAATTTTTCACCTTACTTTTGGGATAACAATCGTTTCCCGCTAATAGCATTTAAAGCACACACCCGTTCAAGTATGGAATCGTCAAGCGAGCAGCACATGTTTGCACATTCCGGCCCGTATTTTTTCGGATCATTTCATATGGGTGTCAGACATGTGTATACAAAAAAAAACTGCTAAAGTGTTATCTTTATTCAGCTCAATTGGACTCTTGAACTGTTTTCATCTAACAGCTAGGTACTATACCTACTTGTGTCCAAACACGGTCATATCAAATGGGATGCGTGGCATACATGACAACAAAAATAATATAAACCTTACATTTTCCCGTGCGTATTACCATGCAATCGCTCTAAAACCGTCTCACGCATTTTGTCCTAATGTGTGGTCGCTAACGCTAAGTTTCCCCGGCGACGTAATTTTTACGACTGTCAAAGCTGCCCAGAGTCAGACTGCAAAAGATGTTGTTTTTTAGTGTTGAAGAACACCAGAAAATACACGCTCCGAAAACATTTTATACTCCAAAAGTCTGATCTTGTGCCTCCGTCAGAAAGCTACATCACAGCCATGTTCACAAATTTCTAACTGGGCAAGCAAATGACCGTCTCCAGCAGGTATGATGTCATAACTGACTTACACTAGGAATGTCAACTTAAAACATCATTACTCGTAGCAAAATTTGTGCTCCAAAACAAAAATTAAACTCCGACACCAAGAACAAAAACCAAGTTTCCAAGTTTCCATTTCTGGCCCAGACAGCGTCAAGAATATTCGATCACAGCAGTAAGCATGCGAAAGAAACTGATCTTTGATAGTTTCCCCGAAGAACCAGAACACGTTCTGACAAATATCGATTTGCCCAGCGCGTCGTGGGCGTTTTTCTAGCAGCCACTCCGCACAATGATGCCCTCGTTGGCGTTTGGGAATGGAAAAATTGCTGGAACGCGTTGTTTTCTACTGATCTTTCCCCTTATTTTAGTGTACGGCAATGGCACGCGGTGCTTTTTTTTAATCAAAGACTGATCTTTCTCCTTATTTCAGTGCATGGCAATTTGGCCATATCCAGTGGGCGGTCTGGCTGTTTGGAACTGCGAATGGTCGATTTCGGTCTCGGATCCTAACACGTACGGACACTGAAAGACAACAAAGACATAGGGTCGTACGAATTGCAATCCTCAATACCTTTCCGATCTATGTCACACTTCAAACAAAAGCTGGTTGTTATTAAGCCAGAATCACGCACATTTCATTCAGCATTACTCGCACCAATCTAATCTGAATGTTCGCACAGAAGGTGACAGCTAGGTTGCATTCGAAGACGCAGACCATAACATTCGGTCCACACCACTTTGAAATCGATGACAAATGAAGAATGAGGGGGAGGGGTTTGTGGTGTGGACTCTTTCCGATACATTCTGATGACTTTCCAAAAACTCTTCAGTTTTACAAGGAATTCTACCCTGGGGAAGCCCCTGAACTTCCTCGCTGAGCCCCTTCCCCAAAATCCTGGGCATGCGTTTCAACTGCTCTGTGTCAGTTAAGAACATAACAATAAGTGAATCTGAATTGGCACAGAACCCAGGAGCGGATCGACGAATACATTAAACACGAAAATGAGTGCGTTCTGAAGGGGAACACAAGACGATGGTCATGACGTTATGCCTAAGTCAAGCTTTGGTTTTCGGCCAGTACGCCAGTAGTTCCGAATAAATCCCGCACGAGCTACGTACCTGTGAACTCGGGCCGCTTCGTCAGCTGTGGCTTTGGCTTCGGTGCGATCGTTTCCTGTGAGGCGCCGCGTTCGCGTGGGGCCGAGCCACGCCGCTCCCGCTCCCGCTCCCGGGACCGGGACCGGGACCGGGACCGGGTCCGCCGCTCCGGCCGCTCTTTCTCCCGACGGCGGCGTTCCCGGTCCCGGTCCCGGTTACGATCCCGGTCCCGGTCCCGGTCCCGGAACCGCTCCGGTTCGCGCTCCCGCTCGCGGCGCCGGAGCGGCGAGCGGCTGCGACTTCTAGCCGGCATCCTGCAGAGACCTGCGCTCACCAGGCGTGTCCGGACCAGTCTCTACTCAAGCTCGGCTGCAACAAAGGGAAATAACTGTGGTCAACACGGGCGAGAGGACCAGGTGCTGCCCCAACTCAGCTGTAACAAGGAGAAAACTGCAGCCACCAGAGATGTCCGGACCACGTACTGACCCAGGGTGCCATAACAATGGGAATATTGTGTCCATCTGTACAAATGCTGCACTTGAACAATGCATCTCACTCCTGCAGTCATCAGCATGCAACAGGCAGGGTGGAGCAGGTCACATGCTATGCACCTGCAACTTTTTATGGACTCTTTACTAGACGTGAGCAGTACAGTTTACTGAGTTATCCCATTCCCAACAGCTTCTGCTTGGTTCTGGTTGAAGCTGAGTGGTTAAGGCATATGACTGGAAATCAGAAAGCAGAGGTTCCAGCCCTGCTGGCCACAGAGCATTTTCATGACCCACTGTCATACAAATCTGTCACTGTGCAAGTGTGCCATTATGTAAACGGTAATAGGACTTGTATCTTTTACTTATGTGCGTGGGTAATGCTGGCACTCAGTGGGTGCACAGGCCTGTGTGCAATACAGAACTTTGATTTTGACTCCAAACCAACCATGCAAAGAGCTGCTTTGCCTCTAGGACAGCAGCACAGGAACACTTCCCATAAATTACAACACAAGCAGAAATGAGGCATAATGTCAGGTACTATGGGTCTGCCCTTGTAACACCAATACACAAGTTGTGCTCCATGGAGTTCAGTGCACAATGACCCTTGGGAATGATCAATGGACTTCTTACAACAAAAGGGTAGCAACTCAACAACAGGAGAGTGACATGGGTTGAACAACTGACACAGCTGTTGCCAGATATCTATTCCCTTTTTAGCTTTTCAGCAGATATTACACAGCTACTTCACAATCTAAAGATTATTTTGTATGGCCAATCATACCATTCACCATTAATGCACAGGAAATGAGCAGTGCACAATGATCTGGATCACCTTAGATGTGAGTGCAGTGAAATGCATGCACACAAAAATGGAGTCAACATTAATTTACAATTGTAAGATATTTTATTACACGACACCATACACTGGGTCTTCAGATGGCAATTTGTCTTTTTTGCATCTAAAGCAAGTTTGTGCTATGCCTGCCAAAACCAGCATGTTAATGAGTGCACCTATTTCCCTTTATGAAGGCTACTGGAAGCCCCAGTGACTGGTAAGTGGCAGGTTGTGATTGGTGGAGAATAATGGAGCAACAGGAAATGACCCTGTATTAAAGGCAACAGATACTGGTGATGTATCACATTACTACCATTTGGAACCACTTTGTTATGTAGACTTTGAGTAAAATATGTAAACTTTCATGCTAAGTGAGAAAAACATTACATTTGGACTACCATTTAGAAAGAAAATTGACTTTGCACTTTAAAGAAATGTAAGTTAAAACACTCTTACTATCCTCCTTTTACTTCACTATGTAGGTTATTAGAAGCCCCACTGACTGACTAATGACTGGTTGTGATTGGTGAATGAAAGTCAAGCAACAGGACCCTGTATCAATGGCAACAGATACTGGTAACATATCACATTTCTACCTATCTGCAGATCACTTTTGTTGCATATACTGTGCAATAAAATATGCAAACTTTCACCCTAAGTGAGAAAACCATGACATTTGGGCTGCAACTGTCAACACAACTGAGTTTGCACTATAAAGGAAAGTGACCCAAAGTACCCAAATAAAGGAATAATGCATTATAATGGAAAGTGGCCCCAAGTACCCAAAACTCTTGACACCTATCTTGTTCACATGTTTGCTTCAGGAATACCTGACATACTATGAAACACTGATGATGTCATCCATTCTTGATGGCTGGGTCAGGTTCAGTTGGGTTGGGTTAGATTATGTTAGGTTAAGTTAGGCTAGGGCAGGTTAGGTTAGACAAGATAAGGGTAGATCAGATAACATTATGTTAGATTACTGATAAGGTAGAAAACCCAGTGATATCAAAAGCTGTGAAATGTCTCAACCTTGGAAATGCTCCTATCAAATTAGTTACCAGAATCACAGCAGAATTCAGAGATCAATGGTGTGGCACTTGGTGCTTATGGAGTGATCATTTTATTTGGTAATTCCCCATTTTCCTCACTGTAGCAAGGCATTCTGCAATGTTAAATCATAAGTATTCATTTCCACATTGCTTTTGTATCACTCTTACCATTTCTGGCTGGGAAATGCACTTGACAGAAATATGCTGCCCAGCCCAGGTGTTTGAAAAATCCTATTTTTTACTGCAAAACAAGCACTTTGTAGCAATGTGCCATACAATCAGCATTTGAATAAACATTAATACACAGAGATGCTAAAATATTTGGCCAAAAAACAACAGTATTTAGACCCCAATGAAGCAGGGAGCCAATGTGCAATGAGTCATTTTCCATCATGAAGTTAAGTTCAAAGAAATTCAGTCAATGATATTCTTGAGAATACATTACTTGACTGAATCTCAATTAAGGGATTTGACAGCTCACCACCGTCATTCACCACCACCACATTCACCAGTCATTTTTAATGTGGCCTTGTTATACAGACGATAGCTGCACTAATTCGGTAGTCCGGTGCAGCTTCAACTAAAGAACGAAATTCCGTAAAATATGTTTAAAACAAAAATGCATATGCCTACTTCGATATCATCCCAAATAACTCTTGGTTCCTTACACTCAGGTAAGCTGGCAAGTATGCACGGAGCTACAAGGTCTTGGAAGCAGCCTAACCCCGCCACAGTCCACCTTAGGTCTTCTCGATATTGCCCCAGAATTCACGCAATGACCTCACAGTTGTGATTATGACAAACCCTGAGGCACACAAACGTTCTTACACTGCTGTCAAACCTCTAAATTTTAGTGATAGAAAAATGTTATGTTGATAAATTTAAAGTAAAAGGGTGTTATTAGTATGGCTGAATAACGAAAACTTCGTCAGAGACGACAATTTCAGCCTCGAATAAGCAGCTATTAAAGAAACTACAAGAGAGATTCACGGAATCTTTCTTAATGTGAGGATTTTGGAGGAAAGGGAAAATGAACTATGATAAGAAATTGAAGAAAAAGAATCTGGTGGCAATCTATGCGTTCGTTTTCGGCGCGCATTTGACAAAATAACAGCAGCCCGTATTGTTTGGGTTTGACCATAGTCGTGCAGCAGTCCCCGCGGGTGTTGGGCAAACTCCGCTCCGCGCATAGGTCGATAGGGTTGACACGACGACACGAACACGAAGCCTCTTGTTCACACTTCCACTTTGCGCTTCCTGATAGTTTTTTTTTGTACACTTCCACGTTTACTTCTGTGATCCACAAACTTTTAGGGTAGGCCTACTCTCCACTTCGTTTTCTTTTCCGAGCTGTTCCCTGACTTCTGTCATGGGCAAGCAAGGGAAACTGAAAAAAAACGACAGTGACTCTATAGGTTCGAACTGGGACTCTGATGTCGGCCGCTCTGCAGACATCGACTTTGATGTTTGCAGAGGTGTAACGGACAGGACGATTCACACAGGATGACCACGGCTTGAACCCGAAGCAGACCTCTACACACGAACACACTTCATCTGACACGATATCGAATACTGACCTTAGCACGAACTCGGCCACTGCTCAGGACCGCACCATTTTCAAACACACTGACTCCTCATGTTCTCGTGACCTTGACCTGCCACTGACCGCGCCCCGACCCCACGGCCCTGGCAGCGTGCCAGGACCGACCCGGCTGGAAGGGTCAAAGGGTTTATCCCGACCCGGGCAAGTAACCAGGGCAAACGACATTGCGTTGTGGCAAAGGATACCGTCGGGGCAACACGCCCGATTCTAGAGTCCTACCTGGACCCGCTCGGGTCATACGTAGTAGTGAAACCTACCGACTCGAATACAAATTTTCAAAAAATCGACGTCTGGGCACCTCCAAAACAGATGGAAGTAATCTGTGGTCCAAACATTCGGCTTCACATCCAAGCACCTCGCGATGGCTCTCTCACCATCAAAACAAACAACCGCCACCAAACAAAAATGCTCCTCAGACTACTTTCTGTACCAAGGCAGTGGCGGTCACCGTTCACCCCACTCGAAACTCGTGCAAGGGAACTATACTCGCACCGGAACTCCGCTTCATGTCTGAAGCGGAGATTCAACAAGAACTGAGGGACGAGCTGGTCAGCCACATTGGTCGACTGACTACCTTCAGGGACGGACAGCGTCAGGACACCAGTCTTCTTGTCCTCACGCTCGAAACTCCCCGTCTCCCTCCGAAACTCCACGAAGGCTGCCTCTGCTTCGAAGCGCGCCCATTCATCCCCAGTCCTCTGCGCTGTTTCGACCGCCAGAGGTTTGGTCATGGCTCCCGTAACTGCAGACAAACTGCTCGTTGCGCTCGCTGTGGTGACACTGCATACGAGGGCTCCCTGTGCTCCAAGCCCGCTAGGTGCATCTCTTGCGACTCTTCCGATCACGCCAAAAACTCGAAGAACTGTCCCGTCTGACTGACAGAAAAGCGCATTTGTGAGCTTAAGTCAAAAACCAACATTTCATATCGCGAAGCACGGCGCCAGGTACAATCAGAGAAAAACCAAACTCAAAAGACTTATGCTCAAGTCACATCAAAAAGCACCACCTCTTCGTCTGCTCAGACTGATGACATCCCACAGCTTCCTCTACTGCAGCTCTTAAAGTCTGTATGTTACGAATCTAGTTCTGTCGGCTACCAGTCCAGTCAGAAGCACACAGTGACTGAAACACAAGAAGAGGCTGGTGCGAAACAACCTGCGAGAGGGACATCGGCAACAGCCCCGCAACTCCTGGGCAGTTTGTCCCCAGGAGATCGCCGCAGCCTACGTTCCGGTCACATCCACCCGCACATCACCCTTGTGTTGTGGCTCTACCGTGGACTCCGCGTACGGACAATCAACCTCCATCGCCCCGACCCGGCCCCAGGCGACCCCGGGGCCGCTCATCCAGTCATGGTAGGACGCAGCATGGGTCACAGGCCCTTTCAGGGATTCAGAGCATCTTTAGCTAAATCACACCCAATGCCACTACTTTCCCAGAGACAGGGTTTCTGCCTTAGGTTCTACACAACAGCATTAATGACCTCTGTTCTTCAGTGAAATTGTCGTGGTTTAATTAGCAAATGGGCCGAAATCAAACCTTTACTGATGTTTTGTTCTCCTAATATTATATGTTTACAGGAAACACATTTCTTCACAGACAACCCGTACGACTTCCGTCTGCCCGGATACTCTATGTCCGTAAAATGTGATGACGTCCATAGACTTCATGCCATACACATTTCTAACAAAATAACTCACAGACAACTATTGGTTCAAACAGACCTACAAGCGGTCGCATGCACGGCTGTCATTTCAAACCGCCGTATCAGTGTATGTTCTCTATATCAGTGTATGTTCTCCCCAGGTGTACCTATTTGTCTTCAAGATCTACAAAACCTCACTGATCAACTCCCACCACCATTCATATTGTGTTCGGACGCCAACAGCAAACATTTTGTATGGGGTTCTGACCGATGCGACAGAGGAGGACTAGTCTTTGAACAACTCATTAGAACCAACGCTTTACATGTCTTGAACAACGGCTCCCCGACACGGCTGGATTAATGTTCTGGACTGGTCTCACACACTGATATTTCACTATGTTCTAGCGGATTAGTTCCTTTCCTTTCATGGGAAATTGGAAACGACCCTCTTTCTAGTGACCACTTCCCGATAACAATTAAATACGTTGACGAGGTAACCCAAACAACACATTCCCAATACGATGCTCCAGCACCGTAGAGCATTAAAAAGGCTGACTGGGACTCCTTCCGAGTCCAGTGTCAAATCGTCATAGAATTCACAGATGTTGACTCGCCTGCACAAAAGTAACGGAATCGATTATTTCCGCTGCGCGAGCCCATATCCCAACCTCCAAGTCAAAAGGGAAATACAGGTGTCCTTGGCGGTCTGACGCCTGTAAACAGACAATAGCAGCGCGAAAAAGAGCATTAAATCGACCCCGTCAAAACAGAGACAACCCCACCACTCTCCTTGACTACAACAAGGGAAAAGCCAAAGCTAGTCGAACTATCTGAGAAGCTAAGCGGTCCAGTTGGCTACAGCTCGAGTAAATTCACCACCTCCACACCCTTTCACGCATTGTAGGATACTGTTCGAAGTTTCATACACAAAAGAGGCTTCCAGCGTCCTCTTCCGGTTCTAAAAATCCAAGGAATTCAGGTAGAAGAAGTGAAAGAAAAGAAAAGAAGTGGCCAATTACTTGGGTCAGTTTTACTCCCAACTGTCGTCCTCCACAAACTATGACCCAGGCGTTCGTATCCAAGACAGTATATGACACACAACATGCCGGACTTTGATCTCGATTCACACAACACAGAGTCATACAACAATCCTTTCTCTTTGCACAAGCTGAACTCATCCATAAATTCATCAGGTTCAACATCAGCTGGTCCGGATCTCATTCACTATGAATGTCTCAAGCAGCTAGACGACACCCAAAGAAGCAGACTTCTTGCTTTCTTCAACCACATGTGTGTGTATGTGTGTATGTGTGGACACAGAACAGAATCCCCACAACTTGGAAGCACGCTTTTGTGGTTCCTCTTTTAAAACCCGGGAAACCTACAGACGTACCTGAGTCGTACCGACCAATTCAACTTACTTCTTGTCTATACAAAATCATGGAAAGAATGGTGAACTCCAGGATGTTATGGCACGCCGAAAAATTTCAAATTCTGTCGAATTACCAATGTGTTTTTCGCCATGAGCGAACCAAAATTGACCATGTACTGCGCCTTGAATCTGACATCCGCGGCGGCTTTTCGCGAGGAAGTTTACCGTGGCAATTTTCCTTGATGTTAAGTACGCCTATAATATGGTGTCCCGGGCGGTCTTCTTACAAAACTTTATCACATAGGTTTCCGTGGACATCCCATGCATTTCATAAATTGTTATCTCAGCGGTCGGACACTACAAGTTAAGAGCGGCACCCTCTCGGACAACTTCCCCCTGGACAATGGTGAGGACCAGAGCGGGGTTACTTCTCTTCTTTTTCTTTTCATGATTAATGATATTTTCGACGAATGTCCGGCTGGTGTGTCTCACGCACTGTATGCAGACGACTGTGCTCTGTGAGCAACCGGAAAAAACCTGCGGTTGATTCCCCAGGCTCTCCAGTCGGCTCTTTCCCAAACTGAAGACTGGGCCAAAAATGGGGTTTCTCATTCTCGGCACCGAAATCGAAAGCAGTCATTTTCAAGGAATACATCAGAACCAAGCAGTGCAGACCTCAGATGGATCTTCTCCTCAATGGGCAACCCATCGAATTCGTGGAAAACATCAAGTTCCTTGGAGTACACCTGGATACCAAGCTAAATTTCACCACTCACATACAATATCTTATGGTCAGAGCGATGAAAAGAATTCCCTTCCTTAAATGCATAGTTGGTTCAGGCCTCGGGGCAGATGGAAAAACTATTCTTCCTATGTACTTCGTACTGATCAGACCAATTCTGGAATACGGTGCACAAGACTTTGACCTTTCGTCAAGGGCTCTTCAGTCTTTAGAGACCATACAGAACGCTTTTCTGAGAATCGCACTGGGTACTCTGCGAACCTCACCGGTTGAGAGCATCAGAGTTGAGGATAACGTGCCACCACTGTTGCTGAGGAGGTGGGAGATGACCTTATATTTGGATATATATAGGAAATACCTGACACGGTATTTCCTGCGGATTCCAAGCGACCGAGAACACCCTGCTACCATCTGAAACATTTCTTGGACTACCTCAGATACATGGACGAACAAAGAATTAACACGCCCACGACCGTCGGTCGGCGACAATCACGCCCGACTGGGGGGGGGGGCGGTTCACCGCCCCCCTGAACGCACGAACGGTTGGTCGCATGATAAAAATAAGCACACCGTTGGAAAGCTTGTGACGAGAAGAGCTCGAAACTGCTCTCAAGTTCTGTTTTAGGTAACATGTAAGCAATTGGCGTCCTATATATGTTTTAACATAGCCGACTGCATGAGACCGAGAAACGGACTTAACTTCAAAGGCTGTGACTAATAAAGCATAGGTAAAAGCACCAGTGCACAAGTAAAGGTCCGCGGATGCCGATACACGTCTAATTTCTCAGATTTGTTCAATATACACACCGAAACGCTGAGTTAAAGACACGCTGTCACGCTGACACGCTGTCTAAAGCGCTGGCTGTCGGCGGACGCCGCAGCCGTACGCAGCAAAAAATTAACGGAAATTAACTTTAGTGTTCCTATCCATATAAATTTTATTGATCTTAGTGGTTCTTGTGACGGTTTCGATCATGCTTAAACTTTGGAAAAATTCATTAGTTACCAGTCAACACAATGGGCGGAGCTATCTTCACGAGAGCCTGTTTATTTCCAAAATATGCAATTTTTAAGACTTTTTGAGGTTCCTGGTATTCCTTACGTCGGCGCAAGCCAGTTCTGCCATTTTCTACCGATCCTGAGTAATTCATCGCTGATTTTGACGGTGGTACATTTTGGCTCACAACAGTTATTCGTGACCTGACCTCAGGTCAAAGGCTGGAAACCATTGATACTTTGCCCAATGACGGTAACTAGATGTATGCTTCACTCCACACTAAAAATGTTAAGAAAAATTTCGCCAATTTCCGACAAAACGACATGTCTTAAAAATGGGCTTGACGTTAGGTCAATGACCCGGAAAATTCCGAAAAATCTCAGATGGCAGATTTGTTGCATCTATCGAGATCACTAATCCCTGACAGTATTACTGTGGTATCTTGTTTTGCGAAAAAGTTGCAGGACACTAAACTTTTTTGGACATAGCTCCGTTTGACCTAACCTAGGTCAAACATCTGACTTGACCTGAGGTCAAAACTTTGACACAAGGTGTAATAATGATCAAGCAAAAGGTACACGAAGCTTCGTGGCTCTGTGTTTGTTCGTTCTCTCGCAATCCTAGAAAAACCTCGGGAGGGGGCGGTCAGCTGCCCCCCCCAGTCGGGGGCAGGTTAACGACTCCGTGGTTTTCCTTTGTCACTACGTTTTCACAAAATCTGCAGAGACACAGGCTTCTTGGTGCCGACCAACATGAGCAAAATTCACAGTAGCCACCCTCCTTGGACCAGCTCGAAGATCAGTTTTCAGATGTTCCCCTTACAAAATAAGAACACCCTGGATCATGATAAAGTACAGGAAATGTTCTTGCAGTTTGTTGAAAGTCATTCGGGCTACCACTTCATTTTTACCGACGGCTCCAAAGAACACGACACAGTACGTTGCGCTTTTCTGTACAGACAAATCATCTGACGACACAGATTAACGGATAAAATTTCCGTTTTCACTGCTGAACTTCGCGCAAAACCTGAAATTTCTTCAGGCGCAAGGCATCCAGCAATCGGTTATCTGCTCTGACGCGCTCTCCCCTCTCCAGGCCCTACAGTCGTTGTGCAAGAAGGATCGCCTCAATTTCCTTATATTCAACTTGCATTGCGATATTAACCCGTCCCGAATGGGGGGACAGCTGACCCCCCCTGAGGTTTTTCTGAGATTGCGAGAGAACGAACAAACACAGAGCCACGAAACTTCGTGTGCCTTTTGCTTAATCAATTCTACATCTTGTGTCAAAATTTTGACCTCAGGTCAGGTCAGGTACCTGACCTAGGCCAGGTCAAACGAACCTATGTCCAAAAAAGTTTAGCGTCCTGTAACTTTTTTGGAAAACAAGATATCTCAGCAATACTTTCAGGGAACAGTGATCGTGATAGATGCAACAATTCTGCTATCTCAGATACTTTGGAATTTTCTGGGTCATTGACCTAAGGTCAAGCCCATTTTTAAGACATGTCTTCGTTTTTTCCAAAATTGACGGAATATTTCATAACATTCTTAGTGTGGAATGAAGCAGACATCTAGTTACCGTCATTGAGCAAGGTATCAGTGGCTTCCAACCATTGACCTGGGGTCAGGTCACGAATAACTGTAGTGTGATGTTTTGCGTGTATTCTTTATTACTTAGTCAAGTTCATTGATTATGTTTATCCATCTGTTCCAGGCATACACGTGATAATTAAGCTGAATAAAGCCCTCATGTCAGCTCATCTTGCTTCTGTCTAGATTTGGCACCACAATTTATTCAGCTTAATTCAGCGCAAACATGGACAAGATTGCCCGTCCAACCAAGTTTGACATCGCACCCAATGCACCATCCAGCAGCAAGCACTGGAAGCTGTGGCTAAGGAACTTCAAGTACTTCCTCACCCAGATCGAAGAGCACACCCCTGACAAGCTGGAGGTGTTGTTCCTGCACATCGGCACGAACGTCGTCGATGTGATCCAGGACTACACAACATACGAAGACGCCATGGAGAAGCTGGACGCCGCCTACCTCAAACCGCCAAATGAAATATATGCGAGACATCTCCTCTCCACAAGAGTACAGAAACCTGATGAGAGCTTGGATGAATTTCTCCTCACCCTGAACACGCTGGCGAGTGACTGTAACTTCAAAGCTGTCTCAGCTGCAGAGAACCGCTCGTCCTTCATCCGGGACTCTTTCATCAGAGGGCTTCGCTCACCAATCATCAGGGCCAGACTCCTCGAGAACGCGACCCTCACTCTGGACAAGGCCGTCGAACAAGCCAGGACCCTGGAACAAGCGCAACAGAACGCGGAGTCGTATCCGGCTCCGACTCCGGTTGCCGCCGCCACCTGTGTCCATCCGCCCGAACTGGATCTGGACGGCGCGGAACTGCCGGAGACTGCGGCGGCTGCAGCGTACTTCCCCAAAGGAGGCGCCCCAGCCCCACCATGTTTCTTCTGTGGGTTAAAACGGCACCCCAGATCAGCATGCCCTGCCAGGGACTCGACGTGCGAAAAATGTGGCAAGCAAGGTCACTGGCGAAAAGTATGCCGTTCTAGACAGAACCGACCAAGGGCTACACCCTCGACTTCTCGGTCCATGCAGTCGTCCTCAGCCACAATCCAGCCTTCCCTGGCCGCCACGCTTTCTTCAGCAGCGACTCATGCACCCGCCACTGTCCCTGCCACAGTCGGCGGACATCCAGTCAGGGCTCTGATCGACACGGGAAGTTCGGACAACTTCATCAGCGAAACGCTCATCTCAACTCTGCATGCTGAAGTGCACCCCCGATCGGCCACCGTGTCGATGGCGTCGTCGTCGATGGCAGCTCAAGTCAAGGGATACTGTGTGACCAGTGTCAACATCGAACAACGAGAATACGATACCGTCGAGTTCTCCATCCTCCCCGACCTCTGCGCCGACGTCATTCTTGGGATGCCGTTTCTCAAGCGTCACGAAGACGTTACACTGTCCCTCGGAGGTGATCAGCCTGGCCTGAACATCTGCGGTCTCACTCGCATCAGTGTCACCCAACCTAAACTGTTCAGTCATCTGACCCTGGACTGTCATCCCATCGCGACCAAGTCACGGCGCTTCAACCCGATCGACTCGAAGTTCATCGAAAGTGAAGTTCAGAGACTACTGACAGAGGACATCATTGAACCTAGCCACTCTCCGTGGCGCGCTCAGGTAGTTGTCACGCACAACGGAGCGAAGAAAAAGCGCATGGTGGTAGACTTCTCCCAGACAATCAACCGCTTCACCCAACTGGATGCCTATCCGCTCCCGAACATCGGCGACCTCGTCAACAAGATCGGAAAGAACAGCTACTTCAGCGTCATTGACCTCTCCAGCGCCTACTATCAGGTAGAAATAGACCCTGGAGAGAGGATCTACACTGCCTTCGAAGCGGCTGGACAGCTTTACCACTTCAAGAGGATCCCGATGGGGGTCACCAACGGGGCTGCCGCCTTCCAACGCGTCATGAATGATGTGGTCTCGAAGTACAATCTGAAGGAGACATACGCGTACCTCGACGACGTCACTATCTGCGGCCAAAGCAAACAAGAGCACGACGAGAACCTGAAGCGGTTCTGGGAGGTCGCCGCGGAGGTCGGACTGACGATCAACAAGGAGAAGTGTAAACTCCATCAGACATCGGTGAACGTACTGGGGCATTCGATATCCCATGGGACTCTGCGACCAGATCCAGAACGTCTACGTCCTCTCCAGGACCTCCCGGTGCCTCGCGACGCGAAGTCTCTGCAACGGCTCGTCGGCCTCTTCGCCTACTACGCCAAGTGGATCCCTGCATACTCTGAGAAGATTCGTCCTCTCATCGCGGCAAAGTCGTTCCCCTTGTCAGAAGAGTGTCGCGCCGCCATCAGCCAGTTGAAGGAAGACATCTCGTCTGCTATCGTCGACGTCATTAGAGATGACGTGCCCTTCGCCGTCGAGACGGACGCCTCGGAGGACACCATCGCTGCAACCCTGACGCAAGATGGCCGGCCCGTGGCGTTCTTCTCTCGCTCGCTGAACGAAGCAGAGAAGAGACACCATATCGTCGAGAAAGAAGCGTACGCCACCGTAGAGTCCATCAGAAAATGGTGCCACTTCCTGACAAGTCACTTCATGCTTCTCACTGACCAGAGGAGCGTCGCCTTCATGTTCGATAACAGAGCAGCCAGCAAGATCAAGAATGAAAAGATACTTCGTTGGAGGATCGAACTCTCGCCCCTGTCGTACACAATCAAGTTCCGCCCCGGGCGAGAAAACATTCCGGCAGACACCCTCTCCCGCGCGCAGTGTGCCGCAGCTCCCCACTCGACGGAGCATCTGGAACAACTCCACGAAGCCCTGGTCCACCCCGGCGTCACAAGAATGCTGTACTTCGTGAGAAGCAAGAACCTGCCCTATTCTGTGGACGACGTTCGCCGCATCACAGCCAAGTGCAGTGTCTGTGCGAGATGCAAGCCCCAGTTCTACAAACCTCCGGATGCAAAACTCATCAAAGCGACATCGCCATTCGAGAGGTTGAACGTGGACTTCAAAGGACCATTACCGACAAGCACAAACGGCAACCAGTACATCCTAACGATCATCGACGAGTTTTCCCGGTTCCCTTTCGCCTATCCTTGTCGAGACATCAGTACGGGAACAATCATCAAGTGCTTCACACACCTCTTCTCAATCTTCGGCATGCCAGCGTACGTGCACTCGGACAGAGGAGCTGCATTTATGTCTTCAGAGCTCAAGACGTTCCTAACAAACCTTGGCATCTCTACCAGTCGCACGACACCCTACCATCCACAGGGAAACTCGCAGTGCGAACGGTACAACGGCATAATCTGGCGCACCGTCACCCTAGCGCTGGAGAGCAAGGGACTGAGCAAAGGACTCTGGGAGGCAGTGTTGCCAGATGCCCTGCATTCGATCCGGTCTCTCCTGTGTACCGGAACCAACGAGACGCCGCACGGAAGATTGTTCTCTTACCCTCGACGCTCGGCGACCGGGACATCCCTGCCGGCCTGGCTCACAAGTCCAGGGGAAGCGGTACTGCTGAAGCGACATGTGCGCAACAAAACCGACCCCCTTGTCGATCAAGTTGTCCTCATAGAAGCGAACCCGCATTTCGCGTACGTGCGGCACCCAACCGGAAAGGTAGACACCGTGTCCACTCGAGACCTCGCTCCTTGCCCATCCGGGCAGCAGCCGACGGAAGAACTGACTCCGCCCTGTGAGTCGACTAGCCCGAGTGGCTCCAGCACTCCGAAGCACCTGCCTGCTGCAGAACCGAGTGCAGGGCTCGGAACGCCCCGTCGTGCCGACGACGTGGCACCTGGCCCGCAGAGCATGGGAACCGAGACCGAGGCGCCACATGTATCGCCGCGGCGCGGCCCTGAGATCGAAGCTGCCTCTCGCGCTCCACTGCGGCAGTCCTCGCGTCCGCGTAAGCCGGTCACGCGCCTCGACCTGTGACCTGTGACCTGTTACCTGTTCGTGTTAACCTAGAACCAGGCACCGCTCAGTGTATTGTTCATGTGAGTGTCGCAATGCGGAACTCGGCGAGACGTGGATCAACCCGGACGGTATCTACGGCCTTGACCCGGACTATCTACCGTACTCATTTGTGTGTCTGTCGTGCCAAGCGTGTAGTACGACCGGCAGCCCGGTAGCGTTACCTCTCAGTATCCGAAGTTTCATGGCGGAGGGGGAAAATGTGATGTTTTGCGTGTATTCTTTATTACTTAGTCAAGTTCATTGATTATGTTTATCCATCTGTTCCAGGCATACACGTGATAATTAAGCTGAATAAAGCCCTCATGTCAGCTCATCTTGCTTCTGTCTAGATTTGGCACCACATGTAGTGAGCCAAAATGTACCACCGTCAAAATCAGCGATGAATTACTCAGAATGGGTAGAAAATGGCAGACCTAGCTTGTGGAGACGTAAGGAATACCAGGAACTTCAAAAAGTTTGAAAAAAATGACATATTTTTGAAATAAACCGGCTCTCGCGAATAAAGCTCCGGCAATTGTGTAGATTGGAAACTAGTGACCTTTTCCAAAATTTAAGCATAAAAACCGTCACAGGAACCACTAAGATCAATAAAATTTACATGGATGGGCTTTTTTCGCGACAATAAAGGAACGCTAAACTTAGTTCCCGTCAATTTGTTACTGCATACGGCTGCGGCGCACGCCGACACCCAGCGCGAGAATTGCCGTGTCTTTAACTCGACGTTTTGGCTTATATCTTGAACAAATATGAGAAATTAGACGTGTATCGGCATTTGCGGGCCTTTACTTGTGCGCTGGTGCTTTTACCTATGCGTTATTAGTCACAGCCCTTGAGATTCAGGCCATTTCTCATGCAGTTGGCTTTGAGAAAACATATGTAGAGCGTAAATTGCTTACATATTATCTAAAACTAAAAATGAGATCAGCTGCGAGCTCTACTCGCCACAAGCTTTCCAACGTTGTGCTTATTTTTAAGTACGACCAACCGTTCGTGAGTTAGAGGGGGGCGGCCAACTACCCCCCCCCCCCTCCAGTCGCGCATGATCGTAACCGACCGACGGTCGCACGCGGGTTAAAGAGAAGGGCATGACCGTCAAATATTTGTGGATTCCCAGTCACCAAGGCATACGTGTGGAAACGGAAAAGTAGATATGCGAGCAAAAGAAGCCTCACGGATAACAACACTCACCCCGGTCCCAGCTGGTCACAGATAATTTTTCCGGTAATAGGGAAACTCATATATCAACAGTTCGATACATATTGGCGTAGCCACCGCCGTCTAACACTTAAAACACAAAAAAATTCGGTTGCTGAATGGGATACCAGCTACCGCCAAAACCGCCCGGAAGAAACTATTTTGGCACGCTTACGACTAGGACACACAAGATTCACTCATTCACACAATAAATCACATAAATGTAACAAATATAGACATAATAAATCACTTAGAGAGACCTCTATGTGTCCCGTACCTCTCATACCTTTCAGTATGGCACATATTCTGACTGCCAGAGTTACCAGAGAGAAAGAGAAAAACGACGACTGACATGTCGAAGCTTAAACCCACCATTCTGATTACACGGTATATTGGGAAACAGCGACCCGGTTATAAAAGCCCTGATGTGTTTCCTGAAATAAATTCGCCTCTTCTCTCAACTCTGACGATACTTTTTCCCCACATATTTCTCTCCCTATCCTTTGGTTAAAACATGCACTGTTTAGCAACCAAGGTTCCTGTTAAATAACTTCTCGTACCACCAGACCCTCCAGACAAGATTCGACGCGGGCGCTTGAGGCCGAGTGGCTGTGCGCCCTAACCCTATAAGAACAAGAACAAGGGTTTGACCGTTTTTCGACGACTGACTTACGACATTCCTTACGACATACATTCCCCCTCGTTCACTTAGTGGATAGAGGTTCGGACTCAGAATCGCAAGGTTGAGGGTTCACATTTAGAATCACATTTAGCCACTGGCTCTCGTTCCGTAAAACGTTTAGAGTGGATTGGACACAAGACGCTTGAGCCCAAGTCGCTGTGCGCCCTAACCCAAACCGCCCAACTGCCGAGACTTGACACGAAACTTGACTCAAGACACGGACGCTTGAACCCATTAGGCTGTACGTGTTAGTTCACAGCAAACAGAGTTTGGCCATTTTCACGTCTCAGACTACTGACTGACGCCCGACCAGACACAACACGACTCGGAAGACTGATGCTTGAGCCAAGGGGCCGTGCGTCTTAACTCTCAAGAAACAAGATGCTTTGGTCATTTGGTCATGGTACTCCTTGTCAGCTCAGGAGGTAGAGATTTGGACTGATAATCAGATGATTGACTGACACCTGACAAGAAAAAGGACTTGCCACAAGCCAAGATGCTAATAGTCTAGCCTGATACATTGATAAAGGAAACAGAAAACAGACAAGTGAACAATTAGACTCATAATTGCAAGGATGCAGAATGAAATCTCAATGAGCCCAAGTGGTTGTTCATGTGAACCCAAACCAACCAATCACCCAGCTGGATTGGCCATGTTGTATGGATTAGGATGGTCTTTTGTTGGTCAGCTCAGTGGATTGAGACTTGGTTGCAGGGTCTCTGTGTGCCAATCCAAATTTTGGTGCTGTCCCCTGTCTTGATCCATTTCGATCTTGCTGAGACTCTTGGTTGATGACACATTTGGTGTGGATTGGACACCAGATGCTTGAGACTGAGTGGCAGGTTGCACCCAAACCCACTGACCAGCTTTGGTCATCCTTGTTAGTTTGTTTCTCCAAACATTGTTTTAAGTAGCAACTGAGTGATATCTAACTGGACTGAGGCAGATTGAGGCCATGTGTCTTTAGTCTCTGCTTAGATAGCAGGCTTGTATAAGACTATTCAGGATGTTGTTTAAATGCCAAAATTCATGTAAAAATGAATTTTACAGAAAGCTGGGACTGCAGGAAGGCCTTTAAGCTCTCATGTACCTCAGTCTACTCTGACTGAAAAAGTTGGTCATGAGGATGGATGCACAAAAGGATGATTGTGGTTATACATTCCTCCAGCAACTGCCATTTATGGATTCCATTGGTCTGAGCAAAATGCTACAGATTCAGCCAGACCTGTTAACCATCAAACATGGTGAGTGGTTTGTTTATTAACCACCAAGCTGAAGGGGTTGATAACAGTTTACCCAGAGCCCCTTGCCTCACAAAAATGTGTCATGCTATCTTGTGCCTTGATGCAGAATCTGCAGTGAGGTTTGCACATGCAGAAACACTGCATCATATATGGAATTTAGGGCATAGTGAAAGTAAGGGAAATGGGGCTGGCTGTTCTGAGGGGTATAGGCATTTACCAGCTCAACAGAGATAGGCATTGTCTTTGACAGTGCCACCATCAGCAGTGCATGGTGAACTGAAACCACTTGCAGCTCTGAGTCCTCAGCACTTATGGTTCCACCATGGTGTTTGACACAGAGGATTGTGTCCTGACTTTTGAGTTAGAAAACAACATCTGTGGAATATTCATATGAAGAAGCAACATAAGGGGCTGTTATTTTTCCCTCCAGTGTTAAGCATTTGACAGTTGACATTGTGGATTCCCAGTTCATTGTTGACAGTTCTGACAGATGGTTGGCAGCTCTGTTTTCATTAGTGGGTAAAGGGATCTGTGGTGGCCTG
This sequence comes from Capitulum mitella, assembly GCA_030062745.1. NCBI lineage: Eukaryota > Metazoa > Arthropoda > Thecostraca > Pollicipedomorpha > Pollicipedidae > Capitulum > Capitulum mitella. Next base: position 35,093,682 of record CP099839.1, read on the forward strand.
TTTTAAGTGGCCATTTTGCCTCCTTTGCATGAGCAAAGCTTCACCCATAAAGTTTTCAGATAAAAGTGGAGGGTTCTAGGTTTTTTTGTTAAAATAGGTTTATTTGCCTTTTGACCATGGTGCTGTAGACTTCATAGGGAAAATTTGTGATGTCTTCAGTTATATGATGTAATTTTTGCAGATTATGATTATATGTATGATATTTTCAGATGGGAAATCTGCCCTTCATCATGCTGTGTTATCAGGAAATTTGGCTGCAGTAGAAGCTATTCTCAGGAGTGATGGGTTTTCAGATGAAGCAGATTTGTCAGGTAAGATTCAGATGATGATTCTGTTGCTCTGGTAGCACTTTGCATTTATGTTTCAGACTAGAGGCTGTGCAGGATTGCTTGTTTTTTTCAACTAGACAGTAGATGACCTGTCAGTCCTTGCTGTCAGACCTGTTGGACACTGACCAGAAAAAAATATGGTTTATGTCTTTTCATTCTTGATGACTGGAATACTTTGATGTCATGAAATTCCAGAAATGGAGATGGTTCATGTCTGAATTTTATGCTGCTGTTATATGTCATCCAGTGAAATTATGTGGAACCTCTTTTCTGAAAGATTTCTGTGTGACTGTCAGTTCATTTCATTTCAGCACCATTCTTAATGTGGCATTGTGGTATTTACTTTGTCATTGACCCAGATCCTGAGAAGCACCATGCTTGCAATTCCATTGTCTGTGATTTTCCAGGGCAGACACCATTGCTGGCAGCGTGCTCTGAGGGTCAGCTGTGGACAATGGATCAACTGGTAGCCCGAGGTGCTGACCCTGGTGTTGCAGATGCCAGAGGAGTCGGCTGTGTTCACTTGGCAGCTGAATCTGGCCAACTGTGAGCATTGATGCAAAAAACTTCATTTGGTTCAAAATGTGCATGGTCCAGGTGCCTGTACCTCTAGGGCCCAGAATATGAGAGTAACTTTTGTTTCTGTCTTGATTTATGCAAATATTGAGTTTGATATTACTGACTCATCACAGAGGCAAATTAAACTATGTTGCCTGTTTGATTCTTAGTCTTTTGATGTTTGTCAACAGTGTGCAAACATTGATGCAAAAAACTTCAAGTCCCCAATGTGCATGGTCCAGATGTCTGAACCTAAAAGGCCTAGAATATGAAAATAACTGTTATTTCTGTCTTGATGTAGACAGTCACAAAGTTTGATAGTATTTACTCATCATAGAAGCAAATCAAACTATTTTGTGTGTGTGATTCTAAATCCTGTGATGTTTCCCAGCAATGTGCAATATGCCATCCCCTTTTTCGTGATTGCTAATGTGCATTCTAAAGAAGGCTGCAAACAGTTTCAGTTGTTGGGCGTGACAGCAGTTCGAATTTATTGATGGCCGGAGCCGGTGCTGCCCGGTGAGGGCCGATTGTGAAACTGTTTCAGAACGGCTCTGCAGTATTTGCATTGCGTGCTCGAGGCGCCGCTGACCCAGCAGGACGCCGCGGGCCGCACGCCGCTCATGCTGGCCGCCGCCGCCGGGCACGCCGCCACCGTCAGACACCTGATCCACATGTCCAGGTCAGGCGACTGGCGCCTGGGTCACTGCGCTGCTCAGGGCTGCGTGCATCACACGTATAGTAGTACTGGTCATGCGATCACGGGGCGGCCGTGTCAAGGAGAGGCACGGCTCGGTAAAGATCCTCCAGCAGCATCTGCTCGGATGTCTGGGACAAAATTGCTTCATATTTGGGGAGGAGCTGCAATAGGTTCTCCTTGGCATGGTGTGGGATCACACTGCTCACTTCATTGCTCTTTGGTTCAGTTCATAGAAGGTGACATATTACAGGCACTGATATTTTTCATGGTGGTCGGTTTTGTTTCTTAAAGTCCCAAATGCGTCCCACGTTGTGTGGCCTTGATGTTCATCTGCAATGACCCTGACTAGTGCTGTCTGCTGTGAGCTCTGCGATACGGTGCCCCTGCTGCCATCTCTTGTCACATTCGGCCCACTACTGCCGTCTGTGACGTGTCTCTGAGTGACATTGCACCTTTGAGCCAGTGTGCTCCTTGTTGCCGTTTGTGTGATACTGTCGCTCCATACAGACATTCCGGCTTCGCCCGCTGCGCCGCCGCCGTTATGCCGCTGTCCTCTGCTGCCGTGTCTGCGGCACGGGCGTGGCACCGGTCACATGACTCTGTCCTCTGCTGCCGTGTCTGCGAAACGGGCGTGGCACCGATCACATGACCCTGCCTTCTGCTGCCGTGTCTGCGGCACGGGCGTGGTACCGATCACATGACCCTGTCCTCTGCTGCCGTGTCTGCGGCACGGGCGTGGCACCGATCACATGACCCTGTCCTCTGCTGCCGTGTCTGCGGCACGGGCGTGGCACCGATCACATGACCTGTCCTCTGCTGCCGTGTCTGCGGCACGGGCGTGGCACCGATCACATGACCCTGTCCTCTGCTGCCGTGTCTGCGACACGGGCGTGGCACCGGATCACATGACTCTGTCCTCTGCTGCCGTGTCTGCGGCACGGGCGTGGCACCGATAACGTCTGGTCGGCGGTGTCTCCGCAGACCTTCTCTGACGGCGACCGACTGCCGGGGCGAGACGGCGCTCCACCACGCGGCTCGTGGCGGCCATGTGCACGTCTGCTGGCTGCTGGTGACGCTGGGCGACGCTGACCTACTGACGTTGGCCAGCGGCGACGGTCGGACTCCGCACCAGGTGGCGGCGCTGCTCAGGTACCGCTGCAGCCACCCACAGCAGCTTCGTCGGCGCCGAATCGAATCTCTGCCACCTGGTAATCCCCCCGTGCCGTATTGCGATACACGAGGCGTTACGCCAGGTATGTGTAGGCGGAGTATTCCTAATTGAACATTAAACTTCTTCACTGAGTCAGTCAGGGTCTGAAATTACAGATTTTAGGGCAAAAGCCCGTATCGCAGAAGTTCGTAGGTCAAAAGTTCGTCGGACTCAAGTTCGTCGGACGAAAGTCCGTTGTGCTGAAGTTCGTCGTGTAAAAGTTTGTCCAGGATAAAAGTTGGTCTAGGACAAAAGTTCGTTGTGGAAAGTTCGTCTAGGTTAAAAGTTCGTCGAGGGTAAAAGTTCGTCGAGGACAAAAGCTCGTCGAGGACAAAGGTTTGCCTGGGACAGAAGTTCTTGCAGAGGTTCGTCTAGGGCAAAAGTTCGTCTAGGGCAAAGGTTCGTCTGGGACAAAAGGGTTTCTCGGAGAAGTTCATCTAGGACAAAAGTTCGTATGAGGCAAAAGCTCGTATGGTGCAAAAGTTTGTTGAGGACAAAAGTCCGTCATGCAGAAGTTTGCCTAAAAAGTTGCTGAAAGTTGAAAGAGACTTGCCTAGAACAAGAGTTCGTCAAGGACAAAAGCTCGTCAAGGACAAATTTGTGTCGCTTATGGAAAAGGTTCATGCTGCGAAAGGTAAGTATGGAAAAGCTTCGAAGGAAAAAGATTCGTAAGGGAAAACGTTCATAGGGAAAAAGGTTTGTAATAATGGGTTCGTTAAGATAAGGTTCGTGTGGGAAAAGTTGCGTATCGGAAAAGAAACGAACCTAAAGTAGTAACCTAACCCAACCTAACCTAACCTAACCCAACCTAGCCTAACCTAACCTAACCTAACCTAACCCAACCCAACCCAACCCAACCCAACCCAACCCAACCCAACCCAACGTACGCTAACCCAACCTAACCTAACCTAACCTAACTTTACTTTGCGTAACTTTTTGCCCTAGACGAACTTGTGTCCCGGACGAACTTGTGTCCTAAACGAATTTCCGCGAGACGAACTTTTGTACTGGGCGAATTTTTGTCCTAGACGAACCTATGTCGTATACGAACTTTTGCGGGACGAACTTTTGTCGTAGACAAACGTTTGTCCTAGACGAACTTTCGCGGGGCGAACTTCTGTCCAAAATGAACTTTTGTCCTGGAGGATCTTTGTCCGAACGAACTTTCGCGAGACGAAGTTGTGCTCAAGACGAACTTTCGTCCGACGAACTTTTGTCCTTACGCGTTGTTACCCGACGAACTGTTGCCCTATGAACTTAAGTCCGACGAACTTCTGCCCGAAAACCGAAATTACACGATCCTGTATAGGGTTCATTCTGCATACTGAAAGGTTCCGTCAGATACGATGTCGAAATGAGGTCTTATTTTTTTTAGTGCGGAGCAGAAAATTCTGGGTCTGCTGGGGTACAAAGTTTTACTTTTCGTAAATTGACCACTTGACGTTTTAAAGCAATCACATCAATGAAATCGGTAAATTATAGGTCAAAGGAATTGGAAATGGTGGCGGCGGATCGTATTTGATCATAGGGGGCAAAGCAAAATTTCGAGGCCCCTTGACCTTGAGAGGCCCCCTTTCCTACGAAGAGCCCTCATCCCCCCAAAAATCCATGTTTCACTAAATGGGAGTCGTATTTCGCCTGACGGGACGGGGTAAGTCCACGATCCAGTCGTGCGTTGTGTGAACTCTGGCATTCAGCCGCTAAATTCGACAGGTGCAGCACAGCTTGGTCCCACCGTGAACTCCTGACGTCCACAGCCAGACAACTGGTCGGAATCCAAGGCAGCTGGCGCGGTGGCAACGGAATCCAAGTCTTTTTTATGATGATACAAAAATTAAGAAAACCCTTTCATCAACTGAGCACATAACGCTGTGTTCTCGTGTTAGTATGTAATGACATAACACAATGATGTGTTTTATACGCTAAGATTGTACTGACTGGGCCCTAAGAGCTATTGTGCGGAGGAGCCTTCGCGAACTAATGCAATGTTAAAAATGGAGGATAACGCAAACAAATAAGCTTCCGCTGTCGGATGGAAGCCGGGGGTCCCCTAACATGGTCCGAACTCTGTCAGAGACCTGCCGGGTCCATTCCGCGAGGCACCTTAAAAGCTGTAAGTTCCCGGTCACTGGGTCACTTTGGAGCGTAATTCGCGCAAGGACCTCTTATGGACGGATGCTGCCCCCCCCCCCGTCCGAGGCCCGAACTGGTTTGGCGAAGGCTCGCTGGGTTCATTCTATGATGATGGAATGAGGTCCATTCTATTTTTCCTCTCGAAAAACAGTTGATTCCCGGGCCCTGTTTTGCTTTTGAGTGACAATCGGTACGAGGCCCTCGTTCGGACCTAAGCTGGGGCCCCCTAACAGGGTTCGAACCCCGGTTTAGCGTAGGGCACTCCGGTTCATTTATTCTGCAAGGCGTCTGAAAATTGTGAGGTTCTGGTCGCTGGACCACCTCTGAGTGTAATCGGTACGAGGCCCTCATTCGGACTTAAGCCGGGGCCCCCTAGCAGGGTTCGAACCCTGGTTCAGCGACCTTCGATGTCGAGTTCTGTGAGACCCCCTGAAAATTGTGAGGTCCTAGTCGCTGGACCACCTTTGAATGTAATCGATACGAGGCCCTCTCTGGGACCTAAGCCGGGGCCCCGTAACAGGGTTCGAACCCCGGTTCAGCGCAGGCCACCCCGGTCCATTAATTCTGAGGCCCCTGAAAATTATGAGTCCTTGTCACTGGACCACCTTCGAGTGTAATCTACACGAGGCCCTCTGTTGGATGGAAGTCTGGCCCCCTAGAAGGGTTTTATACGAACTGTGTGTCGGGTAGGCCAGCCGGGTACATTCCGCGAGGCCCCTTGAAAATTGTAAGTTCGCGATCTCTGGCCAGTTTTGGGCCCAACCTGTCCGAGGCCCCTACCGGAAGAAGCTGAGGCCCCTAACAAAGTGCGACTTGAAAGAACACGCATGCCATGTACGTACTTCCTTGTCTCCATAATTGCATTTTCGTTTCTTTTTTGTGTTTTTTAGCGTGTTTGTCGCTTTTATCCCCATTTTCTTTTCTGTCTAGTTTCTTACGAAGCCCCCGAGATCATGAACGGGGGTGGGGACAGAAACATAGTCTTGTCCCAGACCCATCGCGGTTCGGGGGCAGCTCTCTCCCCTGCCCCCCCCCCCCCCCTCCGCCGCCCTGGGTTGGAAAGTGCATTGTGCGCAAAGGTGGAGGTTTTCAGACCCGTAAGAAGGTGTTCACATGGACTGGGGTAATTTCCCTGCAGTGAACGCCCATTAGGACCTAAGTTGGAATATTTGTGCGTTATGGAGTTCCAGGAATACATTTCCAACTTCGATCTCCAGCCACTACTGCTCCCATGCCATCGTTTCAAGAAAACAAATATAGTCTGCAACGGATGTCAATCCTCAACAATCAGAACTCACAAATATCTTCGCAAAATTGCTTCAGATTTTATCGTCTCACAGCCCAATCCCTGACCAAAATGCAAGACACGTCGCAAACCGCATAGCCGCCTTCCACCGAGACATTTTTTTAGACAAAGCAATGCGCCTCCGCTAGATAACTTCACTTCTCGTGGCGACCAGATGCATATCAGCATTCGAAACGGTGTCATTTCATAGATTTGAGTGAAGAATATTTCTTGTTTTATGCAGCCCACAAAAAAGGCGCGGTTTAAAGGACGTTAGCTCTGCTTTTATACTGACTTCTTATTTGCACCAAAAACAGTCATCAAAGACTTGAAATCTTTAACTGCCCGATGCAGTACTAAGAAGAATGGGCCCGAAGCTCCGGGCAGCGTACTCGGTACTGACGCAGTCTTTGGACGACTTAAGCAGAGCATTCCACAGATATCATGATGCGCAATGTATTCATGCGCATAATTTCAAATTCCTTGGTGTACTGTGATCATGGAAGTCTTCAGTTTTCAGATTAGGTACCTTGTAACCGGCACTTACAAACACCATTTCGGACGAAGATCTCCGTATTCCTGGGAACTAGTTAAAAGGCTGATTGTTCATCTCTGTTGGTCCTGAACAGCTGTATTCATAATCACTGGCATTGCTTTGATGTGTTTACATCCAGGAAGCACGGTAAGCTGGAAGACAGACCTTCTTTCTTTGAAAACTTCTGTTTTAAAACTGTGGTAACAGTGTATGCTAGTTTCAGGAAAGCCTAGTTTCAGGAAACTGATGCATATTTTCGAACGCATTCATCATTGCTCGTTAGCGCTACCACGCCTTCTGTTTGAGTTTATTTTGCATTGTAAGGCGATATAACAAAACAGGAACATTTATCAAGAAAATATTTGACTGAAGGCTACAAGTGCTGATTTCGAGCATTTACGTGATATTTAGCAGTTGGTTTATGCATCAACCACTTTCTATTCAAATCCGTTGCAAAGTACTTTTGAAATGAATTTGCTGGATCGGGTAATTCTGCCCCGCAGCGCTCTGTTTTGACGCCCTTTATTATTTCTACGCTTTTTCCTTTCGTGATAAAGCCTCAGTGCTTGTATTAATCTCCAGTCTCCTACTTACAAGAGCCGCAGCTTTCCGTGGCTTCCTTCTGCTCTGGTGTCATTACATTCGTGAGAAACGCAACAGCGTAGATAGTTGATTCAGCAGTCATTTTGGCGGCACTGGACCAACTCGTATATTTGAAGTGACGTTAATAGACTTTCGGATACATATCGTCATCGTAAATAGTCTGTCATTTAGTCGAGCTCTTTTCGAGCCCTCTGGGTCGGGTGGTCCGTTTGGCACGTATTTACCATTTTGTTGTGTTGATTTTCCGTTTCTCTGTAGCATAAAAAGATGTCACTGAGGTGAAGATTGTTTATTGCGGGAATGTGGCCACAGCATGTACAGTGCGTGCCGTGAATGTTTGTTGCCATCGATGCCGCGGGCTGTGCCATTTGTTTTCCGTAACTGTGCACCTGCGCTGCATACTAATACCTGAATGATGCTGAAAGGTGAAACATGACACTCAGTGCTGGTTGAGTGAGACCGTTTGAGCGTGCTGTTCCTCACAGCGCCCCACCGCCGCCACCGCCGCTGTCCGTCCGGCCAGTACAGTGACCGCTGCCGCCAGGTCACCGTGCACCCGGTTCCTGTCGACGGCTTACGCCTGCCACGCGTCCGGCCGGGCGCTGCCGACGGCGCGGCCAGCCTCGCTGTGGGCACTGGCCCGGCCGGCGGTCACCTACGTGTCGGCGCTGCTGCTGTGTGCGCTGGTACCACGCGACTGGGCGCCGCTGCTGAACCCGGCCGTTATGGTGGCCTGTCTGCTGACTCTGCGGGGTCAGAGTCACCGGCTGGACCACCCCAGCCGGTGAGCGGACCCTGGCCACCGCCCTCTCAGTGACACGGACACGGAACGGTAACAGGTGGCGTTTGTGGTCGGCAAGGAAGCCTCTTGTGCGAGTGCGAGGCTGTTTGTTTCAAGTTCATAATACATTGTAATTTGAATGATGAATCGCCTACGCCTCGTGCGAGTGGTCGTTACCGGCACTGCTGGGTTTCAGATTGCCGAGTCCGTTCGCCGTGGGAGCAGTGTGCGCCTTAACCGGAACCACCGTCATAGTGGCCTCCGTCGACATGAGAATCGGTATTTTTTGGCTTACCACGGGTGAAAGATAAAATGTCTATGTGGGGAGCCCTTGCTTGATTTGCTGATATCTCTCCATGGGTATATTTGTTCATCTGCCTCCCGAAACTTCGTCATAAGCCAGCTTTTAGTCACCTTTCCTAAGCCACTTATTACCTGCACCACTTATACGTTTTTAAATTTCATTGACGAAAAATCGTGTTTTTTCTTTAAACACTCCCTATGCAAATCTTGTAACGATTGATGAAAATCACCACTGTGTTCACCAATCACTTCCTTATGAACTTTTCCTGGACCCATTCACAGGCAGTTTCACTCCGCTATACGTGCTGCTGCCATCACTGTGCCTGCCGATTGGATTTCTGTTTTGGTACTCTGAGGCGATAAGGAGTGACCCCGGCGCCGTGCCGCCGACCACCGACGTCGCCGCGACACTCAAGAACGCCGCCTCCACCATGACTGGCCAGCACAGCTACTGCGCCGCCTGCCGGGTGATTGTCCGCTGATCCTGGCCTGTCTCCACTGGTTGGATATTTCTAGGCCAATATATGTTAATGGTAAAGAAGTGCAACGCACTAGGTAGGCATTAATTCAAGTTGTACTGAATAGGTGTGGTACTGAAGGGTGCTGTCACCACCGTACAGTGCGTCTTAGATTTTACAATATTCTGGTAGAATATCATTTTTCACTGGTATGCTAATATGCGTGTATCATGCTGGCTGAGTGGCGTTTTGCACTCTGCAGCAGCTATATTTCTTCGTTTTGTGCCGACTGTGCGACCACCATGTCTCTAAGCCGCACTGGCCAGCGATGACTGCTGGTAAGCTCTGCGGCACAGGGCAGAGTGTCTGTGCGACTTGTGAGCATAGCTGCTGAAGCTGATGTCAGACGTGCGACAGGTGTGGCGCGCCGAGTCGGACCACCACTGCCGGCTCTGCCAGCGCTGCTACCTCGGCCACGACCACCACTGCCTGTACATGGCCAATTGCGTGGCGGCCGGCAATCGGCTGCAGTACCTGCGGGCTCTGCTGCTGGCCGCCGCCTGCTGTGTGGGCTTCCTGGCGTACGTCTACGCCTACCTGTTGAGCCTGTCGCCGGCCAGGTGGTGGCTCTGGCACCTGCTCGGGCGCTACATCGACGTGGCCAGTTGCGCTGCGGCGCACGCGGCGGCGCTGCTGCTGCTGCGGTCGCTGCTGGCGCACGAGATGCGGCGCCTGTGGTCGGCCATGGACGGTAGCCGGTACAGGAAGGCGCGGAGAATCATGCGGTACGTGGCCAAAGGAGTGCCCATTCATACGGCAGACAGCGTCGTGGTTTAGTGAATATGTTCGTTTGTGCTTCATGCGCTGCCCTTGTGCCTAGTGTGCCGGTTCGCACTTGATGCGTCCTAATCTGGTGTTTTGTCGGTCGTTTGCGCCAGGAGTGAGTGTACGCACTGCCGACAGCGTCTTGATTTGGTGTTTCCCTCTGCTGGTGTTTGACGTGTCGTGCAGGTATCTATGGGTGTCACGTATTGGTAACTTCGGTGGTTATTCACGCAAGGACGTGAACATGCCGACCCAGTGCCTATTCATCAAGCTACTTGAGCTCCGAATTTGTCCCAGTGTATCGGTCTGTCGAATGCAGTGAGCTTAAAATGCATTGTTGCATTGTTATATTTCTATTACTTTATTTTTTATCTTACTGTAACTAACTCATGCATGTTTGTAACTCCATATCTGTGATCCACAAATATCGGAAGCGCCACTCCTGTTAAGACATGCTCTGATTGACATGAGGTAAGCCGCACAATGTGCCGCTGTGCTGCCGTCGAATGGTCACCTTGACCTGTGCCTGGTCTCCACCTGATCGGACGCCGGCAGAGGATCGATTCGAGAACATTGTCCGGGATGACGTGGCCGTGCTCGTTGTCGACCATTGTTCACCATTCCCCAATGAAACGTTTCCGTGAACGGTGATCCTAATAGTTACATGTGTGTGTGTGGGTGTGGGTGTGGGTGGGCGGGTGTGTATGGGGGGGGGGGGTGAATTCTGAGTGGTACGCTGGGAACGTGTCTTTAATCAGTTCTTGGACGCGCCATCAAGATCAGCTCAGGAATACTGTATCTCCAACTGTCTGTAGCCGCCTCAACGGACCGAGAGCTTGCTCGGTCCGGTCCTCAGAGCAATCTCCGCTGGCCGCTTTGAGCAGTCGTAACGTCATTGGCCTATCAACGCACATCGTCCATACGCTGGACTGATTTGTGACCTGTGCAGCGGAGACCAAGTCGGCCCAGGTGGCAGGCGGACCTGGGACGGGTGACGGCCGCCATGCCCACCCCGGGAGCCCTGCTCCGCCACTCTGGCGCTGCACGGCCGCGGCCCGATCGGTTCCGGCCGTTAGATGCCACTGCTGCCTTCCAGCGGCAGCGGACCAATGTTTGGCAGAAACCGGGAGTGGTGAAACACGGAAGGCGTGTTCAGGTTCAACATCAAGTCCAGCAAGCCCTCTGACAAATCTGAGCGATTGTGCTGGTCGCGAAAGGTTGTTCGACATTCGTTTATCCGAGACCAGAGACGGGCCACGCTGCCCGAAACCCGCCATAAACCGCAGTGGTCGGCCGTCCGACGGCCGCAAAGCGGGGCTCTTTTGCACGGGAGTGGCGTGAACCGCTAATTTCTGACGCGAAAAAGCCCGCTTGGATCCAGTTTTTCCAGCCCAAGGGGTTGCACAGACAGACCGGATGTTTTCCTTCTTCGTAAGGTGTGGACCTAATTTGATGTGCCAAAAGAGGGTAGAACATCTCGTTACGAAATTATTACGGGAGTGCTAAATATGTACCTAATCGTGATCGTTAGGCGCTCTGTATGTTTGATGACCTTCCGATAGATGGAAATTTGGTGATCGAGCCGTTTGTCCGTGTTATTTTAGTGTTTGCATGTTGCACGGGACATTCAGTAAGGGTTAAAAAACACAAGAGGACTCCTCGTTATCCATGAACTCAGGTTTAGCAGGTTCCTCAGTCAGGGATATCGTTTTGTGGTGATTTAGCCCAATTTAGGCAGTCTCTTACATTAGAAGACAAAGTAACGAGGGCAAGGCAAAACTTCCCTAGCATGAGGGGCGTCGACTTTTTTTTGTTTTTGAAGGCCCTCCGTGTCTTTAGTCCGGCTGCTTCCCCAACCCCACCCCCCACAATGTTGGTACTTTCATTCTTGATATTTCCCAGTAGTGCAAGCTGTCACCAGCAGGCTAGCTAAGTCAAGGCTATTCCTAGATTACATGTCACTGGTTATTCTTAAGTTCTAGTGTCATGCACGACTAAATCTGTCTGTTTTAGTGTGTGTTTATTTTTATTGTTTGTAAAAAGAGCCTCATGTACGTAAACACGTCATGAGTATCACCGTGTTCTCAGTCAGTGTCGGTCTGGTCAGAGTGCGTCATGCACCTGTTGTGAATGCTGGGAAAACCGCCATCATGGAGGTGCATGGCAAGTCGTCTTAAATAGAAAAGTTACTGCAGCATTATTATAGTGCGATTTAGGAAAAATGCAAACTTTGTGCGCGTATTTGTTATAATACAACACTACATTGGTGCCTTTTCAGCGTGTTTCGTTGATGGGTTAGATATGGTTAGGTGTTAAGCGTTCTTTTTAGATTGCTTCTCAGATTGCTTCTGACGACGATATTTTGGATCGTTTTGTTTCCATAATAAATTGAGTTTAACCCGCCCCCGACTGGGGGGTGGCAGTTTACCGCCCCCTCCCCTTGAGGTTTTTCTAGGACTGCGAGAGACCGAACAAAGACAGCGCCATGAAACTTCGTGCACTTTTTGCTTGATCATTTTTACACCTTGTGTCAAAGTTTTGACCTCAGGTCAAGTCAGGTGTCTGATCTAGGCCGGGTCAAACGGACTTATGTCCAGAAAAATTTAGCGCCCTGTAACTTTTTCGCAAAACAAGATATCACAATAATACTTTAACGGATCAGTGATCTTGATAGATGCAACAGATCTGCTGTCTCAGACTTTTTGGAATTTTCTGGGTCATTGACCCAAGGTCAAGCCTATTTTTAAGACTTTTTTAAGTCGTCGTTTTTCAGAAATCGGCGGAACTTTTCATAACATTGTCATTGTAGAGTGAAGTAGACATCTATTTCCAGTCAATGGGCAATGTATCATTGGATTCCAGCCATTGACCTGAGGTCGGGTCACGAATCACTGTTGTGAGCCAAAATGTACCACCGTCAAAATCAACGATGAATTACTCAGAATGGGTAGAAAATGGCAGAGCTGGCTGGCATAGACCTAAGTAATACCAAAAACCTCAAAAAGTTTTAACAAATTGCATATTTTGGAAATGAACAAGCTCTCGCGAATAAAGCTCCGACAATTGTGTAGATTGGTAACTAATGACTTTTTCCCAAAATTTAAGCATGAGAAATCATCGCAAGAACCACTAAGATCAATAAAATTTACATGGATAGGCTTATGTCGCGCAAATAAATGAACGCTAAAATCAGTTTCCATGATCATGATCATTATCAAACATGATCATTAAAATCAGTTTCACGTAGCTTTTCGTTATTTCTTTGTTATTGTTACCGTGATTTTTTTACCCTGGACTCGCATTGGTCGCGTTAGTTTCTTGCTAGGTTTTCCTTTGTTTTAAGTTGGTTTTTCTATCGAACAAATGTGCAACGAAGACATTGCTAATAACAGTCGAAATTTCTGTCAGTGTAAACCTGTTTCCCACGATCGTTTTGGACCTGCGCAGTACCGGAAGTGACATCACAATCTCATGGGTGCGCTTGACGTTTAAACTTGCAGTTCTTCGGATGCACAACACAAATTGATCGATAAAAGCTCCTTCGTATTGCGAAATGCTTCAGGTGAAAGTAACGATGCAAGCAGTAGTAAAGTAGGCCTCGCCAACCATGAGCCTCCTGTTGATATAGTAATTATTCGCTTATGGTAGAATAGTAGGGGAAACTGCCCAATTTGCGCCACGTTTTGGGAAAACGGACACTGACAATGATATGGGAAACATCGTCTTACTTCTTTTTCATGTACTTTCTCTGGTCTTTTGACCACCATAATAACCGGGGTTTTAAAACTTCAGTCTTTGCCTTCTATCTGTTAATCATTTTCTAGCAAGACACTTCAAAAGGTGCAATTGGGGCATTCCTGCCATATTTGCGCCACATGATGTGTCTAATTGCGCCACCATAGAAATGATCCGTAGTTCCAGGTGCTTTGCGGCGGCGAAAGGTATAATGAATCACTGTCTGGTATATTATGAACAATTTCGCCTTTATTCTGTTTGCCAATACTTGCAAACAGGTCGGGAGAGGTGATCAAATCCCAACAAAATGTTGGGCAGCCCCACGGAGGAGGCTACATAGGCGCATCCTGTGAGTTTAGGTTCCATGCCCCTCTTATGATCCGAAAATGTTTCCCTCACAAACCTGAAAATACAATAGTCCTGCATTTCCTTAATGTCGAAGTCAGGTCACGGAAATCAAGAGCGTTTTGAGGTGCGAAAAGGGTGCATTCTCCTTCTTCAGGGTCCATTTTTGCGTGTGAGGGAGAAAATTCCTGCAGTGGCAGGTAAATCTTCCTACAGAGTAGGACGCAGCGAAGTCACCCGGCTCCTGAGGGCACAGTGAGTGAGGTCAGTGGCGAGCCACCCCATCTAAATGAATTGGCTAAAATCTGAAACACATTCACCCGCTGGACTCATAGGAGGCTCTCGTTCCTGGAGTGTCGCCAGGATTCTCGGTCTGGTGCTGCTTGAGAAACGTGGAGCGCTGATTACATGGTGAATGAGAAAAAATGGTGTTTTACATTAGTTTCCGCGGCCAGTGGGCGGCGGGGACTGAACTGGCTCCGCGAGGGGAGGGCTAAGGGCTGCAGCCCTTCCAAGAAGACTGGCGACATTTCTGCGTCACCCTCAAGGTGTCCCCTCTGCAGCCGAAATCTCCCCCCCCCCCGGTGATTACCGCTTTAAGTGGGTCCCAGAAACGTGCGAAACAATCGTGTAACTATGAGCACACCGTTAGTTAGTCCTGCCCCGATTGTGCTACTGGCGCAATAAGGCCCGGCGAATGGTGGCGCAAAAAAGGGCAATGGCTCTACCAGAACAAAACTAGCCGCGGATAGAAAATGCGGAAACGTATCATCTCTACTCTGGTCAAATGGAAAGCGCAATCCCACAACGTAGGCACTGTGCAGGAGCAATTTTGCTTCACGGTATTGATACCACAGTTTACTCGAGGAGCACAAGGCCGAAAATTATTTCAAACTTGCACTGAAACTTCATGGACCCACCACATGTTTCTATCGCTGACAGAGATGAAGAGGAAGGGATCAAATCTTCAGCCATGCTGTCTGCCTCAGTAAATATCCTTTATCTGCCAATCATCTGTCTCAATTAGGAGATAATTGGGGTGGCGTAATTAGTCAAGATGGCGTCCATTGGCCAGGGTCCCCTACATTTTAAGTACTGGAGGGACTTAAATATGTCTGGAGGATACAGTAATTCACGTCGCATTCAAAACACGATGCCTTCGCGGTAAGCTAGGACTATTTCCGCGACAACTGTCGGCCTTTGTAACATTGCCAGTTTCATTACCTTGACCCGTGCCCGACTGGCACTCGGCGCCGATCACGTCCGGGAGCGGTTGAGCGCCGCCCCTCTAATTCACGAACGGTTGGTCGTACGATAATAATAAGCACACCGTTAGAAAGCTCATGACAAGTAGAACTCGAAACTGACAGTGTTTTTAGTTTTGAATCATATGTAACCCATTTACACCTTATGTATGTTTTCTCACACCCGACTGCATGAAATCGAGCTGTGGTCGATCAAGCCTAAGTGAAGGCACTGACAAACAGGTAAAAATCTGCGGATAAACGTCTAATTTCTCTGATTTGTTTAATATATACGCCGAAACGTTTCGTTAAAGACGAGGCGATTTGCGCGCCGACTGCCGGCGGATGCCGTAGCCGAACGAGGCATGAAATTAACGGGAACTAATCCTAGCGTTTCTTTATTTCGCGGCATAAGCCTGTCCATGCATTATTTATTAATTCCAAAGGTTCTTGTAATGGTTTCTCATGCTGTGATTTCGGAAAAAAATCAGCAGTTATTAATCCACACAAATCGCAGAGCTGTATTCGCTAGAGCCTATTTATTTCCAAAATATGTAATTTTTGGAACTTTCCGAACTTCTCGGTCTTATTTGGAACTGTGCCAGACAGTTTTGCCATTTTACCCGTCCTGACTAATTTATCGCTGATTTCGACGGCGGCGACTTATAACAGTTATTCGTGACCTGACCTCAGGCCAATGGCTGGAAGTCATTGATACTTTGTCCGTTGACGGTAACTAGATTTCTACATCACCATGCTAAAAATGTTTCGAAAAATTTTGTCAGGTTCCGAAAAAAACGACGACATGCGCTGGAAATCGATTGACCTTAGGTAAATGATTTAACAATTCCAGAAAATCTCAAATAGCAGATTTGTTGCATCTATCAAGATCTCTAATCTCTGAAAGTTTTTTGCGATATCATTTTTTTTTTTAAGTTACAGGGCGCTAAACTTTTTTGGCCCTACGCTTGACCTGATGTAGTTCAGACACCTGACTTGACCTGAGGTTAAAACTTTGACACAAGGTGTAAAAATGATCAAGCAAAGGGTACATGAAGGTACGTGGCGCTGCATTCGTTTGTTCTCTCGCAATCTTGGAAAAACCTTAGTGGGGGCGGTCAACCCCCCCAGTCGGGAGTGGGTTAATGTAAATTGGCTTTTGGACGCAAGATGATTGAACAGTCCGAGGGCTCGAAAACGCCAATAACCAAGTAAAATTTAGCGTGTGAAGTTAATAATTTTGCATTCGTCGTCTTCATTAAGGTACAATTATACGTCTTAAGGACGAATAATGCGGGACTGAAGTAATTGTCAGAGAATGACTGCGGTCATTACTCTCTGTCCCTGGGCCCTATTTTCACCCCTCCATTGCAACACTGACGGCGGACAGTTTCCGAGCCAGCTGTCAACCAATAACAGTGGCTCTGCATTATGTCAGAACAGGCCAATTAACACGCAGGCCCTCGGCAGACCCTGATTAACTAGATCTCGACCCAGGATTGGCAATTATGAATTATTCATATAGCGAATAGTTATTATTTCTCTGTTGGACTGTTCATTTTGACGATACTGAACCACCGACTGTTTTTGAAAATTTTACAGTTTGCTGCGTACAGAAGGCGTCTCTCTCTTCCCCATTTGTCGTAGGGAGCCCTTTTCACATGGTCTAAGAGACACTATGCTAGAACAGCATGTGAGAGAAAATAACCTGTCTGTAACATACGCGACACGTATGTTATCCTGTCAACACAGTTCGTAATGCAGATTCGATGTCGCTTCGGTGTACCTGATTCCATCCCGGTCACTCCAGGCCTGTTCAGTAGCCAGACCGTCGCGACAGTGCAGGCCGCAGGTCGGGTTGCTATGCTGCCGAAGCTACAAACATTACCATCCTTTGGGTGCCGGCGCCGCACCCCAGCTCTCGGTTGACCCCAGTGGGACTGGCTGCGCTGGTGATGCGAATTCACTGTGTATGGGATCCTTTCCAGGCTAAATTTTGAGATGATTCAATCCTGTTGACCACAAACTTAACCCGCCCCCGACTGGGGGGCCTTTGACCGTCCCCCCTGAGGTTTTTCCGAGACTGCAAGAGAACGAACAAACACAGCGCCTCGAAACTTTGTGTGCCTTTTGTTTGGTTATTTTTGCACCCTACGTATAATTTTTTATCTCAGGTCTAGGTCAGGTCAGGTCTAAAACCTACCTCAGCCAAAGGCTGTCAGTGTGTAGAAATTCATGCGTAATGTGGAACAGCGTAGCCAGGATTTCCGTAGTGTCAAGGCTTAAATGAAAAGGATTGATTCTACTCTTACCATTCCATTGCAAACATGAGAAAATCGACACTATCAAACATCGCAACTGGCGATTTTAGAATCCATGGAAGTCACTTTTACCTTTTGATTTTTTGTCTTTTAATTAAATCATTTCTGATAAGCAGTCAATTTTTGGCAACATCTGGCCGTAAGCAGGGGTCAGTTGACACCTTTGACTTCCTCTGGCTTTGCTCTTGCTAATATGTACTCTGTTGTTTTCAAAGCATCGCATCAAAGCGTCGAGAATTACGCTATTTTGCGGATATTCGGGCGTCCGAATCGCCCTCCGCTTACCGAGGTAAGTCTCGAGAGCCCACCATGATCTCGAGACCTAAGAGAACTACGCAGATAGAAGTGATATTAATCGAAAGCCCATGAAATTTGGAATGACCACATATTCCTTGATGGTGATTGCGAGTGATGCCGAAGGCCGAATGAATCATACTAGCAGAAAAATCAAAGCGAGCGGCTCGGCCCGGCCCAGCCTGATCTGACCATAACGATTTTTGGCAGTTAATAAGTTCCCCAGCACTGAACACTAAATCATGAAATTTCTTACTAGAAGATAGGTCAGTTCTTTCAGTTGTATGTAGCTGCATTTGTAGGGCGTCAGTTGGCGAATTCCTCTTCCACGTAACTATTCCTGGTATAATGTTTTCGCTCATAGATCTATTTTTCCAGGTTTTCGCACCGAGGTTCGTCGGACTTAAGTTCGTAGGACAATAGTTCGTCGGGCAATAGTTCGTACAGACAAAAGATCGTCGGACAAAAGTTCGTCTAGGGCTGAAGTTCGTTCAGGACAAAGGTTCGTCTAGGACAAAAGTTCGTCTCGTTGGAGTTCGTATAGGACGAAGTTCGTCTAGGACCAAAGTTCGTCGAAAAAAAAATTCGTATAGGATATAAGCTCATCCAGGACAAGAGTTCGTCCAAGACAAATGTTGGTCTGATAGAAACTCGTTTAGGACAAAAGTTCGTGTGGGCCAGAAGTTGGTCGAGGGGAAAAGTTCGTCCAGGAAAAAAGGACTCCGTGTCATATGCTTCTCCCACGAAAGTCCCTCAGGCAATATATGTGTAGTTAAGAAAAACCGCCAACTGTCAGACGACAGCTGGCTGCAAACGTTAGCTACTGTGCACCTTAGCTATTGTGCATCCGAGTGGGTCACCGGACCTAGGTTCGTAAGTCAAGGGTTCGGATAGGAAAAGGTTCGTGTGCACGAGGCTCGTATGGTAAAAGGTTCGTATGGTAAAAGCCTCTTATCGGAAAAAGTTCGTGACACAAAATGTTTGAACTGCAAAAGGTTCGTATGGAAAACGTTTGTAGGAAAAAGGTTAATAAGGGAAAAGGTCCGTAAGGAAAAACGTTCATAGCCAAAGGTTCGTAAACAAACGTTCGTATTGGAAAAGAGCTGCCCGGGTTTGCGCAGAAGGCGCGGTATAGTATACTAGAGACCGCAGGCCGATAAAGGGTGTGATCGGACTTGGTTCGGCCCAACAAACTAGGCAAAGTTAAGTTAGGTTAGGTTAGGTTAAGCTAGGCTAAGCTAGGTTAGGTTAGGTTAGGCTAGGCTACTATTTTAGGTCCGTTCCGTTTCCGACACCAACCTTTTCCGATACAAATATTAAGTTTAGGAACCTTTTCCTTACAAATCTTTTCTCTTACGAGCCTTTTTCCTAAGAACCTTTTCCATACGAACCTTGTGCAGTATAAACCTTTTCCATTAGCGAGACAAACTTGTCCTAGCCGAACTTTTGCCCTTGACGAACTCTTGTTCTAGCCAAAGTTTGTTGATGGTGATGATGATTCGAAACGATAGACTTTTGTCCTAGACAAACTTTTGCCTTATACGAATTTTTGTCCTAGTCGAACTCCTGCGAAAAAAACTTTTGCCCCAGACGAACCTTTATCCAAGACAAACTTTTGTCCTAGATGAACTTCCGCAAGACGAACTTTTGTCCTAGACAAATTTTTGCCCTAGATGACTTTTACACCACGAACTTTTGTCCTACGAACTCTAGTCCAATGAACTTTTGTCCGACGAACTTCTACGATACAACTTGTAGCCTAAAATCATTTTTCCATGCGTGTCTTTGAACACTCCAGCTTCACTTTTTCCGGTCACAAAATACTGAAATAGATTGATAATCCTGACATCCCGTTTCACTGCGAAATGCGTAACGAGAAAGTGGTGATGCAAACAGCAACGAAGCAGGTTTCGCTCGTCATGCGCCCGTGTTACTGGTTGAGCATTTAAGAACAAGAGGCCAGGTAAGCTTGAGTCATGGTTTCCAAAACATGTAGGTGACAAAAGCGAATAAGACGGTCCAGTGTACTACCCTGCATATCGAACAGTCTAAAAACGATCAGGAAGTGTTCTTCCATCTTCAAAATTTGAATGTTTCAGGTCGTGTCGGACAGGCCAACAGCCATTGGAAAGCAACACTGATTCATGTCGAAATGGGCAGACAGATGATCAGGAGAGCGGAGGGCGAGAGGATGGGGGACAGGGGAGACAGCTACCCCCATTTTTTTACATTTAACACGGACTCTACGAACGTGGACTGGAAAGCATCAACCCAAAAGTTATCCCCCCCGCCCTAACGCCCCTCTAGTTGTCGAGAAGTTCCCGCGTCCTTGCAGATTGAAGTACTTTAAGCGTGCGTATTTTGACGACTGTTGTTAATGTCTTTTGTAAAAACATTAATGATAGTGGTCACAAGTACCATTAATAATAGTGGTAACTTACATCAGAAACAAATGTGGAAGTGCCGTCTGGTCGTCCATATCAAGCCAATTAAGGTTAGATATTATACTGCATTCAGATGTTGTGATTTGGTTCTGGTACGAATGTCAGATAAATGAATGACAAATGCATTTTGTGCCCATTTTATCGCGTATACGGTTTTGGAACTAGTTTACCCGACTTTTGGTCACCGACCCGTTACAAACGGCATGTTTTTCTCTTCGGAAAGCTTAGAAGGCAGTTTTCATTCCTTTTCCTATGCAAAGAAGTCTTCCGTATACAACGATTAAAAAAAATGGAAAGATACGTTTTTTGAACAACGAGTTCGGAATTCTCTAAAAAATGACACTTTCAAAGAGTCTAAGGCACAAAAAAAAACTTGAAACGGCCCCAACCGTCGTGCACATACAACACTGCAACATTATGTAGCTTGATACTTGAGTACTACAGGCACGCTAGTAACCTTCAGGTGACATCTGTGGTTGACTCTAAAAGTCAGTTTGTCCATATTTCGCATTTTAGCGGAATGCTGCGCAGCATTGCAAAGGCCGATATCTTCGCAGAGGTTGTTCACGTCAGGCAAACGCCCCCAATTTATTCGCTAAGCTGACATCTGCTTAAGAGCACAAAAGTTCAAACTATCAAAAAAATATTGCAATGTTGCAAGAAACTGCTGTGCAAGTTGTACTTGTAATTAATTCAGTTCCTTGTCTAAAATGTATTCGCACGGAACCCGGAAAATGATAAATATTCGTGCGACTTAGGATGACCTCGAATGAGAATAGAATGTGGATAGAAATAGAGAGGAAAGAATAGAATGTGAATAGAATGACCTCGACGACCTCATCGCAAATGCTCTAATTTGAAGTCTCAGACCACGCTGATTTGCAATGCAAGCCACAACCACAGTGCATTGCAAAGTCGCCGACAATATGGCAGTGAAGTAAAACTGAACGTCAAATCGCAAAACATGGTCCTCTTCATGACATCATTAAGATGTGACCTAAGATGGCCTCGTTTCCAAAATTGGCGAGTATGTGCAGAACTGATGTACGAAAAGGCACTGAAAGTTTCAGGATGCTGCGCTCATTTTTAGGAGATATGTAAGAAATGCGCCAGGGGGTTATATGTTAACCCGCCAGTCAATGGCGGACTAAAACATAAAAACCTTTTTTAGATACCGTTAGCAAATCAGTTCCCGCACAATGATATCCCCAAAACACACATCATCTCTTGTGCACGACACATTCTAACTTCAAGACATTCTAATGGTTCTCATACAAGACAGAGAGACAACAGGTCACCATTTACGTTAAAGCTGGTTAGGATGAATATTGATATGAGGCGTCTACGGCTTGAGATGAGGAGTTTACGAAGCAGAAAATCCACCAGCTGTTGGAGCGCATTCACTGGTTTCCTCTTCGTTAAGAATCAGAGGAAGACATGGAACGGAACCACAAAAGTTTATATAACTATTTATGTGTGCTGTTTTGAACTTGCGAACGCACCATGTCTTGCCTCATGCCAAATCAAGATTTGGGATCGAGTCAGTGTATGCCACAGACTGTGAACTGCGAACTGACTCAGCCCATGGAACAGTACTTCGCGACGATTCAGCATCAGTCTCGAAATTTAGCTGAAAATCGTTCTCGGCACTGTCATATCGAGGTAGCAAATTCAAGTTGTTTGAACGAGAGTTATTCGAACGCTTGTAATTTCAGCCAAGACATCCCGAACCAAACAGTGTGTCCAACTATCTCCTCAAAATGGAGAAGTTTAGCTGTTTGATGGAACTCTCTCAACATTCATCCCAATACGGATTCAGTGGCGTCTTAAACAGCTTTGGCTTCAGTCTGAAAGATTCCTTTCTGATCGGAAGAAGCTTCCGGATTCGGTTTGCGGTGTAAGATGACCGATGAAAATCTGCATCGTGCAAACTCAGGGTCCAAAGGCAAGATTCTCTCGACTAGAAAACTGATGGTTGAACAGTGCCGCCGTCATGATATTGAACGTTAGGTGCTCACTTTTTGTTCAGCGTTGTTTTCAGTCGCGTCCCAGCTCATGACCTGAACAGGCGCTGCCAGCCGAGGGGACTGTCTGCGGCGGTTCGACTGCTCGGCACGCGTTCGACCGGACCAGCGGCCGGCGGACACGGCCCGGCCACACCCTGATGAGATTACCATCGTCGCGTTAGCGGCGGTAATAACAGGTGTCACTCCTGGGAGGTACGGCGCCGGCTGCGACTCCTCCGGCCGGTCCCTGGGCGCCGGCCGTGTATTTACTCTGCCGCCGGCGCCGGCGCCGAGGCAGCGCCGCCCAGATCGGCCGCGCCCGGCGGGGCGACGCCGCTCATCAGCTCCTCATGCTCGTCCGCACATCCTGAGGAATGTCTCAGATGGTGCCGCCGCTGGTGAGCGTTCACTGGTCTGGATCCGTGTTCGCCGCTGTGTCATGTCTTGGCTCGCAAGGAAGGTTGCTGCACCACGGCATCTACTGTTGGTGAGGAGGCAGGGTTTAAAGACTCTAGACACAGTTGCACCATCATTAACTGTTAGCATTTTAAGTTAATTAGATTTGAAAGCGTTTCGAAAGATAGCTTGGTTTAGAAGACAACTCTGCGTTTTATGATTGTACACAAGCGTCTAAGCTCTACCTTCGTAACTTGACCACCCCCCAAAAAAATCAACCTCATCCATAAATACACTGCTGGATTTGTGCTGTCCACTGGTTATCCGTTTTGACCCGTCGGGTGCAAGTCTATCAATTTTTATGGCCGCATTTGCTGTCCGGCTGACTGACTGGGGACGCCGATACAGCCGTTTTGATTTATTAGCTCGCTAATGGCCTATTATGTCTGGAAAATACAGGCTGGACGCGGCTATAAAAGCGGCGTTATTGATGGGCGCTGGTTGGCCGAGCCAGCGGGCCTCTTGCCCGGCTCCTTCCGGGCGGCGTCAGCTCTGCTCTCACCAGAGTTTCTGGCCCGAAGGGCGGGAGAACGAGAGAGAGAGAGAGAGAGAGAGAGACTTACTCGGATGTGTATAATGAGCTCATTTGTGTTGAAGGAAGGGATGTAGGAACGAGACGAAAAAGAGGATCATTCTCCAGGAAGTGTGGAAACCTCCACAGGGGCGCCGATCTCAAGCAGGAGCGCCATCTATTTACAATGAAATTGGTAGTTTACTTACATATTTACGGAACTAAAGGCGCACATATCATTGGGTTTTTATCGGATGCATGTACATCGACATGAGCGGTACCCAAGCACCAGATGAGGTGGGACAATTTTTGAGTGTACTCTTACGACAATGTGAAGTCCAATTTCAAAGTTTTAACGTCATACTTATACTATTTCGTCTGCTGATATTGATTCGAAACAGTTGCGCTACATCTGATTTCTTCTTACAAAGCCTGCACCATCTGGCCACTTATGGCATACACAATTATCTAGGGTAAAAAGCTTTTAGTTATGTCAGTATCGTTAACCGGCGCAGTGGAAGGGGGTTTCGCAGTAACGCGCGCTGGCAGGGGGATCTCGGAAACAGAAAAAGCTAGAGACATGAAATTTGGTGGACAGGGTAGGGCCATAACGATTTACATTGTGGGCAATTTTTCATGGTCTAGGTCAATATCTTCAAGGTCAGATAGGGTCGGAAAGGTCAACTTTGGGCATTTTTTCTGCCCGTACAGGCCATTTCGTACAACTTTTCGAACGAAACGGTAAAAGGGTGTTTGTTTGAGCATTAAAACGTGGAATACGACAACTTCCATTTATCTGATGTCTTGACTGAGGAATTCGGGTCGAGGTAATGTCAGGTCATTGATCAATACCGTCATTTTTCCATCTTTTGCAGATCAGATTTTGAGCAACACGGGATAGCTTGAATGTAAATAAGGGCCCTATACGCATATTTTGGCGTATTTTCAGTGAAGGTAGCCAACATCGGAACATCTGATCACTTCTAGAGTTTATATTTGTGCATGTATGTATGTGTACATAAAAGGCATATGAGTATCAATGAGCCAAACTTTTCTTTGAATGCATATTGCATACAAGTCGGCATGTCGCAAAGCAAATCTGGACCACAAGATCACAAGATTACGAGATATTTGGACTTGATCTTTGATGACTTTGACCTTCACTGGCCCTGGTATATGTAAACGTATCAGTGTGAGCACACGTGTTTTTATTAGGGTCTTTGAATGCATATTTCATACGAACCGACATGTTGTAAAGCAAATCTGGATCAGATTACAAGCTGTTTGACTTTGACCTTCAATGGCCTTGACCCGAACTGACCTTGGCTTTGGTCTTTGATCATCCATCACTTATGCCCGAATGATGCCGCATGGTTGCGTTCAAACGGTAGTCTTAGGTAGAACGCCGGTCCTTTCACAAAGTTCCATTTGTCAGCGGCAACCGTCATTTTCGTTATGTTTGTCTGACTTCAGATGCTTGAAACTTCAAAAATTTCCGACCGATTTTCGGTTTTTCTGTGTTAATCGACGAGTTATTCAATTGCCATAAGTGTCACCAAGTAGCAGCAACCAGCTCCGATCCGTTCTGGAGATATTCAAGAAAAACAGATGAGGTGCACAAAAAGACCATCCCCTTCCAATGCCCGTGTTGAAATAAATGCGGTGGAGATAGCCATCATTCCATTTTTCTTTTTTTAAGTTAAATTGTGTGCTATGAGGGCCACCAATAGCTCACATTTAGGGTTAAAATATTGTGCTCTTCCAGATAAGGGTTAGTCTGCTGAAGTGTAAAAACAAACGCATGAAACGGAAATAAACCATCACACGACCAGCCTGGCTTGTACGTTATGGCTTGCCTTCCTTGTAAGACGGGCATGTTCTGTATGAGGTGTTAAGCCATGTGAAGGCACCGGGAGGCATGTCCCAGTCCTCTCCCCCCCCCCCCCACCAGTAATTACACTCATGGTCGGGGGAGACTCCAGCTGTGTGTCATGAAAGAAACTCTCAGGCTTGTTCAAGGAGAGTGACTCCTTCAAATGTGTACAACGATCAAGGCCAATCAAGGTCGCGTTTAAAAAGAGAAACTCCCTCAGCTATGTACGAGACGCGGCACTCAACTGTGACTGAACAGAGATCGCCTATGAAGAAGAGAGGGACTACTTTTTAAGAGGATGCCTCTTTCTTTGTGATGCACAAGGGGAGATAACTTGTCGGTGACGTCTGCCTAGGTGCTATGAAAAAGAAAGTACCCAATTTGTTGTGCTAAAACAAAAATGCTTTCTCTTGCTCAGTGAGAGGAAGAAGCTTTCTCTCGCGCACGAGATGAAAGTTTCTGTCGTGCAAGCCAGGTAAAAACACACCGCATTTTGTCTGCTCTGCGCACATGGTTATCTTTTTTCCGACTGTATGCAGAGAGAGCGTTACTATTATTTTGTGCATACACAAGGACGTTCCTTTGTTGTCTAGTGGAAGAACGCGTCCCTCTGTTGTAAGTACACCTATGCAGATGAGCATCGTCAGTGACGCGAGGTGGTATGCAAAGCATTTTAACTGCCGTTGTACTTCTGCTGACAGTTTGTTAAATGGTACTCGACGTTTGCTATTCTGAATAGTGCCATAATCATAAGCCATCGGCCTGAATATCCGATTCCCGCCCGCGCGTTGGCGACCTGCATCCTCCCCATGCTATCTGATCGCTATGCGTCAATACCTTCCTTTTTATTCCGTCCGCTCCCCGTAAATTACAAGAGCGCCCAATATCGTCACCATTACAAACACAGCTCCCCCCGTGTCCCCCTCAGAATATTCTTCGGAGATTAATCTGGACGGGAGCGGTGGGCCTCTCTCGCCATCCCCCCCCCTACAGCCGTGAGCTGGGGCTGTGCGCCGACATGACTCAGCTCCTGGGCAGACGCGACTCGGCGCCCCTCCCCTGATCGTGACAGAGGAAAGACTCATCTGGTGTGAACGCGGCGGTTATTACCGTCCAGGATAGGCGCCACCGGTGGAGGTCGGCTCCGGAGCTGCTCATCGGCTCGGTTTTAGGTGCGAGGCTGGCATTAGTCACAAAGCGCGTAGATGGACAGGCAATACTTGAGAGTCTATCATATTCATGGCACGTGGTAAAAACCATTGCAAACAGAATGTAAAATGGACGTTTTGAGTTCATATTGTGTTTTCTGCAGCGTGGTTCGGCGAAGAATCAGGCCATGTTTCCGTGGATGGACAGCAAAATCCTCGATGTTTTGCTCTTCCCAAACGTATTGGTTGAAATTATAGCGTTAGGTTTTCGCTACATTTTTCTAACTGGCGTGCATCTCTAGAGCGTGTATGAAACACTCGCTTCTAACATCTTAACAGAAAATATCTGCTCATGACCACGGTAAATTTTGTATTTATTCCTTTGTAGTTCCAGCAGCCATGGAATGATTTCCTCTCGTTCGAGATACCGCGAAAGATCGCATCGAAAATTTTTACTTTGTGACTGAAGATGGGCTCTTGCTAGCTTCGAATGATTTCAGAATAACCCATACGTTATTGCAAGGAAAAAATTGCCCCAAATGACTCTAAGACTATCAACATCAAAAACGTTCCTTCTACAACCAGAAGTCGTATACATGGAGGAAAAATGGGCCCAAACATGTTTACAGCAGCCCTCGCCGGATATGACGACAAAAGTTCTGAGAGCCGGGATGAGCTATCAAGCCGCGGCGTCGGCGTCGGCTCGGCGCTGCCGAAAATCATAACTCGGCGTGCCACGTCCAATCGTCTATGAAATCCTGTTATGATGAGCCGGGGCGCGCGCCGGCGGCTGGCGGCGGATTGACGGGATTCTGCCGGTGCACCACCGCCGGCCCCCGGGCCCAGCCACGTATCAGCCGGCGCTCGTCCAGCGGGCCGAGCCTCCGGCTGCGGTCACGTCGGCACCTTTTCTGACTCGGCCTCAGTCTGCAGTGTCTGCGAAGCAGCCGGACGGGCACCGACGTCGCGTCGTCGGTGTCGGCGCCACCTCTCTGCCGCCGCCCGACGCAAGCCGGGACGACGACACGCGACAGGAAAACAAAATCGCGCGCGACAGAAACGTCGGTGGGAAACGCCGCCACCCGCCCATTCTTATTTGCCGCTGTTTTGAAATGAGCTCGCTCGGGGATAGACACAAAATACTGCCGGGTTCCTTTGTTGAGAACTAACGAAATCCCCAGATAATTAGGCGCTTCTATTCTCTTCTCGCCCACGGACATCCCAGAAAACTTCGTATTTACAAGGCAAACACGAGTGAACGCCAAATTGGCCCCGGGCGCTTCCGATCTTTATTTTCCGGAACTTGTCAAACACACGGCAAAGTGAAACGAAAAAGGCTCGAACGTTCCAGAAGGAGACTTTTGAGAAGAAAGTCGCTCGCGACGCAGAATAAATGGTAGACTGAGGAATTTGGAGCATATTGCACAAGATGAGCACAAGGAAGCTCGCTTATCAGTTCCCCATCTCTAAAAACTACGTGTGGCTGCAACCTGTAGGGATCAGCACTAATCTTATAAAAAAAAACATAAAAAATGCTTTCCATTCGGGGGCAGATAAAGATGTAGTAAACAGAACATTTGCAGAAGCGGACAGAATGTACCCGATGTGCACATGAACCTCCCATAAAGAGGCATGTTTCTTTTAGTTTTAATGAGTATAATTATAAGTTGCGGCGCAAATCTGCTCCCTAACGGCGAATAAATCACTCCGAATCCTGAAGGTAATTGATAATGGCGCAATATATCAGCTCCTCAGGTTATGGAATAACAGATTTACCGATCAAGAAGCTGTTTGATGACGTTACGCCATCAAACTTTTGCTACACCACCTATTCCACATCAAATCTGGCATCGAATCAAAATGAAATCAAGTCCTAGATTACTGTATCTCTCCTCCCCCCCTCTCTCTCTGTCCGACCTCTCTGCGGCGGCGAGAGGAGGCCTTGGTGCCTGCTGATCCGGCCGCCGTGCGCTGATGGCCGACCTGGCCCCCTGAAGACAGATGAAGACGTCAGGCGGCCGGCCACTCTCCAGGCCGGACGTGCGCCTCGGCCGACCGTGGCGCGCTGCCGGCTCGGCCGGAAATGACCGGCCGGCTGGCGCAGATGACCCGCTCATTTGTCGTCGGACGCGTCATCCACACCCTGATGGCCTCGTGCGCTCCCTGGGGCCGAAGGCTTGGCGGCGAACGGGCCGTCTCTTGTGGTGGCAGTCTTGCGGGGCAGGAATTTTTGAAATGAGGTAAAGTGTTGCTGGATTTTTGGGCCATTGCAGTCCTGTGCAGCGCTTAGACAAGTGAGATTGGATTGTTTGTACCTTCGCTACAAAACGGCACACTGGCATGCCAACGAACATATCTGGACCTCAGTGGCATGTTTAAGGTGCCCTAGAATTAGAGAAGTTCTAAGCAACCTAGGTCTCCTTGTTCGATCAGCTGTCCGTTGTACGTGTGGCGGCCTCTCGACGTTAGCACGGCTCGCCTCAGCCACCAAACGGTCTCGGGGTTTTGGCCAGCCGACGGACCGAATGCCGCCAGCTCTGGAGTTCTCGAGTTCTCTTCGCAGCCGAGAGGAAATCTCTCGCCTGCGGGATCTCAACAGAGCTCTGCAGTCGGCCAGTCGCGAATTTCATTGGCTGGGAGACGGCCTCTGCCAGTAAAATATATCGGCCCGGCCAACGTAGCCTCATTTGGCGGCATTGTGGGTAAATCATCTTGGATTCACTGCTCGTTTGTCGCTACCGACCTCGGCCGCCCCGGCCAGCATTCACCGGTTTGGCTTTCATAGGGCCCAGGCAGGGCCCGCAGAAGTGCCGGCGTATCGGGCTGGCCGGAACAGAGGGAGCCAAATTGGACGCCACAGTTCGTAAAATATAGACGGCCAGGGCCGTGCTGCAGAATGGATGGCGCCCGTGGGCTTCAGGCACGAACGACCTCGCAGCTGACGGAACTGCCTCGGGACACTAATGGTCGCAAAGTTTTCAAATCGCAAGTACACAGAAAGCGTGCTGTAAAGATTGCTCCGCTCCTTCGAGGTAAAGCTTTGCCATCAACGCGACAGACGTTTATTTCTGTATGGAAGCTTTCAACTTGGATCTACGTCCAGAGCTACTGAATTTATTTCCTAGTCAGTGCTTGCTTCGTTTGGTTTTATTTTGATTTCTTCCTGAATTATTTTTTTGGATCGTGCTTCATTCGTAGTCTAAGACTTAACACGCGCACTGGAAGGGGGTCTTTTTGTGCCCCCCACCTGTTTGTCTTGAATATCTCCAGAACGGGTCAAAGCTGGTTGCTGCTACTTTGTGACGTTTATGGAAGTTGAATAAGTCGTCGACTGACGCAGCAAAATCGAAAATCGGCCGGAAATTTTCGAAGTTTCAAGCATTTGAAGTCAGACAAACATAACGGAAACGACGGTTGCAGCTGACAAATGGGAACTTTGTGAAAGAACCACCGTTCTACCTAAGATTACCTTTTGAACACAATCACGTGACGTCATTCGGGCATAACTAATAACTGTACCAAGACCAAAGCCAGGGTCATTAAGGGTCAAGGTCATCAAAGGTTAAGGTCAACCAGTTTGTGACCTGATCCAGATTCGCTTTGCAACATGTCGGTTTGTATGAAATATACATTCAAAGACCCTAATAAAAACACGTGTGCACACACTGCTACGCTTGCATATACCAGGTTCAGTAAAGGTCAAGATCATTAAAGTGAAATATATTCTGAACTGGCCCAGATTTGCTTTGCAATATGTTGATTTCTATGAAATATGCATTCAAAGACCGTAATAAAAACACCTTTGGTACATTGATACATGTATATTCATACGTACATTTGCATGCATGCATAAATATAAGCGTTGGAAGTGACCAAATGTACCGATGTTGGCTACCTTCACTGAAAATACGCCAAAAGATGCGTGTAGGGCCCTTATTTACACTCGAGCTATCCAGTGTTGCTCGAAATCTGATCTGCAAAAGATGAAAAAATGGCGTCATAGGTCAATGATCTGACATGACCTCGGCCCGAAATACTCCGTGAAGACGTCAAATAAGTGGAAATTGTCGCGTTCCACTTTTTAACGCCCAAACAAACACCCTTTTCCCATTTCGTTCGAAAAGTTGTACGGAATGGCCTATACGGGAAGAGAAAGTATTTAAAGTTGACTTTTTCGATCCCATTTGACCTTGGAGATATTGACCTAGGATCATGCGAATTGCACACGAAGTAAATCGTTATGGCCTTAACCTGCCCACAAAATTCCATTTTTCTAGCTTTTTCCGTTTCTGAGATCAGAGGTGGCACTTTTGTGCCGCGCGCTGGTGCGAAACCCCCTTCTACTGCGCGGGTTTAAACGTGTAAACTGTCCAATAGTCGTATTTCCGAATCAGTAAAGTGCTGCTGTAACAATATACATAGTCATAGAATTTCTTGTCCGTTGTATGGCCAACCAAACCATGTTTCGTGTGCTCAGCAAGTGGCTATAAAGCTCCCCTCCCTCTTACTATGCCGTGCATTAGTGGTTATTGACAATGGATGGGAGAGCATTATCATATGAAAGGACGGCGTACCGGATATACAGATATTAGTGTATGCGCCTCTCTGTTCTCCCCCTGTTGGAGAAAAGGGAGGCATCTCCGCCCAGTCTACATTGGAACGGAGATAACGGAAAACTTTGGAGAAACCGCATAGTATGAGCTCAAAAAAGCAGTAAATCATATTCAATTTACTTCAGAATCCATTGTCGGACCTAACTGTTGGAGATCCAGGAGGGTCATTGTTAAAGGCTGCCCTTTAACAATGAGATGAACAGCTGACAACCGCCCGATTTTTCGTCCACGATATCATAGCACGGCTTAATGTGCGGCCCTGCCTCGCCCACACGGTAATTCCCGCTGCGAGCCAACTGCTCGCGTCGACGGGTTTCCTTCCCACTGGCGCCGCCTTATGGGTTGTAAAAGAACAGGGTTCGGGGCGCGACAGCCAACCAACTGTGAAATCAGAATTAAAGTTAATCTTCGGCTCTGACTCACCGGGTGATGTGCAATACCGGATTCAGTGGGCCGCACCGGACCTTCGGCGCACCGCTGCAGCGGCAAACCGCCAGACAGTCGTACCTCCTCCGAGCCGGAACAAAAACAGATTAGCTGCGTGGCAAAACACTAAATCGGGCCGCTGCATTTTTCATACCCGACAGCGTAATTGTCCGTAGAGTATCGACGGCGATGCAGTCATATTGCGGCCGAGCCGGCCTGTCGATGTTTTGCTGGCCGAGTTCTTTGGAAATTCATCGCTGCACGGCGGCGAAGTGGGTCGCCGGCTCCGGGTGTCGGCGAACCCAGCGGGGGCTGCGCCGCACGTGCGTGTCGCCAGAATATTTCCGGCAAACGGCGTTTTATTCAAGTGAAATGTGCCCGCTCTTTCAACTCGAGTTTGTTTGATGCTCATAAAGGCTGGGTCCAAGCAGACCACAAAAGTTTCAACGGGGTTATGCAGGCAAAGGGGAGCTTATCACGTCCATTTTTACTGGCACTCTAAATCTGCAGGGGCTGCTTATGCGTGCTGTGGAAGAGGCAAATACCAATAAAATATCCGGGCATTGGTTTATTAATACTTACGTTTCGCCTCTCCAGTTTTAACTGTGGAGACTGTCTACTAAAATTTCACTTGGTACCATAAAATCCCATTTTACGACGCCATTTGTTGCCGTATATGCTTGTTTTACAATCTTAGCCTCCGTGTTCCGCACAGTTGCACGAGCGCACAACCGGACGCTGCTGCCAGGTTTATTACCTGGTTCGGCACTGGACTTCATGTGAAATCTGAGAAAAATCTGTACAGCTCCATACTTACAAGATTTCATTAGTGTTAGGCGCGGCGCCTGGAACAAGATGTGTTCTACTGTTGCATTTATATTCCATGTCCCTATAAGGCAGCGATAATATCAAAGAATGAAATTCAGAAGTATACTTTGTATCAGGAATTTATGCTTTCCTTACCGGACCGCGCATATGAGGCAATATGACCCACTGAGACACTGATACGAGTCATTTCGCACACAGAAGACGTCAGAACCTGCTACTGTTCAAAAGCATTTTGAGGATTTGTAACTAGGAATACTAATATATTGAAAACTTTCAGCGTGAATATTCTCTGTCTTTCATCCGCCATTTACGCGCCTGGCATCCTTTAATTTAATTTTTTTTTTAAATTCCAAATTCTAGATCACATAACCGTATGCACACCAGTGCCTTGCAACTGTCAAAATAAAACCTAAGAATGGTATTTAATCGTTATCATAAAACAATGTTGCCGTTACGGATTTTTAGTAAATAAAGATCCCAATGACGGTATCTGTTGAAATGCAAAGCCGCTTTTGTACTTTTTACTTATTTCCCTTGGCAACAGACTGAATTGCACACTAAAGCCGAAAGCCAAAAGAGATGTCATTTCAACAGAGTCGATTCAACGATAACAACAATGGGATAACAACCAACCGTCAAATACCATGCCCGCAGATATAACCCTGTGCAGTTATGCTCACAAACTTTGTGGGCCCCAGAAAACATTCTTATTTTCTATGGAGCAAATACCTGCGATGATAAATGATGAACATGGCGATTTACCAACCGTCGCAGGCCTCTACTGCACACTCCAAAGAAGGCCTGAACCCTACAGTTTTCAACGTGAACCATACATCTTGCATACACAAGACAACAGAGGGCTTTCAACGAAAAGAAATTGGCCTACGTGATGTTTGAAAAGCAATCGCTAAGCTAGTCAAGGATTCCGAACCAGCCAATTAAAAACTTCTGTTTAGCCAGCTGCCTTTCATCTTGCAAAAACTTTCGAATCTCCATTAAATCAAAACGCGCAGCACGGAAGAATTAACTTACTGAGGTTGTAAATCAATGCAGCCAGTCGCAAGCGAGCCTCAGCGCAAATAGCAAATGACGGTTTCTTTGCTAATGTAATAAATCTCGTTGCAAAAAAACAACTCACAGATTACTATTGAGGATCTGACCACAATTAAACAGGACCACCAGCTCCTCACCTCTCCATCGGTAGAAAACAGTCATCGTTAACTTTCTACAACATAGGGATTGCTTATTGTAGCCCCCTTTTGAGGTTTTTCACAGGCTGTCCCAGAAAATTGCTCCAATCGCTATGTCATTTTGTGTACTGGAATTTGCAGCCTTTTGACATGTAATCTAAACATATCATTTCAGCATCTTGACAGCTCATTGGCCTCTAACCTCCTAGAGGGCAAGCCGTGGAGAGACCGCATTACGGCAACGGTTCTCACCGGATAGCAAATGTTTTATCTGTTTTATGACACTCAGTCTTACCAAATCTTTTGCAGAGGTTTCTCTCGTGACGTCAGTGATCTTTGCCCTGTAGTGCTTACTTAGGGCAAGGTCATCGTAGGTTGAAATCATGAATTGCGGTCATTGATCTTTTCATCTGTTATTGACCTCAGAGGAGTCATGATGTCGTCACAAACGCTGATGTAGATATAAAGAGTGCCTTGACTTCCTTTCATCGTTAGGAGTCGTTATGGGTTCCTTAAATTCATCCCATAAGTTACGTTTCATAAGATCCAATAAAAAAATCCAATGACATTGCCTCTTTGAGGTCACATGTAAAGTTACTTCATGACCTCCAAGAATTACACGGGATATCGTCGTGTAGCTAAAAGGTCAAGCTTCCACGTTCGTTTCTGTTTTGTTGCTCTATCACGTAAGGTTTGAAAACGGCTGGAGGATCGAAGGAACCACCCCCTTGTACTGTCCAAGTGGACGAAATGGTGCATACTGGCAAAGTTTGGCGAACTCGTACATTTCAGTCAGCTACTGGGGTAACGTTACGGAAATCGAAATATAACTGATAATACTTTACCATTTGATTCGATAGTTCATACAACACATTAGATGCAAGCCATAGAAAGCCAATCAAATAAATTTGGCACATAGATTGCTCCACAATAAAATGAACCATGCGACAGCTGACGTCACAGCCGGCCTTTCTGTCGTATTTTGATATGTACATTGGCCGTACAATGTCAAAAGCCCTCCCAGCCCAGAGCACTCAAACTTGTCATCCTCGGCAGGAAAACTTGCTGTCGCCAACCGCCAGCCGATCAGACCAGCCAGGCGGCGGGCGATCATCTCCGGGCGACGTGAGGCCGATTCAAATCAGGCTGCGGCCCTCTGGAAATAATCCCGCCTGCGGGCCCGCTGCATCCCAATTCCCTGGCGCCGGCACCCTCCCTTTCCGGCACCAGCGGGCAGAACCGGGCAATCCACGGCAGTGCGGCCGGCCGTCGACCGATCTATCACCCCCTGCACCCGTGGCACGTGACTCAGGCTGGGGGGCCGCGCCGCCGCCGGCCGGCCGGCTTCTCGTTTCAAAATCAACATCAATTATTCGCGGCTCATCGCGCGATGGTAATCAGCGTCGTCGCCGGCCCGACGGCGTCCGAGCGGCGACGCGACGTCGTAGGCCGACGCTCTGCGGGACCATCCGGCGCGGGGAAAATCGGTGCTGCACCGGTCGATGGTCGGTGCTGATGTCTGAAGCCGCTGACAGATAAGGGTCATCGGTCTGGCCACTGGCTGGACGAAATTGGGTGAAAAATTCCGTGGAAAAAGGGATGGCGATGCACAGAAAATGTGTTTGGCTAAACGTTTTGTGAGTAAAAGTTTTGTGTCGTGCGTTTTTGTTTCAATTGCCATCATTTCGCCATTAGCTGCAGAAACGATTTCTAGTCCCCCCTTCCCCTCCGTCATACCAAACTTCCGACGACGTCTCTGAGAAATAGTTTTATCTGGCCAAGTAAACTTTATTGGAGTTGCGATTATTCTAACTGTATATTTTTGGTCTCAATTCATCTCGAGAATGAGTTGACCAACCAAAAACGTTCATGGAATCCATAGCCCTCTTTTGTAAAACGTTGTGACACAATAACAAAGCCGCAAACAATTCGTTGCTAATGACACAGAGAAGTGTCAGATGACGCTGTGCGCAGCCGATCGCCGATTATCGTGAGTAACTCTGCAAGTCAAACCATCAAAGCCAACAGAATGTCATAAGGTGTGGCACAAAGCTTATCTACCAAAGCATACTAGATGTAGTGTCCGAAAGTTGAATCCAGCTGCGGTCAAATGGATTTAGAAGTATGAATGAAATCAAATTGCATTAGGCTATCCTATGGTGTATGGTACTTTTACCTTAAAAAACGTCATTGAAAAACTGAACTAAAACCATTTTTGATCGAACGTTTCAGAGGCAGGTTCATGTTCAATATTTAATTATTTTTAAGAATAGCCATACACATAAATGACCTTCAACGGCCACGCATGTGTTTGCATGGTAATATTTTTTGCCTTTGTTGCAATGTACGCAGTTTTTACCAAATTTTACCAAAAGATTTTTGAAAGCGGACATAACCACGGACTGTGCACCCAAAACGGGAATTACCTTTTTGTGAGTTTGATCTAAACCTTTTGAAAGAATCCACTCTAGGACAAGAGTCCAAATAGCACAGACCTGGTTGTGCAGACCCTAAACCAGCCCCCAAATGAACGCCAGATCACATAATGCAGGAGAATCTTCTACTTGCCGTCAAAGCCACGAAACAGCAATTTGCCGTGATCTTTAGCTTAAGTGGTAGCATACGGGTTTCCCTGCCATGGAAATATGGGTTCTAGCCGCTCCGGCGTTCGACATTAGGCCAGCGGGCCAGCAGGCAGATGACCAATAAAGGGCCAGTTAAACCCCGCACGGCCGTGTTGCACCCTTAGTGACACGTTGAATTTTCGACACAAACATCAGCCATTGCCTGGAATTGCGCGATCGGGTGTAGGGGTCGCAGTGTATGCAGTGTGTTCTGCTTGGCACGGGCTCCGATGCCTAATATGACCATAGCAAGCTATTCGAATCAAATTTACCATACAAAACTGCCGTATCATGGTCTTGTGCGTTCCGAATCCACGGTGCCTGGCAGTTGCCACACACCGAGTATGTGCCAAGCATGCCACTAAAGGGCCTCAGGGGGGACGATACCACGATCTAGATCATGACATCATTTGCCAAGGGTTCTGCATGTCGAGCTAATACCTGTTTTGCCCAAGCTGGTTTGTGTAATCTTTAGAAAACAGTATCGAACACAATCTGATTCAGGTTACAGACCACACACTGGACGAAACGACAGAAAAACAAAATCATTTAGTCCGTAACTTGTGAATGAAAAACAATAAAATATTGACGTGACGAATGGATATAAAGTTCCAACGAACCAGCTGCAGATGGACGCAGATACCATTGGAATCATTCAAATTTGGATCTTGACACCGTTTTCAATAATGTTTCGACCAAGTACTGCTTAATCATGAATTTTCGTCACAGAAATTATACACGCTTTACACACCCGAACTGAATAGAAATAATAGGTTTTCTCTTCAGAAACACTCGTTTTGTGCATAAGATGTAAGACCCATGGACTGAGCTCACTGAATCACTGCGATCGTCAAATGGCAATTCAAGATAAAATGGCAAGCTTTATTATGCACCACCGGCGTGAATCTCGGCATATGAATACCTAGATCAAATATTAGGGTAAATGACAAGCTTTATTATGTACCACCGGCGTGAATCTCGGCATATGAATACCTAGATCAAATATTAGGGTTTTTGTGGTGCTTTCTTCCGGGACTGCGAATCTCCTCTTGTTCTTAGTTAAGCTACAAACGTTCATTGCCACTATGTTTGATAAAAGTGGCTACACGTTGCCCAAGAGACATTTTTGTTAGCCCGCGCCCGACTGTCGGTCGGCGTCATGCACGCCCGACTGGGGGGGGGGGGCGGTTGACCGCCCCCCTGTAACTCACGAAAGATTGGTGGCACGATAACAATAAGCACACCGTTGGAAAGCTCGTGAAGAATGGAGCTGGAAACTTACCACATTTTTAGTTTTGGATAATATGTAAGCCATTTGCGTCCTATATATGTTTTCTCATAGCCGCCTGCATGAGACCGGGAAACGGTCCGGATTTCAAGGGCTGTGACTAATAAAGGCTAGATAAAGGCATCAGCGTGCAGGTAAAAGGCCGCAGATGCCGATACACGCCTAATTTCTCTGATTTGTTTAATATATACGTGGAAACGCTGAGTTAAAGACATGGCGATTTTCGTAGCACCACACGGTGGGCGCCGCCGTCGAAGGCAGTATGAAATCAACAGGAACTAATTTTAGCGCTCTTCTTTTTTAGCATAAATGTATTTTCATGTCTTGTTTCTTGATCCTAGTAGTACTTGTGACGGTTTCTCGTATTTCTGAAAAATCCGAGATAGCAGATTTGTTGCATTTATCAAAATTTCTAACTTTGAAAGTTTTATTGTGATATCATGTTTTGCAAAAAAGTTACAGGGCGCTAAGCTTTTTGGACAAAGGTCCACTTGACCTGACCTTGGTCAGACACCTTGCTTGATCTGAGGTCAAAAATTTGGCACAAGGTGTAAAAGTGATCAAGCAAAAGGTACACAAAGTTTCCTGGCGCTACATTTGTTCGTTCTCTCAGAATCTTGGAAAACCTCAGGGGGGACGGCCAACCGTCCCCCAGTCGGGGGCGAGTTAGAACTGAGCGAGCGGTGATAATTATGGGTGTGACAACGAAACACGTAACCATTGCTTCCGTCCGCATTTGGGTAGGATTTCAGAAGACACCCAATGTTCTTTCCCAATATTTTCCTGCCGTCGAAGCCATTTCGTGGCCTTATGTTTCTTCGCATTGACGTGTATCGATCTGCAATCCACTCTCAAGCTTTTTGTTCAGTTCGTCTTTCTTCGTCAGAGGTCTTAACATAGAAATAGACAATAAATCTTCCCTTTGATGCTTGTCTGCAACAGTCATTTTTGGAATTCGGAAGGACCTATTGGGTCAGAAAATTGGCTTAGTATAGCTGGCATCCGTGAGACACAGAACATTGCAAGAATTCATTCCCATCCACACATGTTTATGTGCGTAAAAAAAAACACACACACACAGACGCTTAACGATAAAAGCCAACTGTGCTGGTTAGCAAATTATGTTACGGGGAGCAGGACGCACCGTTATGTATGTGGTACGACATTTAACGATCACGTCGAGATTGCCAACTTCGCGTTTGATTCTGTTATGATGTCAATGCATCTTCTCAGGTAGACATGACCTGCGTGTAACTAGCTGTCAACCGGTTTTTGTGACCTCATCGTTCTTGATGTAAGTAAAAGTCTTCAGCATCCCGCACTAAAGCTGTATCGTGCACTCGATGCTCATTGGCGCACAGCTGGTTGCGTCAAAATGAGCCTTCAATCATATTGTAATAACAGTGCCAGCAACGGCTGTGACTTGTAGACGGAACCAATGCGCGTGACATTAAACATCAGCCTGATTTAGAGCTTGTTGCATAGACTCCGGTCCCATTAGCACGTATGGAGACACTAGTGCTCCTGGTTGAAAACTGAGCTCAGATGTCCCGAAAACGCCTATCATTTGGAGGCAGCTGGACACTGAATCTGTGCAGCGTGCCAAGCTTAACGAAAGCCTGGTAAGAGTCAGCCTTGTCATGAAGTTGGGACATTTACCTTCGCCTGTCCACCCACTGGCAGAATTTGGAGAACATTTTTACAGCCCCAGAGAGAGAACATGGATGCATGGACTTGCACTGTGACTCAGGACAATTTCCTTTAAAAGTTTTTTTATAACTTTGATCCGAGTGGTTTAATAGGGTGATGTTAGGAACCGGAGTCCTTGCTAAGCCGAGCTCGCTGCAAAGACTCCGACCCCGACACCCAGTCGCGCGATCCCAGGCGATGGCTGGTTTCGTAGCGAAAGTTTAACGTGCCGAAAGTTTAACAGTTTAGCGTTGACTGCCACACGACTGTGCGGCAGTCAGCGTCGCCCTATGTTGGCCAGTTGCCAGCTGACCCGCGGGCCAAATATCGAGCGCCGGGGCGATTCGAGCCCGTCCTGCAGACCGGGGAGACCAGCGTTCTACCAACTAAGCTACCGGTAGGGTGCTGAGCTACCGATCACAGCTGTAAGCAGGGCCGAGGGTCTCAGAGCAAGCAACACAGTATGTTCCCTTTTTTCATGTTAATTTCACTCTAGCTGAAGCTTTTGTTTTAACATTGCAATGCATGTCAGAAACCAGACAAATTCAGCATAAAAGACGATAAAATAGAAGAAGCGTGGCTTCCATGGCAATGCTAAACAGCTGACGTCCTTTCTAT
Source organism: Capitulum mitella (assembly GCA_030062745.1). Lineage (NCBI taxonomy): Eukaryota > Metazoa > Arthropoda > Thecostraca > Pollicipedomorpha > Pollicipedidae > Capitulum > Capitulum mitella. The sequence continues at coordinate 35,133,055 of CP099839.1, forward strand.
CCCTACCCGCTTTATGAGACTCCTTGCTACGTCTCTGTACAGAGTTGGTTCGCTAGCTCACACGGAACATCCAACCAAGCAATCAGGTGGGAGGCTGGAGTGCTCATTGCCTTAAACTGATAACAACTGTACTGCCTTAAACTGCTAACAACTGAGGGACCACTTAAACTTTGCGCATACTTAAAATGCCTTCAACTTCTCAGCTTTTGACCTAGGCGGTCACTTTATATGGATATCACGTAAAGACCTTCTGAAATTGTCTTCCTCATGTTAACCTCAACTGTTGCATATTTTCGCTTGTGTTCGAAATGGATGAGGTAAGGAAGAAAGTGTTACACTAAGACGTGGCGAAATTTCATGAAAAACATAGGGCTGGGAGCTGGGAAAGGCATACACCTTAAGTCGCTTTGACGCGAACGTCACCATCACCTTAACGTAATCGTCACCTTGTCGCAAACGTACCTTAAACGTACCCCGAATAACATGCCACGTTATTGTACGGAAAATTGAGCTAGATGGTAACGTTTGGGACAATAAGAAGGGTCGGTCGGGGCTGAAATGCAAGAAAATGGGCAATAAAAATACCAGTCTCCTTAACGCAGTAAAGTACAAAGTGGGCTTTTCCACCCGAAAGCTTGCAAGACAATCCGGTGCATCACAATGCCATGCATATTATCCCTATTCCGTGCTCCTACCCGGTATGCACGATTCCGCACTGGGAGGGGGGAGGGGGCAGATTCTGCCCCCGCGAGCTCGAAAAGCATTGGTTGGATTTCCTGGCGCAAAACCATGTCTGACGCCCTGTAGCAAAATCTGCATTTTTTAAAAATGTTGAAAATTTTGAAAAGGGGATAAGGGGTCAAAATGCGGTTAGAAATAGAGGTTTACTTATGAAAACTTTCTGACTGCATTCCTCCGATCCGATCTGGTTCTATTTCAAGCCATTCTACCTAAAATTGATACGTGTATCACAGATGTTAAGAAGGGGTCGATTTTCAAAATCCATCGGCGAATCTAGGGCACATAAAAAGGGGTGCACGTTTTTTGGAAATGTTTGTTGATTTCACAACATACTTTGAGTATGGCGAGCTCATCTGTGTTCGGAAAACATTTACACGTGTGACACATGCCATATTGCAGACGTATGACAAAGGCCCATAGGCGGATCCAGGTACCAGAAAAAGTGGGATAAATTTCTACATGATGAACTATTGCATATTAACCCTACATATTATCCCATAACCCTATAACCATTTACCCTGTAACTGGCTATCATGTTCAGACATATTGTAAATAATACTTTTGCACTGTGCTTGAAGCTTGCATCTGGGGTAATAAAGTAAAGCTTGAAATGGGGTAACTTCTGGGAAAATGTAAAGCTTAATTGTCATTTGTCCCGAATCTGATGAGATTACGTGTGTCAAGAAAACATTTGCATATGTGTCACATGCCAAAATGTAAAAATAATGTACACATTGCAAGTGATCATAGGCGGATCCAGGTAAGAATAAGAGGGGCCATGAAGTACTTGGTGATAGTTGTGTTTTCTTCGGTAAATGGAGTCGTAATTTGTCAGAAATAAGAGCAAATATTACACTTCTCTGGGACCGCCTCTGATGTTCATTTTCAGTGGAATATTTGACAGTTGATCGTCGTAGATGTGGACCAACAAAACCAATCACAAACATCCAAATGTTTGTTAGGCCCACTGAACACGTTATTGGACGAAATAGGCACCCGAAAACCGATGCCTGGAGACGTCCCTGGAACTGTATATAGGTTAGTTATGTGCGTGAATTAGGAGAAATATCTCTATATCAATAATAAACTTGGTTTTATTGATACAATGAATCATAAAGTCTTGCGAATACATCAACATAACTCCCCTTTCTTTTACATGCCCCGGGATCCGCCACTGATCCGCATTTTTCCTAAAAATACTTGAAAATGTGCGTGTCACAAATATGACGACTATTTGAACTGTCTGTGATATTAGAAAGGACATCAGAACGGTACATGGACACGTCGAAGCGCGCGATCTCAGGAAAGCTGGATGTACCTCAAATATGCCTTCCGAAACGTGTCGTGGAACCGGCTCTGCAGGAGGCATATTTGAGGAATTTTGTCACAACATTCAAAAAACACATTTAGGAAATCTCACTAAGTTTTGTGAAGCAGTTCCCAAAAGCCAGGGCTTGACAAGCAAAAAACCAAAGGGGCAGAATTTGCCCCCAAGCAAGGAACAGGGTTAAATTATTAAATCAGAAAGCATTTAGTATAGAAAGAAAGGCTCGAAAATCTAGTAGGTCGAGCGATGCAAGCATCAGCAGACGTCGAGATCGGAATGGATGATGAATTATATTTCACTTGTAAAAGGTGCAATGTCTCCGGAAACGACGGTCTCCACTCTTTTGACCTTTTCTCGGCTCCTGAAGGCGTGAAGTACAGGTCAAAACGACAGTTTCCAAGGAAGCTGATGATTTGGCTCACAGTAACCTGACGAAGCATATCGGAGCTGTTTTTCTGACAGAGCAGACAAACGTTGCATTTGGTAGCAATATGTTTTACCTACGCGGAGAAGCACGCCGTGAAGAATGCATACAGAAGCGCCTCGTATCCCTCATTCATTATGATTCATTATGTGCACAGAGAACGCAACGTTGCCTCATGGCCACACCTCGCCTCCCATCACCAAGCTCAGGCTTCTGACGGAAGCGCTTGGGCCATTGGTTGGGAAAAATCAGAACCCCGTTGCTGCTCCCAACTTCCACCCATCGAAGATCTTTGGACTATAGTCAAAGGTAAACGTTATCGTATATGGGGGACGCCGGCAGACCACTTCATACTTGGCTCTGAAGGGGAGGATCCACAGGAGCATGGGTCACTGCAGCCGGAAATTCTGCCCAAAATACTGCAGAGGGTAAGCGGGTACGTGAGCTCTGCAGCTTGCCTTGGAGTGATGGGCTGCCTGCACTGAGCCACATGCCTACAATGCACATTCGAACATGGCTTGTTGAATTTTCAGGTAGTTGAGTCCAATACACCAGTACTCTATGCTGTTATATTTTGCTTGAAACTTTAGTTATCATTCGTTGGTGCGTTATATTTGTAAAATGACATGATTCCCAAACGAGATCCGGTTTGGGATTTCGTTTCCTCCTCGAAGAGCATCCTCCAAAGCTCTGAAGTTCAGACACCCCGCCGACCAGAATCTGCCCACCAGCCTTAAAAGGCGCATTTCAGGTGGCTAATCTGGCGCCGAAAGGACTGACTGGAAGCCGCCGGCCGATCAGCGAGCTGCGCTCGTGCCCGATCGACCGTGCCGACTCGCGCCGATCGTATCGGCCGGCGAGCGGCCAGGGGGCGCCGGCGCCGGAAACCGGCAGGATGTGACGCGAGACTGTGTCAGTTCGATCCTATCTGGCATTCTCGCCACGCCCAGCACGCTTGGCACTTTTCGCGCCAGATTTCTATTAGATAAGCAAGTTTTCTTGGCAGCTGGCCACAGTGCTGTTTTCGTGCCCCAGGGCAAGCAGGATTCCACTCTGTAGATGTCGCTGCCATCCCGCGCCTGTCAAATATTCTCGCTTGCAGGACGTGAGTGATCCAGGTCGTGCAGATGCCAAACAAAGACGGGCTCATTTAAAATCACGACAAAAGGTACGGTCACGGACTTTCACTGGCCGTTCCCAATGGCATTTGTCGGTTTGCAGACGCTGAAACATCCAGCTTTAGACGTTGGTCTCAGAGCCTGAAACCAGCCTATGCCTTATTACATGGCTATGTTAATCCCAGAGAACCATGGCAAACGACCACAGGATATTTGTAAGTCAACTGAGCAAAACACAGCTGCTTTCAAAAGGAAACTGTAACCAAAATATCACATACTCTGGACGTACAGGTATAGGTATCTTTACAAAATGTGGTATACGCTCTAAACTAAGCTGCTTTTCATGGAGATTCTGAATAATGGTCACACCAACGGACAAAGGTTTTCCATTCAGAACCATTTGCCAACTCTGCGAATAAAGAAGATTATTGCGCCTGATTGGTTTTAATTCCAGGCCAGTGTCTGGACGATCAGTCCCATTTGAGTCGTACTGGTGTCGGGGAAGGGAAACTCGAATCTGGATCTAATACAAAATCCGTGAATCATCCTCTCCTCAGCCCAGAACAATTCTCATAAAAGCCAATTTAACGCCCCTCGCTCACCGCGGACCGTATCAAGCGCGATTTATCTGTCGACGCTGAAAGAAAAAAGAATGGACACAAAGTGATATCTTGAAATGTCTCACTGCTATTAAATAAGGACCTTTCATGCATTTCGAAGGATTGATATGATAGATGTCATGTTCGATCATTGCGTTAATTGTAATAGAGTTTTAAGTGCACTGCGTAATCCAAGCGTGGTAAACGTTGCGTACCAATGCATTTACATGTTACTCTTTAAATGGTATGGACGAGATAAGGCAACACTATTGTGTTGGCCTATGCAATGATACACAGACTGAAAATGCTTAACTAATTACATTAACCCGCGAGTTACTGGAACACAGTTCGCCACCCTCTGGTTTATGCGGCTTAACTTCAGAACGACAGAAGTGAGCAGCCCGAAATTTTAGCACCCATAAATGAAGAACAGAATTGCCATTTAACAAAACAAAACTTGACCATATGATCATGGACAGAGCTATGTGATATGATAAGCTAAATCGTAGACGTGATGGTTAATTACTGTTTGATATGCATATGTATCTTTTCCATGATTTTCTTTAATTATTTGGGGCATGACTTACAAGATGCTCATCAGAGATGACGCATAGACCAAGTAGTAGTTTGTGGAAGCCATAAGTGACCTTAATAGCGGTTAACGACGGTTGATTTGTTAGCTTCGGCCAGTGTAGATTTAACATCTTCTCTGAGAAAAATGTGGTTCTGTAACCACGGATTTCATACACACAGGCACTACCAGGTCTGAGCTCGTAATATTCTACACCGGCTGCATATACAAATACAAAGGCAAGGCATGACCTGATTTGCATTTGTTACCCATGATGACCTAGGCGCTCTTCTTGCAAACATAAGTTTATTAGTGATACATATTGTCAATCAATATTGTCAATATTGATAATATTAATGCATATTGTCAATATCAGTGATACATATTGTCATTTAGTCCGATTCTACTTGATTTACGCCCTGCTGTCGACAAATAAATGCCAGTCTTATGGCTTCCATCTGACTTGCGACGTCATCTAAATGACCTCGAGGTCAACAAATGGATAACATTTGGAGCCTTAGGGTGACGGGCGATCGACTGCAGGTGGAATCGGTGTTATCGCACCATTGGTTTTCTAGATAGAAAGGGGTTTAAAAATAGCCCGGTGACTGGAAGGTGTCGAGATACTCGAGAGAGTGTCGCATCTAATGGTAAATGAAATGGCATTTAATTTTCACTGTCCATACTCACTGCATTTCAATGTAATGACGGATAATGCACAAAACATATATATATATATATATATATATATATATATATATATAATTTCTGTCATGCTATACTATTCCTTTGAAAAAGGTGGCCTTATGCAAGAATGCGAGCGTTATGCAGCGTTCCTGCATCACACGGCAGTTCATCTGAAGTTTATCGTCTCATGACTCTCGAAACTCTACAGTCGAATGCGCTGCGGACTAACCGTCGTCGTTCAGTCGGTACGTGTCACTCGGCTAATGCAGCCGCGGTCTCGTGTCGACCTGGCCATCGGCGGAGCCGGCGAGCACATTCCTCAGCGCGTGACAACATTATCGCAATCCATTTCTCCTCCCAAGGCTGGCCATCTATTAGCATAGATTACCTCGGCCGTGTCTATATGTCGATCGACTGGCGCCGGCCGGCTCGCCCGCTTGACCTATCCCCGCGCGCGCCGCACCGCGTCGCGTCGGCGTCGACGCCTCGTCGGCAGTGGTCCGTCGACGCCGGCGGAGATGGCAGGCCCGGCGGGCGGCGGCTGGCGACCGGCGGCCTCGCGGCGCGGCGTCCGACACCAGTCCGCGCTCCGTGTGCTGACGGCAAGGCTCCAGTGACCTGACAGAGGTCAAGGTCACCGCGCTGACCTGCAGATCATCGTGGTCAAGCCAGCAGGCCGCCTCCGACTCGGCCACTGCTTCAGCAGAGAGGTGACGGCGACTGACCGGACAGGAGGTGCCACAGTGACCGCGCTGACCGCGCTGACCGGGAGTTCTCCGCGGACCGGGCGGCGGGGAACGGCGCCGCTGCCGCCGCCGCTCCGGTCATGAGGCTGCGCGTGGTGCGGACGTACACGTCGTGGCCGGTCTCGGCCGTCTGGACGACCGTCTCTGTGGCGGTGGCCGTGCTGGCCGCCTACAGTTTCCTGGAGCCGGCCTGGTTCGTGCGCGGCGGCCGTCGGCCGGAGCTGACGTTCGGCGCGCTGGCCGTCTGCCGTCTGAACGGCACGGCCGGGCCGGCCCGCTGCGCGCCGCACGGTCCGGCCGGCTCCGTCGTCTGGCAAGTGACGGCCGTGCTCTGCGGCGGCGGCTGCGTGATGCTGGCCGTCGGCGCCGTCGCCTCGCTGGCGCACGGCTTCCTCAGCACGCACGTGTGGCGGCGGCGGGCCTCGCTCGTCGCCGCCTACATCCAGGCCACGGCAGGTACTGTGGGCCGGCCAAAACCAGCCAGCCGTAGACGTCGGGACTGCGCTGCTGTCGGCTGTTGCCGGGGCGGCTTCGACGTTTGGCGCTTAACGGCGGTCGGCTGACAGCAAACTGGCTTTTATCGGTCCGTTATGATGGCAATTCGATAACACGTTGCAAATAACCAACAAAATTACTGTCATATATGATGACGTGCGTTCTTAGCGGGCTCGTTAACAACAGCTCATGTCTGTGTTACACAGCCCGTATTCAGCGACAATCCTAGCAACATAAAGGACTTGTTTTATATCATGACTGCCACGACCAGACAGGACTAATTTGCATGTTAAGGGAAAGCTATGATAATAAATAAGATCAAGGGAGCCGTCGTGAATTAACAGTGTGTTTCATTGAATGCAGTACCTAAAGGCATTTAGTGAATCAGCTGACGTGAAATTTTGAAGGAAACGATGGAAAAGCCGTCTCCCTGCCGGCACGGACCTTTTCCGAAGGCGCCTTTGACTTAAACCCATGATAATCCTTGTAGTTCAGGCAAATAAGCCTCCTGTAACCTGTTTCCTATGCTGTGATTTGTTGGATGGACCTTTTAACAGTCTTTCTAGTGCGTATGTTTTTCCTAGATGTGATATCTGTCTTTTAAAAAGTTGGTTTGCGTCATTTCAAGGTCAACTGTGTTTCTTTTAGCACAACGGTATATCTGCAAGCCAGTGGATTCTGGTTCAAGGGGCGTGCTGTCCGAGCTCTAAGAATATTTCGTACGCCGAGGGACATATTAACCCCGGCGCCAGAGGCCAGGCTGGTCACAGCCTAGTGCAAACAAACCGCGGACGGCACGTTTGTTTTTCCCGGCGTCTCAGAACTAATTACAATGTCGTGTGAGGTGTTTTGGCCCACTTTGCTCCTGCGCGGCATGCGGCGTTGGCTCGTCGATCTGGCGCTGCAGACATGTACCTAGATCGTGTTCATTATATGTCATTGGCTGTTGCTGTTCTGCTACATAACGGCAGATTTAACTGTTATTTGGCCATTTAGCATCACAGTTTTCCACGCTAGAAGTTGCGCTGGAGAAATGGCAAGTCATCGTACTGCTGACGTCGTTTTAAAACCCCATTAATTTACTACATGATCTGAAACGATGACAGCAAAACGCTTCCTTTCTTCCCAAGCTCTTCCAGTCAATGGAAACTGAGGGGATATGCATGAAGACAACGAGAAATTTGCGACAGAATGTCGACGGCCAAATCCAGCTCGACTGCTCCCAAATAACCAGAGTGCAGCGTTAACTGGCTACTTCCGGAGAAGAGTCAGATATTCCGAATTTCTGATTCGACTCTAATTACCGACTGCTCTGAGATTGCCTTGGCCAAAGCCAAAACCGCTCAAGGCTCAGATATCTCGTACGACATCGATTTAGGACCAGTTCCGACTGTGCCTTAGCTAACAATGACAGTCGGCCCACACCATCTCTTCCTGAGCCTTTAGGACCAGCTCCGACCGTATCCCCAGCACCCAGTAAAATTGGCAAAGAACTTTAAACATTTTCCTGAGGTTTAACACCGGTACTGATCGTGCCCCACCTAACATTGAAAAGCCCACCGAAAAATGACAGTCGGTCCAGGCCGTTTCTTCCTTACGTTTAGGACCAGTTCCGACCGTGTCCCAGCCAACACTGACAATCGGCCCAGACCACCTCTTCCTGCGGCGAAACTTGGCACGCCGCGCTGCCGCGACCCTCCGAGGTTTGGCACTGGGTCGACTTGTAAACAAAGCGGAAACAGCGCCGATGTGTAAGCTTCGATGGGCAAGCTGCAAAGTTATCTGGCCCCATAATTTCATCTGTTGGAAGCATATCTCGTGACTTTTTAGATGATGCATACTTTGTGGCGAACGTGAGCCCAATAAATTGCTGTGACTGCAACTTGGTGAAACAAGGCAGCTGTCCCTGTTCTAATAACCGCTTTACGAATTTTGGGGAACGATATAAGCTTAGTTAGTCGACAGGCAGTGAGGTTGGACATTAGAGACGGAAAGAGTTCAAAGCTTATGCTGAAAAGAACTGGTGGGTAAGAACCGTCATGCTGCGGTGAATGAAAAGGATGTTTTGGACGGAAGCATTAGTATTCATTTTTTATTTGACTGAATCGTGACCATAAATAAACAACGTTTTCCTGTAGGGTTGCCTGTAAACTTTACCGCCAAGTGCACGACTGTCCTGTATTCAAGGCGAATTTTCCGAGTTTCATATACGACTTTGCGGGCAATGGTTAGGTTAAGTCGGTTAATAAATGGGTAACTAAACATCCTCCAAAATACGTTCGGCCTTCTGGCATCTCAGCACGATCGCAGGGTCTCCGAGACCTATGAACTTCATGAACACTCGTTTAACCCTATTCCCGGCAGGGGGAAGAGGCTGAATCCACCCTCTCTTTTCTTTTGCTCGCCGACTCCAGCGTTTTTGAAGCAACCTCACAAACTATGCCACATTTTTGGATGGTACATCTGGCTATTTTGGCAACGTTGAAGGTAAAAAAAGGCTGCCAAATATTGAGCTTTTAAGAAAGAATTTAAAATTCGATATGGATGTATAGGTAAATTAAAAATTTGATATGGAATGTAAAGGTAAATTAAAAATTTGATATGGATGTATAGGTAAATTAAAAATTTGATATGGATGTATAGGTAAATAGACGGGCAAGCATACAAAATATTTTTTTTTAATCTGAGGTCATTTCACGTGTTCAGGTCAAGAGAAGAGATCAAAATTTGGTTTTATGGAAATATTTTTAACAATAATCTTTAATTTATGAAATCCGGAATCAGTTTTACTCTGGAACAATTGAACAACTGGAACGCTTTTGGATTTTCTTGAAAATTCCAAACACCAACGGAAAGTCCTAGCAATAAATTCTCGACTCATTCCAATTGCATCAAAATTGATCTCTAAACAACTTAGCTATGCAAAGTAAAAAATACCCTTCATTTTGAATTCCCTCCCTTCCGTATTTTGCGATATTACCTCTTTCATGATTTTTAAACATTTTTTGTAAAAATGCATTCTACGTCATTTCAAAGTGATTGGCGTTTGTTGCGATGAAATCGAATGTGCAGTTCTTGAGATCTTGGGGGATTGATTCCCCTACCAGGAATCGCCCTACCAGAAATCTATGCCGTTTAGCCCTCCGGAAACAAGGTTAAAATGCTGGAGCTCTAGATAACTCAAGGACGTCTTTTCCTACACTTAGCCCACGCCCAACAGTCGGCGTCATGCACAACCGACTGAGGGGAAGGGGGGGGGGTGAGCCGTAGCCGAGCCCCAGCCATTTCCAAACCTGACGTGTTAGAACAATGTAACAAAAACGAGCTTGTTTAATTGGTCTTCTGGACACATGATGATATCATGTATGACGCTTTAAGTGACCTTACCGACAACCTCGGAGAACGTCATATCAGTTGAACCTTATTTTCATTGGATCCAAAGAGAACAACCTTTTATACAAAGGACGCTTTTGACTGGCACAAATGAGGTCAAACAATGAATTGGGATTGAAACTAATGTTACGGTGCATATTCATACATACATGCGATACATATATGGCATACATAAAATGAAGTACTCCTTCAGGAGCTCCGATTGCTTCATGAACCTCCTAGGCGAATAAAAGATCAGAAAATTTAGAAGCCTCAACTCATGGTTCTGAATTTAGGTGGCCTTGATTCAAATAAGGACGCAAGCGCGAAGGTAACTGACACAGTGGGTGATTCCATGCATAGCAATGAGTAAGAATGGGTACCATAAAACACCTAAAATGTTGACGACCGTATCATAATACATGTCATCGAGAAAGAGGGCATACGTCAGTAGACTTTAAAGATACGAATATGATATTTTGGGGGAATATGTAATAGGCTCCAGTCTCAGCTAGTAATACTCCAGAGCGACAGAAACTGCCGTCGGATGGCAAACTGTGACATACATCAGGGCGTTGCACCGGCCCCCTGCACTGACAAGCGGTTAAGGCTCCGAGTTCCTAGCGGCGTCTCCACCTGCAGACGGCTCCTAGAGCAGTTCATGGCAGCCTCGAAAACCATGGCACCACACTGCTCGGCAGCCTTTAGCTTACTAAACTCGCACTCGACAGTTGTTGACAGCCTCCAGCTCACCCCCACCCACCCCTGAGGTTTTTTCAAACATTGAGAGAAAACGAAAAACGCAATGCCACTAAACTTCGTTTACCTTCTGCTTGGTCCCTTCTACCCTGACCTTTCACTCTGACCTTGCGTCGAAGTTTCGGCATTAGGTCAGGTCAGGTATCTGACCTAAGGCAGATCATGAGAGACCGTGTCCAAAAAAAGTCTAGTCCTCTGTGACTTGAAAAACGAGATATTGGAACAACACTTTCTGGGATTAGAGATTTTCACAGTCGACATCAATCTATTACATCAGATTTTTCAGAGACTGTCGGGTCAGACTTTGACCCCGTGTCGAAGCTTAGACCTTAGATCAGGTCAAGTGTCTGACCTAAGTCAGGTCAAGTGAACCTTGTCCGAAAAAGGTTTGGTCTCTTGTAACTGAAAAACAAGATATTAGAGCAAAACGTTTTGGGATTAAAGATCTTTACAGCCGATATGAGTCGATATAGTACTTACAACAAATTTTTTGGAATGTGCCGGGTCATGGACCTAAGGCCAAGTCCATTTTTAACACACAACGTTGTTGTTTCGGGAATCAGCGGATTTTTTCGACGTTTTTGGATGCGAGGTGATGGAGACCTCCAACGGTCGTCATTTGGCAAAGCACTACTGACCTCCAACCATTGACCTGAGGTCAGTTTACCAATAACTGCCATGAGCGAATATGCACAGCCGTCAAAATCGGCGGGGAAGAAATGGCTCTCAGAATTGCTAAGGATATTAACCCGCGCACGACCGTCGGTCCGTTTCGAACATGGGCGACTGGGGGGGGGCAAGTTGGCTGCCCCCCTCTAAGTCACGAACGGTTGGTTGCACGATAAAAATAAGCACAACGTTGGAAAGCTTGTGTCGAGTAGAGCTCAAAACTGGTCTCATTTTTAGTTTTGGATAATATGTAAGCAATTTACTCCCTATATATGTTTTCTCATAGCCGTCTGCATGAGACCGAGAAATGGCCTGAATCTCAAGGGCTGTGACTAATAACGCATAGGTAAAGGCAACAGCGCACAAGTAAAGGTCCGCGGATGCCGATACACGTCTAATTTCCCCAGATTTGTTCAATATATACGCCGAAACGTTGAATTAGACACGGCAGTTCTCCTGCCAGCAGTCGCGGTGCACCGCTGCCGTATGCGTTACGAAATGGACGGGAACTAGTTTTAGCGCTCCTTTATTTTCGCGAAAAAAAGACGATATATGTAAATTCTATTGATCTTTGTGGTTCTTGTGATGGTTTCTCATGCTTAAATTTTTGAAAAATTGCTTAGTTACCAATCTACAAAGTTGGCGGAGCTTTATTCGCGAGAGCCTGTTTATTTCCAAAATATGCTACTTTTTCAAACGTTTTGAGGTTCCTGGTATTACGTCCGTCTGTGCAAGCTAGTTCTGCCATTTTCTACCCATTCTGAGTAATTCATCGCCGATTTTGACGATGGTACATTTTGGCTCACTACAGTTATTCGTGACCTGACCTCAGGTCAATGGCTGGAGGTCATTGATACTTGGCCCGATGACGGTAACTAGATGTCTGCTTCACTCCGCACTAAAAATGTTATGAAATATTCCGTCAATTTCCGAAAAAAACGGCGACATGTCTTAAAAATGGGCTTGACCTTAGGTCAATGACCCAGGAAAATCCAAAAAATCTGAGATAGCAGATTTGTTGCATCTATGAGGATCACTGATCCCTGAAAGTATTATTGAGATATCTTGTTTTGCGAAAAAGTTAGAGGGCGCTAAACTTTTTTGGACATAGGTCCGTTTCACCTGACTTAGGTCAGGCACCTGACCTGACCTGAGGTTCAAATTTTGACACGAGATGTAAAATTAATGAACCAAAAGGTACACAAAGTTTCGTGACTCTGTGTTTGTTGATTCTCTCGCAATCCCAGAAAAAACCCAGGGGGGGCAGTCAACTGTCCCCCCAATCGGGGACGGGTTAATAAGCTCAGCATGTTTCAAAAATTTCATGTTTTGCAAATAAACGAGCATGCACGAGCAAAGCTCTAGTTCTGTATGATGTCAAGGCACCTCAGGTCACGGAAGCATAGGTAAACCGTCAGAAAACACGGATGCGCAACTTATCCCACGGATGAATGTCTAGCAGCCAAGGCACGGACGTGATAATGGATGATGAAACTGTTTAAGCCTTGATAACCGACTTAAACAGTGGCTTAAAGGCACTACAGCAAGAATTTATACCGAAGGCATTGCTATGAGCTCCGTAGCACAGCCCCGATAAAATACCTCACCAATCACTGCGGTTCCAGCAAAGTACGCCGTACCTTAGCCTATGTCATCCATAACAACGACTGCATGAAAACGTTGCGTCTTTTATGCATACTGCAGCTAGAGAAATCCGATTTTGGTTTTGGAGCAACGGATGCCTTTTCACTGCACCCTCCAGGCATAAAATATATGTAACATGTGCGGTCTTCTAGATATATGAACCCTCACCAACATTTACCATTCAGCTGCCCTCACAGCACAACGAACAGTATCAACATAACGGTTGGTGGCTGAATGGTAAATGTTAGCGAGAGTTCATATCTCTAGAAGACCGTACATGTCACATATATTCCATGCTTGGCGGGTGCGATGGAAAGGCATGCGTTGTTCCAACAACAAAATCGAATTTTTCTAGCTGCAGTATGCATAACGATGCAATATTTTCATTAAGTCGTTATCATGGGAGACATAGGCGAAGGTACGGCGTACTGCTCTGAATTGCAGTGGCGGATGAGGCCTTTTATCGGGGTTGTGCTACGGAAGTTATAACAATACATTCGGTATCAGTTCGGTAATCGGTATCGGTAATCAAGGCTTGAACGGTTTCATCATCCATTATCACGTCCATGATTTGGCTGTTAGACATTCGCCCGCGGAATGAGCTGCGAATTCGTCTTTTCTGACGGTTTACCTGGGCTTTCGTGACCTGAGGTGCGTTGACACGCCTTCTTTACTTTACTCCCCTTCTCCTGGAGTATTTTCTTCACATACGACTGGGATCTGCCAAAGCGCCGTGTTAAGAGGCGCTGGGATATGCCCACCTTGCTCTAAGCCGCTCCGATCAGCTGACCCCTGCTGATCATCTGGCATATTTGTTGCCTGACGACCTTTCCCAGCACGTTGAGCATGTTTCCGAGCATCCACACTCCTCATGATATTATATACAGTTGGTCGCGACACACCAATGCCTTTAAAGTGCCTCGCTGTGGAAGCTTTCAAACTGCTGAGATTATTTTCCGTGTATCTGCGACCACTTCGCGAACTTGATGCTTGAGAGACGCCATTCTCCTGACAGGATGATGCTACAAGCCTGATTTTTACCGAAGTTGTCTGTGACAACCACATCTTTTCACGTGCCTAGAACTGTCACATTTCGTTACGAACAACCTTCATATCATAGATTCAAACCTTGTCCAAAAACAAAGTGCTCAGTGAGCACTTCCTCGTTCTTTGTTTTCTGGTGAAATACCTAAGAAACAAAATGGAGTGATTCAGTCAGTTATCCTTTACCAGCATTTACTTCTCTTTTGAGGCGTTGTTTGTTGAACTGCGTCGATTTAATTACTTTTGATAGGTTCTTGTTTGTTAATGAACAAAGTTCAGGAAAAATATCACTGATGCAACTCAGTGTAGCTCTTCCTGTTGCAAAGTGGCCATGGAACCTTTTCTCTGGACATAGACCGTTGATTCAAATTCCTGACAGGTATTTTATAAAACATTCTGCACAGCCATACGATTCCCTGAGGTCTATGAGCTGGTACTACGTATCAGGTCATAGCTGGTACGTAGTACCATTATGTATGTATGGTGTTATGACCTGGTACTACGTACCAGCTCATACGTACATATGAGTTGGTACTGGTGTTATGAGCTGGTGTTATGAGCTGTTGTTATGTGTTATGAGCTGGTACCACGTACCAGCTCATACGTACGTATGAGCTGGTACTGCTGTTATGGGCTGGTGTTATGAGTTGTTATGTTATAAGCTGGTGTTATGAGCTGGTACTACGTACCAGCTCATAACGCCTGTACCGTACACATGAGCTGGTACGTAGTACCAGCTCATAACACCAGCCATGTACATAATGCCAGCTGCTATTATGCACATACCTGGTTCTACGTACAAAAACTGGTAATATGTATGATCCTAGTTCCGAGTCAAATAATGTCATGCGTCCCAAATCGGCTAAACTGAGGCACTGACCTGCATTATTATAAGTCAGAGGATCATGGAGAAAATCGGAAGCTGATTTTCACCATGATCCTTGATATAAGCTCAAGCTATAAAACTGCTAAAAATGGAAGAGAGTTCGCAATTTAGAGCTATGATGCGTCATGTGCGTCATAGACATTGTGTTGATAAAATAAAAACCGGATATTATCAACGTTTCTGATGTATCGCCTTCTTCAGGACTCAAAATATCCGCATATCAAATTTCTACTCAGAATCTGAAATACTAAACATCACACGTGATAAGACGCGGCTAATACGACCATGAAAGAAAATATCGCCAACGAAGCATCACATAATACGCTTTACTTGCGTGATGTTTATAAATTAAAACCTCAAACCCTGGTATATCTTTAAACCATATCATGCTATCATAATATCATGATATTCGCGCTATTATGCCATCATGTATATCTACTATGCTTGTATAACGCCCCCCCTGACCGGAATAGGTGACGCTGTAGCAAAGTTTATGAACCCTGGTGACATACTGATATTGTTTCTATTTTGATGAGTGCTGCTCCTATGGCTCTCATTTTAAAGCTATCTCTAATTCCGGTGACCTCATCTGCTTCTCTCCATTTTGGTAAATGCCCCTCCTTGCCCTCGTATATTATGAAGGCGTTCGAAAGTCTGTCGTCCCTGAGATCTGATCTGTGTTCTCGGACACGATGTGTCATGGACTGACCTGTCTCATCTATATATGCCTTGTCACATCATCCACATGGTATTCTGTATGCAACCGTTTGACACTTGTCGGTTGTTGTCTTGCTTTTCTTTCTGACAGTATCCCCCAGTTCTCTTCCTCCCCCGTTTCTACTGCTCTTACGTCCTTACTCATTTATTTTGATAAGTTGTTCCCACTTTGTGGCGGAACTGCTGCTGTCGGTTTCGTTTTTCTCTGTTTATCTGTCCTCTTGCCTCCATTATAAATATTTTCTGCTATGCGTTTCAGATCGTGCAGCATGTGGGACGGATAACACAATTTCTCAAAAGTTTTAGTAGCATAGTCCATCTCTTCTTTCAGATTGTCAAGAGAACAAATTTTGAATGCTCTTAGAAAGAATCCTAGTATAAGACATTTCTCCGTGTGTGTAGAATGTCCAGAAAGACAGTGGATAAAGTCGTCCTTATTAGTTGGTTTACGATGTACCAAAAATAACATTGTTTCCTTCTTATGAATAGTGATGTCTGGAAAAGCTAGTTAACCCTCTGTTTCTTCCTCTGCTGTGAATTGCATCCGTTCGTGGACCTTATTCAATTCTGATGATAGATTACTTAGTTGTTCAAATCAGTACTGATGTCATTTTAAAATTAAAGCCATGGACAACATGGCTTCTGACTTCGGACTTGGACTATGGGCTTTAATCGATAAAATTGCATAGGGTCTTTTCAGACCACGAAAGGTCATGTTAGGTCAACCTTTGAGCCTCACCGGCCAAAGGGTGGGTGCCGTCCACTCATGAGGTTGTTCGTCTGTCGACGGAGGACCTACGTCAAAAATCTAAAAATTCTCATCAACCGACGTTACATCCTCTTTGCGTCCTCTCAAAAAATGAATATTACCGGGTTATTTGTCATGACACTCCAAAATCATGTGAGGACACGGATATGACATGAACTCAAAATGACTAGAACGATTATAGGGCGTTTTTAGTGGCCGGTTTTAGAGACGACAATGATTTTTAAGCTTCTCAATGATCAGAACTCTGGTCTATAATAATCAAATGTCATTTTTGGCTCTGGCAGAGTAAAAAGTCCGTCAATAATATGTGACCTTTCATTAATCTGATCTTGGCCCAAAGGAAAAAAAAAGTCATCACAAGACTGATCGACTTCGAAAAAAGGTCGGTACAAAAACTTAAAATGAAGGTCAAAATTTTATGATACTGCTGAGATAACAATGGAGAAGCCAAACGGTGCGTGCTCTCGCTGTGACCAGAGTGGCCACTAGGTAACCTGACATGGTTAAATCAGGTATTATTGGGGTAAAAAAAGATGCGCTACACGCTCCTTTTGTTTGGATGCCCGATCTTGATTAGGAGAGAATGGGCTGGGGTGGCAACCGGCTTCCCCCTTCCTCGGCCAGGGCGTAATAGTGTGATAGTCATAGTGAGTCATGATAGGTGAAAATCCTTACGTGACGAAGTTTGATATGCGTAGTAGCCATAACAGCGATGAACTGGCACATACCATACCGATCGACAGCGTCCGGCAGCCAGCTGGATCTTTTAATATTGTTGGGGCCTGACATGATCTCTGTCGACCTAAAATCGGACCTGAGCCTTGCAGTGTCGTTACGAACTTCGATGTAAGTCATCATACGAGGCTCCATTACTCTACCTTTAAAAATTAATTAGCTGTCGCTAAATGATTGCGAGGTTGTATAACCCGATTGCGAGGTTTATAACGGTATTTGGTAGGCGTTCAACTTGAAAAAACGATGTGCATGCAAAAGTTCTGGATCAATGTTTTGAACATAATGAACATGATGTTTCTCTTGTTTGTCAAAGAATGTGCATCAGTAATCTATCCAGACGGGGCTCACTGAGGATGTTTTTTTTTGCTCTTCCGCATCGCGAACTAACGCAGCTGCAGCAATAATCTCTCACCCTAATATCGAGCTACGATCACAATACTGATGTTTTTGCCCGCCACGCGATGCCTGCACCTGGCAAATCTATATTTGTGTTCAAAATCACCATTTGGTGGCTCTGGTCCTTAGAAGTGCTTTGCCTAAGCATTTGACGAGTTTATTTGCATATTTTACGGGTTTCTTTCCAGGCTTCTTCTTCGTACTTCTGCCACGTATTGTGTCTGACTGCAGTGACTTGTCCTGTTTCGTCTAGGCTTGGCTCAGGGACGGTATCTTCTCTTTGTAAAGGAACTGCACTACAGGAGCACTGTCGCTGGGCCAAGCTAGACTCGGCGGCGCCATCGTGTAAGAGGCGGCTGCCATGGCTGTGGCTGTGTTTCAGTGGTACCGTCCCTGCTCGGGGTGATCCTGTACCCGCTCGGCCTGGGCTGCTCGTTTGCGCGCGCCGAGTGCGGCCCCAGCTCCACCGTCTACAGCCCCGGCAACTGCGACGTCGCCTGGGGCCTGGTGCTCTTCATCTTCACCCTGCTCGTCGGCATCTACTGTCCCATCCTGGCGCGTTTCACCGTCGTCAAGGAGTACATGCCGGAGTACTATTCAAATTTGAACTATTTGTAGTGGGCCGCGTCGCGGCGGTGCGCCAGACGGCCGGTCTGTGTGGGTGTCAGTGTGTGCCTGTGTGTTTGGGAGGCGCGGCACGGACGCTAATCCTATTCGTGTGTTCATAAATCGGCCGAGGCCGACGTGACGCAGGCGTTGGCGGAATTAATTTTCCAGAAGCCTCGCCGGGCGTGAGCAATGGTTCAAGCGCCGTCGGCAGGTTTTGAAATCCCCGTCGTTAATCGTTTGGCGCTGTCTCTGGTTTTTATCCGCGTCTGCGCTGGTGTCTGGAGTGGCAGAGAGTGATTGGGGCTCGCAGACCAAAACTGGCCGGGAATGTGCACAGAGAACGGTTTGTGACGGAGCTCTGGGACTGTTTCCCGTTGGGTAAGGTTATCAGCGTTTTTGTACAGATAAAGGTGTCTTTTCAGCCTGCAACAAAATGTAAAGGCTGTACGAAAGCAAACTGCTTTGACGATTAGTATCGTGCGCAGTACATCGCTCTCTGCCGACGTTGCTGCCTGCTACTTCAAGCTCGTAACAGACGTTTGATGTGCGTAGCAGTCTTAAGTCTCGAAGGCCGGCTACCTGCAATCCTGATGTCAGATGCGGTGCAATATCTGTGCAATTTATTTCACTCGTGAGACTGCCAGTCGATTGGAATGTGGTAGAAGCATCTGATACTGCAGCTGCCAGAAGTCAATTACAACTCTGCCTGACTTTCAACAATCATCGGTGCCATTAATGTCATCACACATAAGCAGACGCGATGAAAACGTCGGCTAGAGATCATCGTTCCTGGCTGAACTCCGATTTCTGAACACCAGTCTGATTTCTTTGTCCCAGGCCGAAAACAATATGTGATACTCCGTTTTGTTGTTTACGTCGGTTTTTGTTGACCGATTCAAAAGGTGATATGGTTCTGTCCACTGGATTTGCGAGAATGGTGATGATTATAAGGCGTAAAAACAGACACAGGAAATGGAAAGAATGTTAATGGTGGGTCGTGTTTCGTGAAGGATTCAAGAACAGGTTTTCTATGTAAACATGTAAAACCATGCTGTGTGGAGCTCTCTCACATCACTGACAATGCATTATTGTAATAAATCAGCATTGCTGTCGTAACCATGTTTTTCATGGTGTTTTCTTTGTGGTGATGGTGGCCCTCACTCTGATGACAGCAACAAATCGTGCTCATCCTATTTCTGAAATGTTGAATGAATCCTGGTTGGCACTGTGAAGAGTCTCTGTTGCGTTAATCCTTACCTTCGAAAAATGGCTCGTGTTGAGAAAAGCGGCACTCCGTTCGTCAAACGGACAGTGATAAATACAGTTACTTGATTACTTCTTTTTCTGAGGTTGAATCAAGACGGACATCAGATAACGTCGGCATCCAGAGTCTGATTCAGTTCTGCTGCCGACACTACGGTCCTCCCCATCGACTGCTGACGTCATCGCCCATCTGTCACAGCCACTTTTGCTGATCAGCCCGCAATGACGTCATTCGCAATAACCTGAAGATTACGTCACACCTCGCTGTCGTTCAATTATGCACCCTGCCCCGGAATTGCCCACTGGCCAATCTTCGGTCGGAGTGGCCCAGCGCCCCTTCTCCGTCATCGGTCTTCCCCTCCCCCTGGCACTGGTGAGATCTCCTGCATTTGCCCCCTGGGCAGCGCACGGGAAATCACAAAGGGCTGACATGGGGCTCTGATTGAATCGCCTTGAAGAGCGAGATCACGTGACGTAAGGTTGTCAGTTGATTATCTATTCCCACGAGGTTGAGGCCGGGCTGCACCCTCCCATGCGCGTGATTGGGGAGTGGCTTCGTGTAAGGATTCGTGGGATAGGGGACAGATACATGCCCCAGTCCAATGCTTGGCCGTCATGCATGAATTGAATAAGACGAGCAACCATACCATTTTCGCGAATGGCATTTTCTGATAATGGCATCCATTGAGACCGGCGACAAACGGTTTAAATTCCGCCTGCTGATCGGAATTCATTTCACCTCGGCACAAAACACTTCCGCCCACAAATTTTCCAAACTGGGCAAAAAGATTGGCAGGTCGGAATGGCGATTGGACGTTTCATGGTCCGACTCCAAGCGTCACATTTTAAAAGCCGTGGCCGATCGGACGACGGCCGTCCAGCGGTTCGACTGCGGCCATTCTCCCGCCGGAATGAGACCGCTGACGAGCCGCTCTCATCAGCCTGACCGCAGACCAATGTAATCACTTCAGCGTCAAGGCCAGCGATTGTGGCCGACTCTCTCTTTCTCTCTCTGTCTCTCTCTCTCTCTCTCTCGTCACCAGACTAAGAAGAATTACTTTCTCATACGACAGACGACGGGGACAGGGCCAGACTGGGTCCGGGCCAGGGGTGGGTCTTGGAAGACACACTGGCATGGAAAGCTTCCGGCTAGGTTAATGACCCGAAACGGATAATAGCCCTCGGTGATGGCTGCGCGCCGTATTACTGAGCTTCGATGGCGTGCGGGCTCGGTCAGCGGACCCAGGAATGGGCCATGTCTGTGAATCGGGGCCTCATTTCCGTCAAGCTGCACCTTACCTTTTGCTGTCTCATGTTTATATCGTCCAGAAAGTAAGCGACGTGGACGACAGCCAGAGAAATTCGCAGGTTTACTTATGCCCACAGTGTATATTTTCTCAATCAACGTGGAGTTTCAATTCAGCCTGCACGGGCAGGCGTTTCGATGCGTATTCTTTTTTCAGGGGCCATGCCTCCCCCATTGTGGATCTCGGGCTTCCAAAGGTGATTTTGCCCCCACCTCCCAATGTTTCCTGGAAGTTTTAACAAGGGAAATAGCCAACAATTACAACAATAAGACTGCAGTAGAGCACAGATAGGCGGACAGTATGAAACAGACATCAAATGATATTAAACATTTAGAAAAAAAATAGTGAAAGATTCCGTGGCCAAACAGGCACAACGGTCAAGGGTGTCGTTCTCTATAGGCCTATTAGTGTCAATGTCGTACTAATGTCCTTTTTTCAGCAGAAAACCTGAAATCACAAATAGTTCGATATTTGATAAATGACAACAAAAGTAAAACATTGCCGTACGCCAAAATAAAGTGGGATAAACCTTTCAAAAAACTCCTGGGGGAGTTAGGTTGTCGGGCTCTGACTTGCCCCCCAACCCCCAACCCAAACATTTACATAAAACGACATCCCTGATGGGGACGTAGGAATGCATTGGTTCCCTGCCGCTCTGATCGCTGGCTTTGCCATGACTGGCAGTAGATTAGCCAGTGGGGTCGAGAAGGATCAAATGAACTCCCTTAGGTTTCCCAAAATTTGCCTATTATCGCAAAATATGTTTAAAAAACAAAAACCGTTTAAAGAATACTTAAAAGCAGCACGTTTTTGAAAATCTTCAGGTGTTTTTCGGTACGGCCAGCTGTGTTTGTGTTTGCTTTAGAATGGTAAGAATTGTGTACAGCCCCTCTATTTTAACCTTCACCTGCTCCGCTTATAACATATCTCTCTAGGCTTCTGCTGACTCACATATGCCAATTTCATTTTTAGTCAAGAATTTCGCGCGACCGGACTAACGTATGCCCGAGCGGACTAAAGAACATGATGCTTTTCGGAACTGTTTACACTTTCGGAAAGCTGCGGGTATACTTCACCGGATTTTTTTGCCTTGAATTTCCTGCAGCAGTGTTTCTGCTTGGCCTCGATAGCACTTGCCCCAGATTGGTTTCCAGCCGCGGCAATCCTTTAGACGGCGGATTACCGCCTGCCGTGCCCCTGCCGTATTGTCACACCATCTGTTTGTAAATCCGACCAGACAAAGTCCAGCAGGGCAGCAAATCCGGCCAGTAATGGCGTTATCGTGTCCGCGTGAGCCGGCAACCCGTCCTCAGGTCGGCATTCGGAGGCGGCCGCAAGGCGGGACCGGGCGCCGGAGGCTGACTAACCAGCCGCCACCAGCGTCACACGAGCCAAGGCTGACTACCCAGCCGCCACCAGCGTCACACGAGCCAAGGCTGACCAACCAGCCGCCACCAGCGTCACACGAGCCAAGGCTGACTAACCAGCCGCCACCAGCGTCACACGAGCCAAGGCTGACTAACCAGCCGCCACCAGCGTCACACGAGCCAAGGCTGACCAACCAGCCGCCACCAGCGTCACACGAGCCAAGGCTGACTAACCAGCCGCCACCAGCGTCACACGAGCCAAGGCTGACTAACCAGCCGCCACCAGCGTCACACGAGCCAAGGCTGACCAACCAGCCGCCACCAGCGTCACACGAGCCAAGGCTGACCAACCAGCCGCCACCAGCGTCACACGAGCCAAGGCTGACTAACCAGCCGCCACCAGCGTCACACGAGCCAAGGCTGACTACCCAGCCGCCACCAGCGTCACACGAGCCAAGGCTGACTATC
Source organism: Capitulum mitella (assembly GCA_030062745.1). Taxonomy (NCBI): domain Eukaryota; kingdom Metazoa; phylum Arthropoda; class Thecostraca; order Pollicipedomorpha; family Pollicipedidae; genus Capitulum; species Capitulum mitella. The sequence goes on from CP099839.1 coordinate 35,155,768, forward strand.
CAGCCTCGGCTGGGTAGTCAGCCTCTACCCTAGAGATAGAGGCTCGTGTGACGCCTCCAGCGTCACACGAGCCGAGGCTAACTATCCAGCTTCGCACAACGGATGTGAGGGGTTGCAGTTCACTGGGTCTTGGTTCGGCAAGGATCAAATAACCTCTGCGGACAGTGGCAGGCATCAAAGCAAGGTCGGTGCGACCATGATGTTGAATATCCGACATCAAAGGAACGGAAACAGGCACATAAAAAGAAACGCAGATATATGTGTGTGTGGGTAAGTATGCTTAGGTTAGGTAGGTGCTTAGGTAGGTGATGACTACGTTTACATCTGCATCTCACCAACTGACCTAAAACTCAAAATGGAACATGTCTTCGTTGTAGTTTTCAGTTGAAAGCCTTGTTGTTGAATGGAAAAATTGGGCTTACAATTTACGTGCCACCTCCATGATTTGTGTTCTATTTAATGCGATAATACAGGTGCGTGAGGTTAACTCTTCGACAACTTAAATAAAATAAACGACATGCACCCCTCAATAGAAAAATTACACCGCATGAAAACAGCTAAGCTCAGCGGCACAGGCACAACAAAATATGTAACTCTACGACACTTTCTGAATCAACTCTCTCTCAATCACTTCTTCGTCGTATCACTAATTTTACTTGTAACCTTGGAAACAGCACTTTTGAGCGATCGTACGCTCTTCTTAGAGGCGGCGCTCTTGGTGGAGAGAGCGCTAGACTTGCGCACGACAGAGGCGCGTGATGTGACGGATCCGCGCGACCTGGCCGCCATGTCGCCGACGGAGGTACGCGACCTGTCACGAGGCGTAGTTTCCGATGACCGCGCCGCCTCGGCTCGCAGAAACGACGAGTACGGACGCGGCAACACGTAGTTTACCTCGTCGCGGTGCTTGTTGTGTTTGAGTTTGCGGTGGATTTCGTACTCGAGCTTCTCGCCCAGTTGGCACATGCGCACATCCATAGTAAGGATGACGCAGTTCTGTTCCAAGCCGGTCAGGAGCGCCTCTCCGCCGTCCTCGCCCAGCTGGTTGTTCGTCAGGTCCAGAGACAACAACGTGGAGTTGAGGGTCAGCATCTCGCCGACCGCCGTGGCCGCCTCGGGGCCGAGTCCACACAGCGACATCGCCGCGGTCTGAACGACAAAATTCTGCGCCAGCGCCCTGCACAGAAACACGCACCCGGCATCGCCCAGTTTATTCATGCTCACGTTGAATGTCTTGAGGGTTTGGTGAGTCGAAATGCTGAAGGCCAGACACTCGATGCCGTCATCACCGATGCTGTTGTTCATGATGTTAAATGTGTTCAGAACTGGTAAGGATTTGACGAGCTTTGCCACTGCCTTCGCACCCAAGTTCTGGATTTTGTTATGGGACAGATCCAGGACCTCCAAGTTCTGATGACCTTCCAATGCATAGAGCAGAGTCAGTGCTCGTGGATCGTCGACTAGAGATCGACGAAGTCGAAATGTGGTGAGCAAAGGCTTTTCTTTGAGAGCTTTCCCAAGATCCTCGCAATCTTTTTCTGTAATCTGGAACAGGTTCCATGCAAAATCTTGGCTACACTCTTTGGCACTATACGACAGGTCTAGTTCTGTCACCTCGTTCAGTATCGACAAGACTGTGGTGAACTGTAAACATTGACAGTCCTCGGGAGGCACCAGAGGGTTCTCGTGCTCTTCGTCCTCATCGTCAGGATTGCGGTAATAAAGGTCAACTGGGTTCACTTGGTTCTTCTGCCAAAGCTGCTCTATTTTCAGACATTTCACGAATGGCTGGCAGATTTTTAACTGTTCCATAAGCTCATCAAGATCGTCTTTACTTGGGTAAAAGTGCTGAATACATCTTTGAGCGTATCTTTCAAGGAAAGCTCTACGCCAGCTGTTCCCATAGTGATGGACATTGATCACTTCACCATTATCTTTACAACAGCGTTTCCAGTATGATTCCTCGGGTATGTTTTTGGCTTGTACATTGAGTGGCAGCTTTGTTGGAAGCATGCCTAACACTGCTTCACGGTCTTGATCGTTCAGCTCATCCAAAATAGGGTTTTCAGCAAAATTTTTAGCTAGTGCCGTGAGGCACATCATACGAAGTGACGGTATAAGATTTTTGTCCCAATCTTCGTCTTCAGATTTCATGCATCGTTCAAGTAAAACTTGTTTTTTTTTGGAATCTGGAGGGAATAAACCCAAATCAGGGAAGTCTGCCATTTTGAAGCGTTAAAACTGTTTCCCTGGATCACGAGAAAATAATCCGCGGGAGCGTTTGCAAAATTCACCTTTCACTTTCCACAAGCACTGGCCTGAACACTACGCACACCGATGGGAACCAGCTCAGCTGAATGCCGTTGTCATGGTTACACTGCCAAGCCCATAGCGCGGCCACGAATTGATTAAACAGTTCAGCTTTGCATGGTACTGCTAGAACGTAAGGAATTCGGTCTGGATCATCTGCCACTCTGAAATTCATTATATGCAGTAATACAAAATCATGTTTAAAGATTATTTCGCTTAGTCTGTTCTGATATATATAAATAACAACCATTGACACAAACCAACTTGACATGCTCGAGCTGGCTAGGCTTTTAGACCTAGATCTGTGAAAGGGGTGCATTCCGCCCAACTCGAAATTTTGAAAGATTACTGCCCGATCTGTTTGTTTGAGGGTGCAAGTGAATCTTTTAAGTATAATGCACATCTTGATATCTTCGAAACTGCAAACTGTTAGCAGAGGCGACATGGACGTAGGAACGGCAGGGGCCGCGGCGTGCATGCCGTCATTTTGTTCGGAAAATTAGCATTAGCCCAATGAGGAAAAACGTGTGGCCCCTCTCCAACTTTTTTGGATGCTTCATATTCTTCTGAGAGTCGGAGTCGTCAACATGGAAAAGGATTAATTTTTGCCTGGAAATGTTCGCCATTTATATTTCAATCAAATGAAGAGATTCGGAATATTTTACCGCCAAATGGACACTGAGAGTTTTAATATCTGTTTTTAGAGCACAAATTCAAACATTTTAGGCATTTAAGAATAACAGGTGCGGATTCAGCTCTTTGTGCGAGGAGGATAATTGACCGTTGACCTTGGTATGGGTATTCTATACAAGTATTTTATATAACAGTTCCAGGTGGTCCAGTATCATATTTGCGTTTCGTGACGGATATACGCCGTTGTAAGTGTATTTTCCTGCATAGATATTGAATATCAGAGGATGGACGTAGGGACAGGAGTGGGTAGGACGTTCGTGCCATTACCAGTTCACGGTATACCTGCAGATATGTTTAGAAAAATATAACTGCTCTTGGAAATATAGTTTTGGATAGATGAATATACGGATGATGAAATGTTACATTTATAACAAAGATGGATTCTGTTTTTTGCGGGCGGAGGGGGACAGTTTACTGTTTTTAGTTACAATATAACTTATGGAATTATGCCAGGCGACTAAGAAACATGGTCATGTTTCTTGAAGAATGCCCTGCAATCTTAACTATATCATTCTGAGACACGAACATTGAAGATCAGAAGCGTATCCAAAAATGGTGATGGCGGTGGAGGGGGGGGGGAGCTATAAGATGAATAGTTCCAACCACCAGCATAAAATAACACATAAATGAGATTAACCCTCGTCGGGCAGGGGGGGCATGCGGAGCTCCGCCCCTTCCCCTTTCCGGTTTTTCGAAGACGGGCCAGAAAACGAGGAATCGCAGAGATGTGGAACTTGGGGTGTCTTTTCAGGCATCTTTTGCAAACATTGTGTCAGTTGTTCAACTTCAGGTCACTTCAGGCCACTGACCATGGGTAGGCTACCCAAGACCATGCTGGAAAAAAGTAAAGTGTAGTCCTGTTTGCTAAATGTATCGATTTTCGTGAAACTTGCTACATTTGCAGTTACAAAATACGACAGATAAAAAAAATCCCGCTATCTCGGATTTATCGGAACTTTTAAGGTCAGTGGCCTTAAGTCAGCGAAATTTTCGGCCTTTTCACGCTATCAGTTGAGGCTGTAGGACTAGTTTGAAGATGTTGGATCTTGAATATACGCCGTGGTTGTGCATTTACATGTGCAAAGGACATCCTTTGCACGTCTATGCATTGGACTTCGTCATGTAAAATTGACCATTTGGACCGGTAGCCAAGGGTCAGGTCACGTTTTATATCGAATTTTCTGATGCGCAGTCGTTCATTTAACCACAGCCACCCAGGGCCTGCTGGAAGACGTGAATGAAACGAACACTCGGTCCTGTCCAGCGGGAGGACTGCCAACTATTGCGGGATCAACAGCAGTTTGTTCGAAGATCTTTCATCCGGATGCTATGGGTGACGGAAACTAAAACAGTGTTAATGAAATCTTTTTAACAAACGGGTTCTCACAGCGCATGTATCACACACTACTGACATCTGAAAGGTTTAAATTGCATTGTTCGCTTTAGCTAAGCCTGTGACCAACGAAAAGTCTGTGGCCAACAAAAAGTTTCTTTGTGTGTATCATGCCACATTATTTCATTTTGACTCGCAGTAGGGGTAGGTTTGTGTGTGATGTACCGGTACCAAGCATCAAATTTAAAATTTTAGATGTGAATTTCACGAGGGTCTTTGAAGTACCTGTTGTAGAACCCACGCAGCTTAATAGCTTTAGGGTTAGCTCGGCATTCTGCTTATTAAAAGGTGTGGTCTTTGATGTCGGCATTATGAACGACATTGCACCAAGAGGATAAGTGAGCCGGATTAGCGGGCTTGAAATTACGTTTTCTGAAGAAGCAAGTCCCTAACTCAGTGTCAGTTTAACAAAGCAGGGAACTTTTGCACGCAAAGTGGTGACGCTGTCTCACGTAAGTATCTTAACGCTCGTCTATCGAATTATGTATGGTGCGAGAGCTGCCGAATGCAGCGTATTGCCGTTTTAGTAGGCATTTTGTATACTTTATTAATGATAACAAAACAGTGCTGACGCCTGGCCAGTTGCATGGACCGCATAAACTGTTAATTCGCCAAGCTTCCACAAAGGTAAAGTGCATTTATGAGCAAACAGAAACTCAGTAACCTGCCTGTGAAAATTTTCCCTTGTACTGTCCCAAAGTATTCCGCCGTTCTGCCCAAATGAACCCCACCCCGGACCTAGAGTTCCCTCGCTGGCCTTGCCGTGGCCCGGCCCAGCCAAGCGTCGTCACCAGGGGCGCGTCTCGCGCCGCCAGCGTTTATCAGGCCGAATCGAGGCTGCGCACCACCTCTGGCCGCCCCGCCCGTAAAACACCAACCGCTGGCAGATGGGCGCCCCTGCGCGCCCAGTTGTCGAGACGACGGCACGAGCGGTGAGCGGGCGGCGAGCCGACGCCGCACTGTCGCCGGTCGATTCGCCGTGACGACTGTCCCGGCGGCCGGGTCCGCCTGAGCACTGGTCAACGGCGGCCGGCCGGCGCCGCTGCCCGGACCAGGAGTCCGGGCCAGGACTCCCCTGACGGCCGGCGCCGCTGCCCGGGCCAGGACTCCCCTGACGGCCGGCGCCGTTGCCCGGGCCAGGAGTCCGGGCCAGGACTCCCCTGACGGCCGGCGCCGCTGTCCGGACCAGGACTCCCCTGACGGCCGGCGCCGCTGTCCGGACCAGGAGTCCGGGCCAGGACTCCCCTGACGGCCGGCGCCGCTCTCCGGGCCTGGAGTCCGGGCCAAGACTCCCCTGGCGGCCGGCGCCGCTGTCCGGATCAGGACTCGGCTGATGTGGCGGTGAGGTGGCGGACTCGGCTGATGTGCCGTCGTCCCGGCCGTTTGGCACCGCTGCGGATCGGTTGGGGATGAGAGGCGGCTGACAAGCGCGGGCTTCACTGGACTGGGTCCGGCGAATCACTTGCTGACGTTCTTGGTGGTAAGAATGCACTCTGATGGTATGGTGGCGCAGGCTCTGGTTGTAGACGGCTCTCCCGAGATGGTGCAACACGAACGTGCTTTGACGTTGACTAACCGAGGCAGTGAGTCGTGAAGAACATGGCCTGCTGTTGGCTTACTGCCGGCATAAAAAAGTCTGCACACAGCACTATAATTATCTGGTAACTACTCGGCGTTTTAATTCTTATATTCGCCGTTCGAAGAACGCTGATTGGAACTTAAGGATGGCGCGGATTGAGAGGAACCAAAAGCAAAGACTGGTGGAGGGAATTTCATAAGATGAAAGAGGAGAACACAGGACGTAACAGAAAAGAAAGGAAAGGGAGACATTCGCCTGAGGCACCACTAAATTTGTTTTTCATGTTTCTTCGTCGAACACTAAACGCTGAGCCTCTCGGATGCTCAACTATGTTTACCAGCGCAAGTCAAAAACACTCTCCCCGACAGAGCTGGAGTTTCTTCCTCGGCTCGCCAGCCCGGAGCGACAATAACCTACCTCCTGTATCATGTTGCGGAAATAATTGTCTCGAGACTTGATGGCGCCTTTTCCGATAGAGGCGGGGGATGTTCAGACGCAGCTGGCGCGGACACGAAACCAGCGAGCCGAGAGACGTCTCGGGGCAGGTCCCTGGGCTGCTCTGCAAACATCGATCAGTACCCCGGGGATGCAGATCTTGGCCCTGATTCAAACAAAACCATGATCAGATTTGTGCGTGGAAATCACACCGCGGGTGACGACTTTCCAGTGTCTGTACCAGTTCAGGTGCTTGTGGAAGATACTCATCGGAATCTGTTCTGGCACCTTCTTTCCTTTTTTCTTTTACTTCGTTACTCCCTCAATATTTAAGTATTTTTATTGGACCCTGTCATGTGGTGTAAACGTTTTTCTCCCTTATTAATTTTATTAAGCCGCAATTGTTATCAATCAGTGAGTATATAGTCCACTCCTTGTCCGGCCCCCTGCCCTTTGTAGTTGACCGTGTGTTTAAAGCATTTTTCCTAGATGCTGGCTCCTGAGCGACATCGGGCAAGAAGGTGTTATTGAATTTTCATTTCTTGATGTTCATTTCTTCATTTCTTCATTTCTTGAATCTCCATTCTCCTGACGATGTCCAAAACCGATGAAACGTTTCACAGACGCTCGAGGCCCTGGAGCTTCGAGCCCTTGGACGTCTCCGAGCTTCCTCGCGCTTCTTTCCGCACTGCTATCTGCTATGGCACTGTCCGTGTTCCGCCGGGCCTTCGCCGGCCGACCGGACGGCCGTGTGACCGGCTGGCGGGCTGCTATTGATGGTGCCGGCGGCGATCAGCGAGAAACTCTCTTCCGGCCGTCACCTCAGGCGTGTGCCCTTAATGGCAAGGGTTTGCCGGCGACGCGTGATTCAGCGCGGCCGCGGCGGTCCCCCGGGAGCCGACCAGACCAGAGCGCTGTTGATACCGCCTCAGGGAGGGGGACCGGAGAGGCCCCTCCGGCTCAGCCGGTAGCCTGGCCCCTCCGCTCATCGCACGTCGGCCAGATGCATATCATAATGGCAGCGAGATGGAGTGCGAAACACCTTATCAGAAGAGCATTTCTGTGTGTTGCTTCAAGAGGCGGCAATTGGTATGGCCTAATCCACGAAGGAGAAGAGCCATAACAGGTTAAGTCGGCGCCAACTACGAGGAACTGCCATATACACACACATATATATATATATATATATATATATATATATATATCTAGGCCACTGACGTGGATGACACCTATGAAGTCTTCTATAGAATGTGAATTTCTCAGCACATTGGCAACGAACTGAAACTGGAAGGCAGAGGGGAATACAAAGATGATTATGTTGTTTTTCCTGACATACCTGACATAGCAGGGGTTGGTTGTGGGAGCAGAGAGGTTTGGTAGGACTCTCAAGTCGTGGTCAAGTCTGGTGCGATAGAGCAATGAGATAGAAACAAGCATATAGTCTACTCTTGTGACCATAAGACGAAGTGTGATCATTTTAATTTACACAGGGATGTTACAAGCGACCTCGAAGGAGGCCATGCCATTATATTCATGTTTTCATTTGATGTTACAGGGAAGCAGCCTATAGCGAGTTACTGAGGGTGTGGGACGACTTCGGAGAATGCATAGGAACTGAAACGACGGTTGCTATGCAAAGGAACACTTGCGATTATTTCATGACCACTCCGAGGTCAATACAGTGTTACTTTTAAAAAGCCAGTGGCCTCAGCTTATGATTTTGACTAGAGACAAACTTGGCCCAAATAAGGCCTCAAAAGCAGAAGTCACTGATACCATGGATAAGTCTCATGGCCCATGCATAACTGAGGAAGATTAAGCACGGTAAGACAAATAAGACCTTCGATGTATGATGTCGACCAGAGCCGTATCAAGATTTCTCCGATCACGTGATCGTGATATCGTGATATCACGATATCACGATATGCCCTCAAAAGAGCAGGCCATATATTAGAGGCATTCCGAAGTATGGGTCTCGAAATCTTAGGGAATGGGTAAAAGCTTTCAAACTCAGCTATTCCAGATTTCAAAAGGAACGAAGCAGTCACTGTGGGGAAGCTTGCGAAGATCGTCAGCGCTGGCCTGGTCCCCTTGCACTGGTGAGGATCCACTCACTTGGTACGGAGATCGGTTGTGGGATAAAGAAACTGGGAAACCAAAAACAAGGCCAACGCAGTGAAGCAAAACCTACAGCTGAAACAAATTGGATAAGGATTTGGTGAATATAATTCAGTGAATGACAGGCAGTAGGCTCGAGTCCCAGGACGGGCGTTATTTAGCCCCGGTCTGAACGGGTAAGCCGTTCACAAGCGGACGTTTCGTGGACCTGAGTGACCCACTGGTCATCCACCAGTATCTAAACGTCCGGTTCAAACATTATCATTTAAAAGAATAAAACATTATCCACAAACATCTAAACGTCTGGGGCAAAAGACTCCTACATTTAAACACACTTGGACTGCGTGGCCAGGGGTCGCGCAACAAGCTCGGCTTTGCATGAACTCTATGAACGCCACGCACTTTGTGACACTCGAGCCAAATTTATTTCAAACTACGAGTATGATCACCTCCTGCTCTTTAGAGGGCCGTTTAACACTGCATCGCTACCAAGGCTGTCCGCGTCATTTACTGATCGGCAAAGGTTTTTGCAACCAATCTGTTCCCTCTGCTCCAGCATTTCGCCGACTGTGAACGCTTTCGGAGCTGAGGCCCACAGCTGAAATGTTTCTGGCATCCAGGGCTTGATTTAATTTTGTAGTCAGACAAAGCATGCTTAACGCGATTCGATTGGGAGGTGAAAGCAGCTCTCAGGTCTGTCTCTTTGATAACAGGAGAGACGTCTGGGCTGAGCTCAATAAAAGTCTCGTGTATAATGAGATGTCGGTTTTGTCAATATCTTTTACCAGATAACAAGTTTCTAAAGATAGGCTGCATTGCCTTTCTGTGTTCCATTAAACACTTTCTTCATATTGTTTCAAAGAATCACTCGATTTTCCCTGTCGAGACATTTTCATTCTTCATTCACTGCTGCTGAGTAAGCGACGTGAAGACTCGATATCTATGCATGTGGTAGACGTGACCTATAGGGAAATATTAAAACTGCAAACTGTCTAAACATAGCAAATAATGCTACCAATATTTCGCAAACCCAACTACCGTTGCAGCGCAACGGAACGCAAATTGCCTGCGACCTTTTCAAAGTAACTGAAGCATAAATCTGAAGATTTTCCAGTTGTGTATTATTGGTCTTCATTCAGCCGCAAATAACATCAGATTTTTTTATATCCGATGAAGGTCTGCTAAGCCTATACACACCGAGTATCTCGGCTGTTTGAGCAGAACTCTGCGGAAGGCGACGTGTTTGAGCAGAACTCTGAGGAAGGCGACGTGCCTGCTGGAGGGGCGTCGACGCGAGACCGGCGCCAGCCGAGTTCGGTAACTGGACCGTCAGAAGGAGTCGGCTGCCGCCGAGTTTGTGGGAGCTGACAGATGGCAGAGACGACCCTTGAATCGGTAGGCGGCAGAGGAAAGTACAGCTGAATGCAGGGCTCGGATAGTGGTCGATCGATTACGCCGGGAGCGACGCATGGCTTGTGCGGGGATCCGCTGCAGATCCGCATCACTTGAAACTTTTTGGGGGCTGACAGTGACTAGAAAACACTAACAGTCGTCAGAAAAGCAGTGTGACCAGCAGTATCATGCACCATGTAAGGATGCATGTGAGTGAGAGGTCGAGCATAACCCCAAACCTCTGTTTTAAATCCATTCGAGTTGGTTACGCAGGAAGAAACCACTCCGATTTGGTGCGAGTTCTGTTGCCTTGGCTTGAAGAGTTTTCCTACACAGGACTTCTGGTTTGGCATATTGGTAAACTACTTGACAGTAAATTCATTTGATATTCTTTTTGATAAAGTCCTCACTGCAAAAGCTTTCAGCACGACGCAAGCGTTTTGGCATGATCATCGCGTGTTATTTTATTAAGACCGAGGCCAAATGTCATGTGAGACTTACTTTAGCTGGCAGAAAATAATGAGTGGCCCGGCCTGGCCATGACGCTTTCCGTAGAACTACATAACTTCACAACCACTGGGCATCCGAAACATGAAATTCTCCCAGATGATAACTTGATTTAATTTTATTATCTTTGTGCGTTTGCATCTGTAATATGTTAGCCTGCAAGCTGTTTCTTCCACGCAACTGCTCCGGGAGTTTAGTTTTCGGTATTGGGCATATTTTTCCACGGGTGTTGTTGAGCCGCTCATTAATGGTAGCAAACAATATCATGGGCGAGAATCACGTTTAAATTTGCAGTTCTACCGGAATGCATATATTCTTCCGGACGCATATATGTATGTGAATGCAAAATAATGAGATAGATCGACAAACATCCCTTTCCATTGCAAAACACATGAAGAGAAAATGCTCAAGTAAAGAGCAGTAAAAGAGAACTCGGCCATGCGCCCCACAATGCGTGTTACTGGATTTGTAACGTCCCAAAATACAATACCAAGATTTATCTATTGATAACATGAAACATGAACAATAACCATTTATTTCCTTTCGTGGTGGAGAACTCAATGTAGCTCTGGACGGAAATGGAAAGTTGTCCAAAGTTGTCATTAGCCTATAATTAACTGCGAGCAATCGCACTAAAACTCTTTTTACCGACATCGAACCCGTCGAACATTTTCCTAGGGAGCTGCTCGTCTCAAAAACTTTTCATCGTTCAACATACAGTAGCAGCTACACCTGGGGCCGGACATTATGTACATTGGGCTAGTTGGAACATGAGACGGCAGCATGTGGTAAATCTAGCCTGGCGCCGTCGGCTGTAAGCTCATGCCGGAACCATCAGACGGTGCAATCTGCCGGAAATCATGAGCGGCATGTTTCGTCCCGTGAGGCGCCGTTCTTGGCGCACTTTGGCAGCGCTCTGGCGCCTCCGCTGGCGGATATGAACGCGCCGCCTCCAGCTTTGCCACCGCTTTCGCAATCAGTAGGACGGTATATTCAAATTCAGCCGTCTTTTGCCGACGCTGTGTATCCCGATTAGCCCCATCTCGCTAATGAAACCGACGCGGCTTCCGGACGGGTCGGCGTTTGCTGCCCACGCGGCGGCCGGCAGCCGGCTCAGGCCGGGCCATGAAGGAAACACCGGCCGTAAATTGATGCCGGTCTGTCCGACCGCGCCGGCCTGCGGTCCGCTTCATCACCGAGATAACCGGCCGCGAGACGCGCCGGCCGGCACCGAGCTCCTATCGCCGGTCGGACATTAGTGGGCGAAATTCGCCGGTTCACCTCCTTTATTACGCCGGGTAGCCGGATTTAATGGCCAGCTGCCGGCGCGCCCCCTTCAACGTATCCAGCCGGCGCAGCCCAGTGATGGAATCAATATGGGGGGAGGGGGCCGTGCGGGATCCCCGCACCTAATACCTTAAGTCAGGAGGGGGCGGACGCGTTAGAACGGGCTGCGATAATTTCGATGCATCTGAGCGAGAGATTAATGCCCAGGGAATATTCCTCGGGGGAGCCGAACGCCGCCAAGCAATCTAGGGAGAAACTATTATTGATAATGTTATGCATGATTGTGACGCGCAGGGGAGCCGGGGGGCAATGAAGTGCCGCAGTACAGGGGTGACAGCTGCCGACTGCCGGCGCCGCCGGAGGGGAGATCAGGTCCCCTGGCCGGTCCGGCGCGGACCGCCGCCGCGCCGCCGGGCCGCCGCCGCCGCTGCGGCGAGGTGCGCTGGTCAAAGCGTATCTCCCCCGGACGGCGACGGACGGATTAATGGTGCCTGGTTTTGTGCGGCCGCGCCGGACAAAGCTGACCAAAGCGGCCGTAATGGACAGCCGTGTTTCTGTGGGGCCTGTTGGCTAATGGAGGGGCGGCCGGCGGGCGGGGGCGGCCGGTGGAGAGCGGCGCTGCCGACACCCTGCCTCGGTTATCAGCTGCGTCCGGCCGCGGACAGGTCACCGGGCCGAGCATCATCCTCTGCACGGCCCACTGTTGCCGCGCGACCGGCGGCACCAGCCTCGGCGGGAGGCTTCGGCCACTGAAGGTGCCCAAGAACTGACGACGGCTGGAAATCTGCATGACATTCAACAGTCGAAATCCGACAAAGGAACCGTTTTTGCTCAGGAACTTTTTGGTCTCATTCGGGTTAAAAAAACAAACATATGTTGCGTGCCATTATGAACCCAAGCAGGACGATGGGGTGTTTCCACTCGCTCGAAGCTTTTTGTTAAACAGCCAGCAAACGGACTGCGCTGAAAGTCTGAAATTTGTGTCAGCTGACCTTGCAACCTTTCATCATCCATGTCGAATCACCGATTTATGACGTAGCTCTCGAAGGTTTGCAAGCTATTTCTTCTAGATATGAGTCACATTTCGTTTCTTCTTTTCTTCGGGAGTCTCACGAGTTATAGATCCAGTTGCCCATGAAGATTTTTGGACGTATGCTGGACAGAATGTCATGGTTTGAAAGGTTGGTGGCCTTTCCATGTGAGGCCAGTGACATCACATTGCCTGAAAATGGTTTTTAAACCGGTCTTGGAATAAATTTTGTAGTTGATCTCCACAATGACAACTATTTTGACCTTTCTCAACCACCACAACTCCACTTTGTGCTATGAAAATTTTGGCCACTACCAGCATAACAAAGGCTGACAGTGCATGACGTTTCACTGACCTAATAGAATAAAGTGAGCTAAATCCGTTGAGAAAAATACATTTGAGGGAGGGGTAAGATTGTCAGACCTTCGGCTTGGCCCTCCAATGGTTTACAAAAGGCTTCAACCCTATATATATATATATATATATATATATATATATATATATATATATATATATATTAGTTTAACATATGCCATATTGGATGCCAGGGAATGTCGACATTTTATGATCTTCTTTGTCCTTCGTTTGATGTTTCGTGTTAAGGTTTACGTATTTATCGGCAAACTGTAAATTAAGTTGCCAATATTCATTTCATAGTTAACTTATATTTTCACTGGCGCTTCGACGACATTCACCAACTTCAGAGTATGTCAAGTAGGTTGGGTGCTGATAAGGATTACTTAACCCTATTCCCGGAGGGCTAGACGGTATGGTCGATTCCCGGCAGGGGGGGGGCGGATTCGGCCCTCCCCCACGAGATCTCGAGAACTACACGTCCGATTTCATCGCAATAAACGGCAATGAATTTGCCATGACGTGAACTACATTTTTATAAAAAGAAATTTTCAAAATTTTGAAAGTGGATACAGGGGGCCAAAAATGTCAAAATCAAGGGTATTTTTGGACTTCTTATAACTCCGTTGTTTATCGACCGATTTCGATGAAACTGGCATGAATCGAGAGATTATGGATAGGGCTTGTGCCACTGGTACAGAAATCTGAAATTTTGAGAAAATTCATGGGCGTTCACAGGGTTTCAAAAATAGGAGGATCAGTTTTCAACAACTGAATGAAGAACAAAGGCATAAACACTTTTTTGGCTTCCGCTGGTCATGTTATGCTAAAGAAGTACAAATCGCATTATAATGATTGTATAATTTTGGCATAGGCGGTGCCAGGGACATGAAAAACGAGAACTGTCATGATCATACGTTTTTCAGATCAACCTCTGACCTTTGACCTTTAATGACCTCCAGTGACCTTGGAATGATGTCGTGTGCATTAAATATTATCTGTAAAGGCTTTCAATCATTTGAATTCACTATTAAAAAAAAAATCATCTTATGGCTATTACGATACAGTGTACGCGCACTGACATTTTATGTCATAGCTCCGTGACCCGACCTGATATCAAGCTGAAACTTGATACGCATGTAGAGGGCACCTTTTTGCGTCATATGTATCCCGGCTTTGGCATTTGAAAAAACAGCGCCGAAATTATTGCAATAAAATCAATTTTTGACTTTTGACCTTGACCTGACCTTGTAAAGTGACCTCAGATGAACAAAATTACGTATGCGCATTGCCCAACGATTTAGCTATACATCCATATAAAGTTTTAAGTTCTATCTTAAAAACGCTGTTTTTGGCAGACATTTTCCTTTTACCCTCAACATGGTCAAAAATGGCCTGAGGTGCCTCGCAAAAACGTTGCTTGGCTCCGCCCCTGAACAAAATGAAATTTTGAAATTTTGTCAGGGCACGTCGAAAGAATAGCTAGGAAAAGTCGCCACGTTTCGTGAAGCTGCGTCAAAAAGTCTGGAATTGGCAAGCAAAAAACCTGAGCGGTGGCGGATTCAGCCCCCCTGCCTGGTGTAGGGTAAAACATTATAGTCAGTTCAAGCTAGAGCAATTAAATAAAGGTAACTTTGTCATCATGGAGATGCAATTGAAATCGAGATAGGGCAACATATACACGCATGTATATATATATATATATATATATATATATAATGCGCGTATACCCGTTTGACACCCTGCGTCTGGGTGTGCGTGCGCACTCGCGCGCGCATCTCCCTATTTTATCTGTATCTTATCTGCCGCCGTCCGAGTTTCGGTTGGATATTTCATCTTGAAAAGAATATTCCTGTGCCGTTCGTGTTTTCTTTATCCCATCCTTGACTTATGTGTATGTTTTTTTTTTGTTTATAAATTTAGCCTCAACGTGCTGAAGTGGGTGGCATCATGATCAAAGCCAAGCAGAGTCGAGCTTGTTGGTAGACCCTGACCACGCTACCCAAATGCCCCCAAATATAGAGTAATGTTGTCCCAGGCGCCGAATATGCACATCTCACCTCGGTTCGGAATCAATAGGCACGTTTGTACGGGCATTTGGAAAGCTGTCAGATTCCCGTCCAGGTTGGCCGGATTGACCAGCTTGAAAATAAATGCTGATTTAAATTACAATTGATTGTAGAAAGACGTGCTTTAACATCGTGGGACAGAATGAGTGGATTGCAATGCAAACAAGCTTGAAATAAAAGGAGGAGAAACCTTGGTTTTCTGTACTACATGCCAAGCGTAGTACTTTCCTCGAGTGTTCTGCGGTTTATTTGGTTGGCCAGCCTGGCCGCGTCTCGCCAGTGCGGCCGCTGGCCGAATCCAGTGGTTCACAAAGGCCGTGTACCTTGACAAGGCTGAAAGGTTTTACAACGAAGGCGCTGACTGGTCGAAGACTGATAAGCTGGAAGCGCAGGAAGAGTGGCTAGGAGTGGAAAATTCCTTCACTCGTTGTGCACGTAGTTCTTGTTTAAGATTGTAGCATCTGTGTTTGAAGCGATCTGTGATTTTTAAAACCTAAATAAGGTAAGTGGGTTAGTATACGGATTTCGTTAGCTGTAATTTCATGCAAACCAGCATAGGTCGCAGTGGTGCTGTCATGTCTAACAACAAGTGAAGGGAATGTGAAAGAAAACCAGAACCTCGTGGATACTTAAACTGGCCAGAAAGGTGCACCCTGGCCCATCTGGCCGGGAATCTGGCAACTTTTCAAATGCCCGTACAAACACGCCTAATATGGTACCATTTTCAGGGGGAAAATAAGTACACATACATTAGACGTATCAGTACACATATATTAGTTATCAATAATTCCGTGAATGTCGGACTTGTAATACCCTGAGCCCCAATACTCAAATAATGTCCGACTCGTTTTTTTTTGGCACTTACACCCTCTTATACTGTTTTTTATTCATTGTACCCCTGTATATGTGTAACAATCTTCTCTCATGAAGATGGCACCATATCGTGATGTCGAAACGTTAAGACGTGGGCATACATAAGTCAAAAATGTGATGTGGGAAAATACGAACGGCACAGAAATACGTAATGCAATATATATATATATATATATATATATATATATGTATATATATATATATAATCAATTGTGGCACAAAAAAACAGCTGTATGTTTCTAAGTCTGATCAGCCACTGGAGCTCGTGGTACCAATTCTTTCGGCGTTAAACCAACCTACTATTGCCTATTGCCATTGCCTAGTCCCGCACCCGTTACGTTAAGACGCATTCCCACACGGGGAAGGGGGGCTTATCTCCCCCACCCGAGTTCTCGAGACCTAGGCGCCCCATACCTCCCCAGACCTTGGTTGCAATGCAAGAGATTCGCCATGACGTTAACTGGCATTTTTGTTAAAAAGAGAATTTGAAAACCCTGTAAGCGGTGGATATAGGGAGAAAAAAGTCGGAAAGGGGATATTTTGTTGCAGCTTGTTATAACTGCGATATTCATGGACTGATTTTGATGCAATTGGCATAGCTCAAAAGGTAATGGATGGCCTTTGGCCTTTGGCATTAACGTCTAAGTTTTTGAGAAAAATAAAGACATTCACAGGCACTGGAAAACTGAAGTAATATTTTTAAAAACATAATCAACATAGAAATTGAATATCCACTTTTGGCTTTCACTAGCTATTTTACACTTAACTCCGCATCGCCTGCGGGGTGTCAAAAGGCATCAACTCCGGTTTTTGATGCATCATCCAAACCAAATCTTGAGTACCTGTCAACCAATCGATTCTACATATTCTTACATCACAATCACGTCCATGCCAAGTCATGTCATGGATACATGACGCCATAGGTAAAGCCTTGCATGCATGTTTTCGCCTCTTCAAGCGGTGGCTCGAACATGCTTCGTTCTTTGATAATATTCGTGAATAAAATGCATGTATTATTTGGATTTACGTAGGAAGTGGTTCCCGTGAGAATGTACAATCATTTCACGGCACCATTAGAGGGTATGTTATGGCACGTGCATGATGATAGTTGGACATGATTTGCATCGTGGATGAGAGAGGTGGTTGCCACTCAGCTTCCCCGTCGTTCAAGCCAAACAAGCAAATCTTTATGCACCTCCTAGCAAAGCTCACCAAATATAATGTAAGGTCATGTCAAGTCACGTCATAGGAAGGTAGATGCCAAAAGGAAATGAAATAGACAATTGTGAGAAATCGTTCAGTAAACGCTTTCATGGGTCATCCATGCATTCCTGCATAGATTATCCCAAATCACTTTAATGCATTTGAGCATCTTGAAATCACGACATCCTTACGCTGGCAGAGCAGCGGAGAGCAGTCATTGTCCCCTGTCAGAAAAATTTAAGTGGCTTTTTGCCCTGACCCGGCTTGATCTTAACCCGATAAGAAGCCAAAAGCGCAGACCTGATATCACGATATGCCATTCCAGTTCTGTGCTTGACACAGTTCAGAATACCAGTCAGTAATTTTTGTTCTTTGTCAGAAAAGACAATGCAAGTTTTCTGACCTGATCTAGACCGACCTAGACTGGACGCAAAGCAGGTAACCCAAAACTGCTCATCTGACGGTTTCACTTCAGTCCTTTTTTGTGACGTGAATCACAACGGCTGGAAGTAATTATCTACCTTTGACAGGGAAAGTAAGACCAATATTTCAACTGACATAGCTTAACCTTGAACCGACATTTTGCATGAGGACATGTCTCAGATGTAGAAGGTCGTGACCTTTTGTTTGATACCTAGCTAAACGCCCTAATATCACAATTACCGGTGATATGACATACGAACCGACGTGGCCTTTTCAAGTGTCGTGTGATTAGTTTCATGTGATCTGTGGGATCATCAGGCACGTCACCAGGGCTGTTTTCTGAATCGCCAGACTCAGGGCTATGGACTGGCGGTGGACCGGTTCAGATCTGACGATTATATCTTGAAATAACAGGGGCTGCCCTTTTGAACATCCCCAGGCGGGCGAAACCACAGAGCCACGCCAGGTGGCGCCAGGTGAACCCTCGCCGGCTGACGGGGTGACGGGGTGACGCCGGCTGACGGGGTGACGGGGTGACACCGGCTGACGGGGGGATGGGTGCATTCCCGAGCAGTGTTTCCGGGACCGCGAAAAAACGGCGTGCGACAGCGCCGTAAAATGTGGTGTATCTGACGACAGATTCATTGCGCATGTTTTGAAAAAAGAGTGACTCCAGGTCATATGAGGCCACCGCGCTATGACGTCATTAGTGAAGGCTTGCAGAACGTCTTCGCCAAACGTCGATTTTTCACTGTTTAAGGACAATAAGTATCCATGAACAGCAGATGTCGGGCATGAAACCGGTTCAGAATGATAGTCCACATGTAAGCAGGTCACCTTAGATAGGTCTCTGACCTTTTCAAGGCTCAAACAAGGTCAATGACTTAAGCTGACCTTTTTGACCTTAAACGCTTTTTATGCTAATTTTTGGCGCTGAATATGATGAATGAGATGATTTCAGGCCTATTTGGTTTCAGATTTGCCGTTTTAAGTCCGTAAAATCAATTTATAGTTTCCAAGCCTTAAGTATGACCAGGCCTAGGTCACTGGTTAAGCTGAAGAGTCATCTTGGGTATCGTTGGATTCCTTGGGCACATAACTGTCAATTTTGTTTTGTCCCGAGTCGCTAGCTTAATTAAGGGCCAGATGGCGAGGAGGGCTGCCTACCACCATTCCCTCGTCATCTGTACCAATGAAAATCCCTCCTGTCCGGCAAGGGCTAAGAAGTACAGTAATGATGGCATAGGCAGTGACAGGAGCATGAAAAAGGGAGCTTTCTTAGTCCACGTTCATCAGGTCAGCCTACGAATTTTGGCTTCATATAACCTCAAATGGCCCCAAAATCACATGGAATAATCTTGGGTTGTGTGAATGGACTATACTTCAAAACCTTGTTTTTGAGCGTCGTGACATGGGGTACATTCGCGGGCATTTTAGGTAATAGATCCGTAACCAGTCCTGATATCAAAGTGAAACTTAAAATGCAAGTGAAGGACACTACGCTGCGTATCCGGATGTTTCATTTTGAAAACAAGCAGACACCAGAACCGAAATTTAGACCCTGACCTGGCCTCGTGAAATGACTTCAGGATGACAATGACAATACAGTACGTCTGAAAAAGACAGTACATCTGTATATTGTTGTCCAGTTGTATACATACACACTCATATCAAGTTTTAGGTTCTATTCAAAAAACTCTATTTTCGGTTTTTCCTGTTATCGTCAACAGTACCAAAGATGGCTTTAGGTACTCCCAAAAACTTAGCCCCGGGATAAATCAAAATTGTGAAAAATAGCATAACACGTAAACAGAATAATGGCGAAAGTGGCCAAGTTTCGTGAAGATGCCTTAGAAATCCTGGAAATGGCGAGAGCAAAACTGGAGGGGCTTCTGATGCCCCATTACGTGAATAGAATTAACAGAGAAATAAATGTTACATTGACGAACTATTTCTCGTCGTGTACGAATTATGGTGGCATTAGTTCATGCGATAAAATGGCTTATAAAACCACTGAAAAGCATAGCCACTTGGTCCATTGCTTGGTAGTGGTCGTAATCTGATGACAAATCGATATCTGTCCCTTTCATCGCTCATCCCCGTCGCTCCCTTAACGACGCGTCCTTTCGCTCGCTGCGTTCATTATGCTCCCTGCCCTCGCCATTTTACGTGCTGCGTCCGCCGCTCATTACGCATGCCCATCGTTCTCAGCCGTCACCGAGGGCATGCTTATGCGGTGTATGTTTCGGCACCGCGCCCAATCTGTTTATCACCAGCGACATGGCGGGGCAGCTATTACAGACAAGGGTGCACGAGACTCGGCTTTCGCAATCAGCCTCTCATGTAAGGTCAGATCGGGCTTTCATTCAGGTCTGTTTCGATTTTGGGAATACCGTTCGAACGAACGAACATGAAGGCAAACGAACATGTTGCAAATGATCAGATCTATATCAGTCTCTAAACTACTCACAGAATGTTGGTTGGAGCGCATTCCGGTATATGTGTGGTAGTCACAGCAGCAATGGTGGAAATTTTAAGGAGCGCTTCTCAGCGATGGAGATGTGACTAGTGAGTGATGTTTCCGACTGTGTCTTAACGATAGCCGAATAAGGTGATCTAGTGAGATTGCCTCTTTGGCTCGTTTTGCATTGTTTCCGATAAAATCCGCAATGACAAGCGTACCTTTAGTTCAGTTTTTAATACTTTTTTGCACACTCGATCCGAAAGATAATGAGACTTTCCATCCTGCAAAAGGGTATCGGGCGCGTTCCAAACTGGGGCTTCCAGAGAGAAACTCATTTTTTGTCACACTGTCATACTGCCGGTCAGAGGTCACGCTACCCAACATCACTTTCCATCTGAGAGCCAGACCGTGGGATTGGTCCGGCCCCCTGACCGGAGGGACGGAGAAGGAACGAGGACTGGTGCTGCCGTCCTCGTCCTTGACATCACCTGTCAGCCGGAACGTCACAGCTCTCTCGCACGTCGACTAGATGTCAGAGGCCGCGCCATTGTCGCTTCCCAGCCGTATGGCCTCCAGAAATGTCCAGTACCAAGCGAGACTGTGTTGCCGGACACGCCGATCTCTCTGCGCGGTGCAGTTACGGCTGGGGCACCACCGTCTCCGCGTACTGTCATTCGATCGAGCGCTTCGTCTGGGCCAACTGTCGTCCGTCTGTCCCAGCCACACGGCTCAACTTGGGCCGGACTGTCACCGCCACAACTGTCGCCGACCTCGGGCCGGACCGTCACCGCCACAACTGTCGTCCGTCTGTCCCAGCCGCACGGCAGCTCAGCTCGGGCCGGACCGTCACCGCCACAACTGTCGTCCGTCTGTCCCAGCCGCACGGCAGCTCAACTCGGGCCGGACCGTCACCGCCACAACTGTCGTCCGTCTGTCCCAGCCGCACGGCAGCTCAGCTCGGGCCGGACCGTCACCGCCACAACTGTCGTCCGTCTGTCCCAGCCACCCACAACTGTCGTCCGTCTGTCCCAGCCACACGGTAGCTCAACTCTGGCCGGACCGTCACCGCCACAACTGTCGTCCGTCTGTCCCAGCCGCACGGAAGCCACACGGACCGCCGCCTCAACTGTCCCAGCCACACGGCAGCTCAACTCGGGCCGGACCGTCACCGCCACAACTGTCGTCCGTCTGTCCCAGCCACACGGCAGCTCAACTCGGGCCGGACCGTCACCGCCACAACTGTCGTCCGTCTGTCCCAGCCACACGGCAGCTCAACTCGGGCCGGACCGTCACCGCCACCGGAGCACCGCACTGAAGAGACACTCATGGCCCGTGAGCCGGTGCCATTTGTCGCCGACCAGCCGCTGGCCGACCATTGTCACGACCAGTCGGGCCGGCCGACCACGCGACCGAGCCGCCTGCGTCACGGCGCGGTCAGACGGCCAAGGTCTGACCGTCCAATAATGAGCGTCGGCGAACCGGAAGGCCCATAAACCAAGCTGTGCTGGCTGGCAGGAACAACTTCAAGGCTACAGGGCTCCGTAAATTATCTTGCAACTCCTAGTGGCGTGGCAAAAAAGCATAAAACTGGAAAGGCTTTTCTCAGTTATAATGCAGTACAAAATTGTAAGGAGTCATTACGGCCGATAAAGTTTGATGTATTACTGTTACCACCTACTAAATTATACGGCCATTTGACGGACAACTTCCGAGAGCGTAAAGGAAAATGAGAGCTATTCAAGCGTGGGAATACTTCAGTATGTTTAAAAACAAAAGTCTGACAATCTGAACATTGACGTTCTGCTCAGAACAAGCAGAACATCCCGAACAGTTCCGCTCGAACAGCCGGGGTCTAGCCGGGCTCTCGGCGTCGCGTGGTGGGGACTTTGATCATCACTCGTTCCGGACGGCGCGTCGTGCACATAGGCACGCACGCTTGAGTATACGCATCCGTACGGCTTTTACGTTATGGCTTTGCGTACACGCGATTGTGGGCGCAATGGGCTCGCATGCCCGAGGGCGCACACGCACACGGGCCCTGCTACCCTCAATATTGAAGTGACAGCGCGCATTCGTGCAGCAGTAAACGTGACCACCCGAGCCAATGCCATTACGGAGAGGTCACAGGACAAATAGGGGCCTTCTGCCGCACGCTAAATTGGACACTGTGGGCAGTCTATTGGTTTCATCGAATGGAACCGTGGCGTTTCCGTTCGACGTGGCACGGTAGGCGATTGGGTTTGTCGGGTTTCCGGGCAGCACGCGGCACAGCGCTCGACTGGACCCAGTGTATGGATTATTGGACGGCATCGTGCACGTTTTCTACGAGCTGTGGGCTGGTTGCCGATTTTTGAACGGCGATGCCCGCACCGTGGCAGTCCAGGGGACTTGGTCAGACTTGAAGGTGTGGTGGCAAAAAAAAAATATTTCATTTCAAACCAAATCCATACACAACATATTCTATTAATGGCGCCAGGAGTGCAGCATCAAAAATAGAGCATCGACTCCATTTATTCCCGTTTCATTCAATTACATTCAACTCATTCAGTTCCATTATGTTCCTACTCAGCTTCAGCGTGCAGTATACTGACAACTGATGCTTTTCAGTTTCGCCAGCACAAACGATTTGTTCAGAGATTCCACAAATTTGTTTTGGGCGTTTTCAGGATTTCTATGCTACTCTATTATATCACATTATATTATAATAGGATTTCAGACCGTTTCTTTCCAGTCATCTCCGTAGGGCTATGGTTAAAACATCTGAGAGGGGGTGCGGTACGAGACCCTCGCAACCCACGGAGTCTGCAGCCATGACTATATAAAGCAAAATGGATTTAAGGAAGCAAGCATTTAAGCTAGCAATAACGACTTGTTTCTTAACGTATGTGCGTGGTTAGTGCTGCGGTATCGGTGACTCATCCTGGTTAAAAACGCCGAAACTGGGTGTTTTTCCCCTACTGTTGATGTATATTTACGCTAAAGGAACTGTGTTTCATAAATTCCACCAACAGTTCGGCTGACAGGCATTTCAAGATCAACCAACTGCCACCTTTCGATAATTGCAGGAGGCTTTTGCAGGAGGCTTTTGCTTAACCTTGCAGGAGGCTTTTGCTTAAACGTTGGCAGCACGCATTTCGGATGTAAGTTCCTTCCGATCTGATGTAAACCATGATTAATCCCAATGTGGAACGAAATGGTGGTGGTTTCTTGGTGAAGTATGGTTTACTGGCGATTTCAACAATTTTCTTTTAACTCTCGCCGTGTCGCGGGAGAGGGTACACGAGAACCCTTCTCCAGTTTTTTTTCTCGAGGATGACCAGAAAACAGAGGCGCAGAGACAGGAAACTTCCTTGGCTTTTCATACATCCTTTTTACCCATGGCGTAATTTTTTATTTGGGGTCACCTGAGGTCACTGGCCCAGAACAGGTCAAGTAAGAGCATGTTCCAAAAAAGTGGGGAATCACAACATTTTGCAAAATGTATCGATTAACGTGAAACTTGCTATATTGACAAAAATTCTTATGCAGCAACGCAACAAAATATGCAATAATGCAGCTATCTCTAAATTTTCTGAAATGTCAAGGCCAGTGACCTTATGCCAACTAAAGTTTCAGCCTTTTTACGCTGCTAATTGGGATTATGTCTAGTTCGGTGGATTCCCAGTTTGAATATAAGCGCTGCTGCTTATCACGTCCTTTGCAAATACAAATTTACGCTTCGACCAGTGGCTTGAGGTCATGTCACATTTTATGTCCGAATTTTCGGACACGGGGCCGAATGCCATTTGTCGATTTACATCCATTGATTGTTTAGCAGTCATCATATGTGCTTTAGAAGTACTGATGTAAGGCAAGCATTTTATTTCCAGAAATGGCCTATTCCTACATGGCCCAGGCGGACCTGATTTGACATTTTGAAAAAAGTTGCTTGTTTTCAATGCGTACGTACTTTGCATGGCAACAGATCATTAGAACCACATCCATGCTTTCTTTCCGTCCTTTCATTTGTGGTTGTCAAAATAAAAAACCTAGCCATTGCTACTATATCTTCCCGTCAAATATTAGGCTTTCACATTGCGGACAGCTCGCCGTCCAACGTCTGTGCGACTTAAGCAAAGAAAATTCTGTAAGGCATGGGTTTGGTAATGCTAAGAAATACTGCTTCAACCAATGTTGCAGGACTGATGTTATCTCGTGTCCGATCAATGGAAATGCGGCCGACGACACAAATGCGACATAGACATACATCAGAAGCTTCCGACTTCTCTGCGCCAAAAGTTTGACCTAGCCTAAAAAATTTGTTTGACCTTAATATGATAGTTGCAGGCTTGATATGCATTTTAAACATATTCTTGGGATGATTTAGCCCAAACAGAGTCCTCTGATATGAGGAAAAATTGCGACTCCTGCCCTTACAAAAAGACAGATTTTTCCCTTTTCGTCTAGCGTGAAAAGGCAAAATTCGACACGGGGTGCCTTTTTACTGCACCAAACGGGTAACTGGGGCCTCTTATTACTTTTAGCCTCTTTGGAGCCTCGGTCATGACTTGATTATCACAATTTTCCGCCAAAAAAGTCAATAGGCGACTTGACCTAAGATGACCTCTGTTGGCTTTAATAATGACCTGATTAAACTACATCTGAATGTTTTCTTGTAGTTTCGCCGTGGCCTTTCCAACGGTGTTTTTACTTTTTCTATGTGACTTATAGTTCTCGAGATATTGGGTGGGGAGCTCCCCAGGCTTGGCGAAGGTTGACCCAGAGGCCGACCCAGGTGAGTTAACATAAAACACAGTCGTGTCGCAGTTAACATTTTAAGCTTTAAGTTTATGCATGCCTTTGTTCATTCGTTTCAGGGTCAAGCTTTTGTGTTTAGAACTGACAATCGCATCCTTTTCTGGGACGTAACGTCGCCCTCGACGTCATCGAACAGATCTAACAGATCTAAAGTCTCTTGGGATCCAATAAATCTGTTCGCGGGAACAGCTAACATACAGATGATAGTGCTGAAGCTTTGAACAGCACTGTCCTAGCACCGATGGGTGTCCCCAATTTAATTTCCCGTACGTCGCCATTTATTTGCAGACACATTTTCGGTTCAGTTGCGTTGCTTTGCGACTTAGTTTCAAGCCATTACCAACAGCATTTGATTTTCAGTTCTGCTTAAGGTCTTGAGCCCGAGAGGGTTTTATTAGCTGACAGCTGGCATTAGTGGCCAGGGACAGCATTATATCTGGGCTCTCTGCGGGATTATTTCGACCGGTGCCGGTCTGAAGCAGCACTTCGGAGTTTCGCAATCGGATTTGCCGGTGAATGGACGACAAATGAAACCTTTCAAAGTTCCCGCGAACTGTTTGAGTCGTTCCTGTTTCCGGAAAGGGGAGTCGGATGGCGTGTACGACAAAGCTCTCTGTGTTTTGGATGTAGAATCCAATAAGAAATGGTCAGATTGTTCGAAATGTATGTTCGTTAATGGCGGCAAGGCACGCGATGGCCGATGAAAAGCAAAACGAGTTTCATATGACTGCAGCTCTCTTCCTGAGTCTTCCTTTCGTTATCGAAACCATGTATATTTGGCATGCGGGTATGTCAGCTTTAGAGGCAGTATTTTGCGTCCTCAAATGATTCATCACAGCCTTTCAGACAAGTTCCCAGACCATCAAATGATTTCAGAAGAAGAAAGCGGTGCTTCTCATGCCGGCAGTATCTCACCGCGAAAAGGAATTTATCGTCTGCAATAAAGTCGTCCTTTTTCTTCGGCTCTCTCCGCCCAGACAACTGTAACTCAGCGGAATGAACACAAAACAGGCGCGGGCTATGCCGTGCTTTTGGGCTATTCCGAAAAGGAAAAGAGTGGTGTTGAAACGTGGTAGGTGGAGCATTGCACATATCAGGCACCAGTGGAAGTAGCACTGTCAATGGCCTGTCGGTGCGTTACTGAACTTTTGCATTAGTGTTAAGGCTTACTTGTTTGATTGAAATAATGGACTTTTGTCATGACTTTGGCCAAGACAGATTTTGAAAGGTGTTTTCCCCAGTTTTAAACAAAGTGCTGTTTTTTTTTTGTTTCTCCTGAAATGCGGCCTCATAAAACATCACCTGGGGGAAAACCCACACGTGACCCAGCATGTGGAATAACTGAAAAATGCAAGTTGTTGCCAAGTTGCTACCATTTTAGTTTTGTTCCGAAATAGAGATCGATTGAGGCATATAAATACCACGACACTAGTTTCAAAACTGATAGGTCCTAAGGCGACCGGTGGACGGTTACTACCAAAATTATGTCAAAATATACCTTATGAGTAACTGGAGACGCGCGCAACATTTCGTATCTGGACATTGAACCTTTGAAATGTGGTCCCTCCCAGGGTTTCTGGAGACACGTCCCACCGGAGAAAACAAGGGACACGCACGCAGAAGTTTGACTGCGTTGCAATAACGGTGTAATGAACTGCCTTGAACAGTTTTACAAAAAAAAACCGTCAGCCCAAGACGGAAGTGTAGTAAGCTTTCTCCTTTTAGAATTAGAACTGTTGTTCTGAACTGTTGTGCCGTTTGAGGAAAGCGTTGGTGACGACGATGTGCTGTTTTCTGCCTCCTCCGCTTATCCAAAATCACTGCAATGAATAGCACCTACGCCTTTTGATGTGCGGTTCAAATCCCTGTGTTTGAGTACATTTATGAAATAATTTGTATCGAATAGATCCATTGTTGTTATTTTCAAGCAGTTCTAATTTTCACATCAGCAGTCCATCTCCTTGGAACACTGGATGGATTTTCCGGTTGTAAGGTATGTCTACCAGCGTTCAAACCCAAGCGTCATTTCGTTTTCTTATGGGGCTGAATTGCGATACAGCAAACCCAGCATTCGAGCATATCACAGGCACATGCTGCCGAATTCCTAAAATGTGTTCCGGGAGGATGAGTGAGACACAGGCGGCTCGGCACGTGCTGTGTCTGAGCTGAGTATCTGATGCCTATCTGACCCTATTCCCGGCAGGGGGGGGGCGGAATCCGCCCCCCTCGGGTTTTTTGCTTGCCAATTCCGGGCTTTTTAACGCAGCTTCACGAAACTTGGCGACTTTTCCTAACTATTCTTTCTACGTGCTGTGACAAAATTTCAAAATTCTGTTTTGCTCAGAGGCGGAGCCAGGCAACGTTTTTGGCAGGCACCTCAGGCCATTTTTGGCCATGTTGAGGGTAAAAGGAAAATGTCTGCCAAAAACAGAGTTTTAAAGCTAGAACTTAAAACTTTATATGGATGTATAGCTAAATAGTTGGGCAATGTGCAGATATAATTTTGTTTATCTGAGGTCATTTTACAAGGTCAAGTCAAGGTCAAAATAAAAATTTGTTTTTTTGCTATAATTTCAGCGCCATTTTTTCAAATGCCAAACCCGGGATATATATGACGTAGAAGGGTGCCCTCTACTTGTGTACCAAGTTTCAGCTTGATATCAGGTCGGGTCACTGAGCTATGACCTAAAATGTCAGTGCGCGTACACTATATCGCAATAGCCATAAAATAAAATTTTCGAAATAGAGTGAATTCAAATGATTGAAAACGTTAACAGATAATATTAAATACACACGAGATCATTCCAAGTGACCCCAAGGTCACTGGAGGTCATTTAAGGTCAAAGGTCACAAGTTGATCTGAGAAACGTGTGACCGTGACAGTTCCCCCTTTTTCACGTCCCTGGCACCGCCTATGCCGACATTATACAAACATTGTAATGCGATTTGTACTTCTTTAGTATAACATGACTAGCAGAAGCCAAAAAAGAGTGTTTGTCTATTTTGTTCATTCAGTTGTTAGAAAACTAATCCTCCTATTTTTGAAACCCTGTGAACGCCCATGAATTTTCTCAAAATTTCAAATTTGCTGACCCATGGTGAAAGCTCTATGCATAATCTCTCGATTCATGCCAGTTTCATCGAAATCGGTCCCTAAACAACGGAGTTATAAGAGGTCCAAAAGTATCCCCCATTTTGACATTTTTGTCCCCGTGTATCCACAAATTTCAAAATTTTGAAAATTTCTTTTTATAAAAATGTAGTTCACGTGACGGCAAATCGATTGCCGTTTGTTGCGATGAAATCGGACAAGCAGTTCTCGAGATCTCAGGGGGGGCCGAATCCGCCCCTCCTGCCGGGAATCGACCATACCGTCTAGCCCTCCGGGAATAGGGTTAAATCCATTTGGCAGTTTACTTATTTAACCTAGCACAGCCTGGAGGGTCGTCAAATTGGGCACCTCTCTCAGTTTTTCGTGCATGACTTCTGAACCATTAGAGCCAGCCCAACCAAACTTATAGTAACTCTTTACCAATCAATTTGACATATTTTGACATCAAAACCATCTCCCTGCTTGGTCAGACGACGATATGACGTCATAAGTGAACCCTTGCATGCATGTTTTTGCCTCTTCGGGCGGTGGCGCAAACATTCCTCATTTTCTTACATTCGCGAATATAATGAGTGGATTATTTGGATCTGCATACGACACGGGCCCCAGGAGGACATACAATCGTGACACGTCAACATTAGAGGTCAAGCTGGGTCACATGCATGATGAAAATTGGACTGGTTTGTATAGTGGGCGTTTGTATAGAAATGGTTGCCGCTGACCTTCCTCGTCGTTCAAGTCAGACAGTCAAATATATCTGGGCCTCCTAGCAAGGTTCACCAAATGCAACCAAACGTGAGTTCATGTCAGGGCACGTCGTAGGTGTGAAAACAAAATGAAATACAACATTATCTATGGAAAGTAGTTCAATACCAGGAGAGAGCAATTATTATTCCTCGTCCGAAAAAAATTAAAATGACTATCGGTGTTGACCTGGCTTGACCTTGACCAGATCAAAAGCAGATTGAGCAGATTAAATTGTCACGCGATAGTATTTCATTTCTGTGGTAGACGCAATTAAGAGTCCCAGTGAGCAATTATTGCTCTTTGTCAGGAAGAGTAATGCAACCTTATCTGACCTGACCTAGACTGACCTTGACTGGATGAAAAGAAGGTAATGCAGAGCCGATTATCAAAAGGTTTCACTTCGTCCTTCTTGTCACGCGGATCAAAACGGCTGCGGGTAAGTGTCGATCTTGGAATGTAAAGTAGGACAAATATCTCACCTTGACCCGACATTTTTTTTTAACATTTTGATGGCACGTTTCGGATCCAGAAGATCGCAGCCTTTCTTTCGATATCCAGCTGAAGGCTCTAAGACCAGCACTGCCGATGATATGATGCTAGAACGAATGCCAGTTTTTTCTGACGCCATTTTATGCGTTTTAAATGACCTGTGACGCCATCAGTCACATTACTATGGCTGATTTCGTATTTTCTGAATCGCAAGACTAAGGACTATCGATTGGTGGCGGACCTGTTCAGATCCCATGGTTAGATCCTGAGATAACAGAGGGTGCCCTTTTTCAAACCTCGGCGGCCGTGGGTACAAAAACGCACCAGGCGGTGCCGGATTAACATCGGACTGACTAGCGTAATCCGAACCGAGAGGGAGTCTGGCGTCATTTGAAGCCGAAAGTTTATTCACAAACATACCTGCCGAGAAGACGATTGAAATCCTGCAGGGAACGTCTACGATAATTCGAGACTACCTTCAAGGGAAGTACCCAGAAAGGTAATCAAAGAGATGCGAAGAGTATGCACCATATGAAGCCCTGTTGCATGATCCGAATGACATCTTGCATAGCCAAACCGACAATGTGGCAATGGGTTTTCCCCGGGGAAGGGGAGGGGGTGCTCTTTGTCAAAGCGTGCATGTGCCGGGTCGAACTCCACGTCCTGAGCGAAGAGAAGAACTGTCCACACATATCTACAAACGATACGTTGACGAAATTTTTGTCGAGGTGCAGAATGGACAAGTCCTCAGCCCGCGTATTTCCAGGTGTCCGAATTGTCCTTCACTTGCCCGGGAAGGGGAAAAGTTCTCGAGAACCCCTCTTCCCATGATCTCGAGAACGGGCAGGTCTACGGAGAAAATAGTAACACCAGTCGAAAGGCCGTCAAATCTGAGAAAAATGAAGGGAAATTAATTGACCCTGAAGTAATAGTTTAGGGTTAAGAGGTTAAACAAGGTTGTGTCATCATATCCAAATCTGTGAGCCTTAAAGGCAAATATGACGGTCCTATAAACTGATCTTGAGTGCTAAACAGTACAATTTGCTACACCTCAGGCCATATCAAATCAGGTCAGACCAACGGTCATTGAAATAAAACACTGATTTATGTCGGAACTGGCACTCAAGTACGGTTACTTCAAGCACACAAGGTTTTCCAATCACCATTGCGAATGTTTGGTCAGACATGGCAATTTACATCGCAAAAAATGATCTGGATCATCTACGGTCATGTCAGATCCACTAAGGTCAGACCTTGTGTGAGTAAATTCTACACGTTATCTTAAAACATTTCATGGACTTCTAGTAATTCAGATCTTAGACGTGTGAAACAAATTCTGTGCGTCGTCTTAAAACATTTCGTGAAATTCTACGGTGTCCCACGTGGCAATAAAGCTTTGAAATAATATCAGGTAATGTCAGGTCACGTAAGGTCGTGTCTTTCAAAGCCTTTACGAACATAGACTGAAATGCACATCAATCATGGCTCACCAGAATTGAGAAGTAAATGCATTTCATACCCATTTTGTAGTACATTTTGTGTATTTCGATTTTGTAATCAACTGACCTGACCTCAGCTCACTGACCCTTCGCAAACAGTATGCTGCTTCATTGAAAAAAATTGTAAGACAATTTGTACCAATTTTATTTTCGAAAAATCTCCTGCGCAGGGTAATTTGTAGGAGAAAGGCCAAAAACGGCATCTAAGTATGGTTGATTGGGACCAGGTCAGGCCAGTTTTTCCGAAAAAATGAGAATCTACATTTTGTAGAGAATGAGTTGGGGATTGAAATAGCGGTTTCCTTTTGTCAACGTCTCTGTTTGACAATCACTGGCACAATGCTTAACCTTTTTACATGTCCTGCTTAAAGGTCAATTAGGTCAATGACCTGAAATGACCTGACTAAAAATTTGTCACATGATCCAAAAATAATGTACGACAGCTGGTGTGGTCTCCCACCCATCGCAGCACCTAAACGACGACTTAACACTCTCATGTCCTGGATTTCACTAAAATTTGGTACCAGGGGTCACCTCTGGTGCGCGGGATCCGCCAGACACAATAACAGCTCTATCTTTGACCTATGGGTCACGAGATATGCCCTAGAGCATTTTCGGACCTTGGCGTAACATAGAGTTTTGAGCGCCCAGGCACCAAGAAAAATACATAAAATATTGTCAGCTGTTGTATTTTCGAGATCCCAAAGCTCCGTACATAGAAACACAAAGGGAAAATTCTGAACTGAGGTCAGTTTGGAAAAGATGGCCTTGTGGCCGAGGTCAAATATCATAGTGCCACTTCTGCATAATTTTCGTCCCTTAAATTCTTATCCTGTGGATAATACGCTTGGTTTTTTGTATGGATAATATGTTTCGTGCCAATCTGTGAAGAAATCTGAACGATGATCAGAGCATGAACGCCATATTAAATCGGTAAACAAACGTCTCATTTCAGGTAATTTTAGGATAAATCACCGAGATAAGGTTAGAGAGGTTATCATCTCCGATTTCGTTCAAAATTACCATGGAGTTTTCTTCGGGGTCCTGATTTCGATGTCAGGATTTATAAAGTCGTAAGTTCAAGACGTCACGAGGTACAGGCCATTGAAAATGTAGGTCAAGGCCGACGACCAACTACGTAAGCCGCTATATCTCCACAATAGAAAAACATGAGGAGGAAACTTTAAATCATTAGCAAAAGGAAGAGCCAAGGAATGTGATTCCGTAAACTTTGATTTTTTTCAGGTCAAATTTGTAAATTTGGCCCTATGAGCTATTTATCAGGTGCGGGTTAAACACATTTTGCCTGTTCCCGATTTAATTCAGACAAAATTTTATCATTTTATAAAATTTCGGGAGCAACATGTGTCATGGCCTAATTTGGGCCGTATGCTTACTCAACTTTGATATATTCCAAAATACAAGCAATGCAAATATAATTTCAAAATATTTGTCATTTGAAATGCATCCATAACATAATTTTTCAATTTCAAAAAGTCATTGGAATTCGTCTTGCTGGTATTGAACACTGATGACGTACCTTATACCTACAGATTAGGAATAAGCAATTACAATTTATGACAAATGCTGAGACGGAGTGCTACATGAGCCGGGTGGTATGATGTCCGAGGCTTTCCACGAAATAGGCAATGAGTAGGGGATGTTTGTCTTTGTTAACCTTAGACAGTGGAGGGGGGAAGGGTTATGCGCCTTTACTACAGCTGTCGAAGTACCGTACACTGGCGAGGGGTAAAACATACAAGATACTAATGCTTTGATCATGGCGGTATAGTGGCATAGGTAGCTGTCCGTCGGACTTGACCCCACATTTTGAATGGCCTGTATCTCGTGGGTCTGGAACTCGTGACTTTATAAACCCAAGAATCGAAATCAACATCCAGAACAACACTGTGCACCAATATTCAGCGAGATTTGAGAGGGTGTGGTGAACTCACTTTGGTGATATGTCCTGCTGTTGTCCTTCGAAAATGTCCGAATGCCAAAATCATTGAAAAAGGGCGATGTTTTAAGCCACGCCAAGACCATTTAGATATTTGTGCCTACGGATATTATCCTTCGCCGGACGAGGGGTGGATGTCACGTCCTTAGGCCGTGCTTCCAGGACCACGTCAAAACAGCGCACGACAGCGCCGCAAAATTTGGCATAATTGACGATACATTCATAGTGTACGTTAAAAAGGAGAGTGAGCCCAGGTCACTTCAGGCCACTGAGCTATCATGCCACTTCTGCAGGCTTGCAGAGTGATTTTTGCGCCGAATGCGATAGGTTTGCATAAACGGCAGATGACGGGCGTGAAATCAGTTCAGAACGGTAGTTCGCATGCTAACAGGTCACTTTATAAAGGCCAATGGTTTTTTCAAGGTCAAACAAGGTCAATGGCTTAAGATGACCTTTTTTGACTTTAGAACGTTCCTATGCCATTTTTTGGCACTGAATATGATAGAGACAATTTTAGGCCTATTTGGCTCCAAGACTGTCGTTTTCAACTCCGGAAAATCGATTTATGGCTCTCAAGCATAAAGTTTGATCTGACCTAGGAGGTCACAGGTTAACCAGAAGGGATCGACCTGGGTATCGTCAGATTCCTTGGACACACAGATATCAGCAGACGTGCGAGTGAAAATCCCTCCCGTTCGGCGATGATTATTTTTGTTAAGGAAAGACAACATAACAAGCGTATCAACTGCAGCATAGAAATTAAAAAAGCGGAAATTATGCAAAGCGATTTGGAGACATTTAGCCTAGGTCACGGTGCCATTTTTCATAAACTGATCTAGGTGAATTTCCTTTTTGTACTTGTACGAATTTTTGCCGTCGCAAAAATATAAGCTAGTAATATTTTGCGTATTTTTCTTGGTACTTCGGCCCTCAGAACATACCAATGTTACATCTAATTTTAAAGGTGCCTTGTGACATGCCCTGTGACCCGTGTGTCAGAAAGAGCTGATATTGTGCCAGGCGGATTCCATGCACTAGGCAACCTCTGGTAACAATTTTTAGCGAAACCTGAGACACAACGGTGTAAATCGTGCTGCACTGGGTGAGAAACCAATGATAAGTTTACGTTTGTACGCTTGTACGTTTGTACGTTGTACATTTCAGCTAATAAAAAGTTTACGTTTCTGGCTGTCTCCGTTTTTGCGCTATGTCAAAAAACCCGAGGAGAAGGGGTTCTCGAGAACCCTGCCCTCGAGTGAGCAAACGTTGAAAAAAATGAAAAGAAAGATAGAAAGTGATCGGGCCTGAAATTAGCCTATGAATCTGATGTTCACTATAAACTTCATTTTCTGGAAGCAAATGTATATATTCCTAAAGACAAGCACGGTTTACGTGTCCGTAGAAAAGCAACATACGCTGGCAGATGCCTTAAAGCACAATGTCCTTAGGGCTTCGTAGCAGGGCGTTCACCCCATAGCCTTTTAGCGAGCTACGCGACTCGTCGCTCGCGTAACGAACACAGTTATGGGGCTTCCATGGTCTGGTGTCTCCAATGGCCTCATCAGTCCGTCAAAATGTGGCCTCGGAGTTGAGGAAGATTTGTTGATTCCAACGGAAACGCTACAGACACCCAACGATGCTGTACGGGAACGCTGTTTCACTGTTCGCTTTCTGTTCGCTAAATAAAAAAATAAGTTATGGTAGCAAACTCACATCTCATGGTATAACAGAATCACTGCAGCGCGGAAACGAACAGAGGTAATCCGCACGCACTCTCTCATTCTGGATGCTGCGAGACTACATGGCAACGAGCCGACAGATGAAAACACCATCACAGACCCAGATGTTCGGATAATACAGCATCTTTCTCCGAAACGACCCTGGGTCTCCCAACCCAGAATTCATGGTCTGATTATCTGCCTGGTGGCCACCCGGTCAGATTGAACAATTACACTGTGCCTATGATCCCAAAAATGAGACATTTTGGAGCCAAATCAGCTGTTGTTATTGTTGCAGACTGCGGATCATGTGTCCAGCCGGTGTCAGCTGAAATAACGGTCTGTTCTGATTCCTGGAGAGTCTCACCAACTATCATTCCGCCAGAGGTCATCATCAGCCTTATCGGAGGCTGAAAGACATCTACAATAAAGTGGCTGCTTAAACCACTCCAGTCCCATCTAGCATGTTTCAATTTTGGTTAAGATGCAAAAAAGATAGACAGGAAAATCCATCAAATTTTAGCACGAAAGCGCAAACAGTTTGGCTTTGGCGCCAGAAAAATATCTCCGGGGTGCGTGTCTCTCCCCTGATGACAATATGGTGGAACGGGTTCTCGGCCCAGTCTTTGGGGGTTTCTGATCCACAGCTATGTGGTGTTAATCTGTGAGTGATGGCAATCCTGCTGAGCGAACTGGGCTGGTTCTCATACCTGGCAATATTTTCCTTAGGCTGCCGGCAGACGGTCCATATTAACAGCCTGAAAATTTCGAGAGCTGCATAGCAATCGGCTTGCATCCTTCCCGCATATATTCCGAAAAAAAGTTTTTACCTGATCAAGTGAGGCCACCAAGTGATGACAATCGAGAACCTGCAAACTTTTTAGATCTGAGTCACATTCCTTCTTTCTCCTGAGAAACCTGACGAGATATGGAGTCATTTTTTTATACAGGACTGCTTGAACATATCCTTGATTAGTTTCGGAGTTTCAAAGGCCCGCGTCGTCTTCAAAGTGATGTGAGGTAACTGGCCTTATGAGACTTCAGCATGACTGTGAGCCGGTCATGGGATAATTTTGGTCGGGTATTTCAGTACTGACAATCCATATTATCTTTCTTTAAGAACAAAACTTCACTGGAACAATTAAACTAGCGCTGCTAGGGCCTCAGATGTTGGCTGACTGTTCTGGCAGCGCGGCTTAGGCTGATAATGATTAACCTCACACTGATTTGACTTTGACGTCAAGAGAAAAGCAGTCACTGACGTCAAGGACTGGCCAGTTTTAAAACTAAGTCGTTACAAAGGCATAGTTTGGGGTCCAGAATGTCACAAAACCACTACGATGACAGCGGATGCGGAAAATGATGAGGCACTCTCCTGCCCTGTGAACTGGGCTTTCACTAAATGGGCTGAAAGGGTGAAATCAGGCGCCATTTAAATAAAAAAAAGAAACGTGCTGATTTTTCGTTTTTGGGTTAGGAGACCCACGTGGGACGTGACTGAAAATCCCTACGTTTAGCGATACTTAAAACCGATGGCAACATTTTCATAACGAAGCTGGCTCGAATGCTGGCAACAGGTTAGTTTGAGTGAAATTAGGAATTAAAGTGTGCCGGACAAAATGCACCACATCATTTCCTTATTTCAGCCAAATGACGATCGTAGCCGGTCCTGGTGCCGACACATGGGCCGTTGTACGTACTGAAATATGATGGAAGGGACAACATGACATATCAGGCGTACTTGAGCCAACAGAACGATTTCCTTACCCATAGCTATAGCTGCAGACGGGCATTGCGCTGACTGTAATGATATACGGGCTCCGTGTTTTTCATGCTATGTTTCATCTCGGATGCAGGCAGTGCGTAGTAGCCAGTCCTCCTTGCATTACTGACGACTTTCTTATACGAACGTGATAATGAAACAGAACAGATAAACCTGTCAGATGGCTTTCTAGTCATCATAACCGCGCACTACCGGGTGTCCGATTCCTCTGCTTACCCGGGAGAGGGGGGATGGCTGGGTTCCCGAGACCTCCCAGGATCTCGAGAGCTAAGAGAGCTGTGGAGATGGTGGTGACACCAGTCGAAAGTTCGTCAAATTTCATGACGAGTAAACTCATTTGTTGACCCTGATTAAGTGTTTTAGGGACAAGAGGTTAAACAAGGTCATGCCATGACGTCCAAAACCTGTGGGCGAAAACAATGATACAAAAAGGCAAAAAATACATGACGATCCTAATGACTGATCTTGGGCACTCAGCAGTCCAGAAAGGGCCAATTTCTTCAATGTCAAAAAGTAGTGAATTACTCCTCATGTTATGCCAAACCATGTCAACAGGCATTGGAATACAATACTGATTTATGTCGTAACTGGCACTCAAGTAAAGTTACATCAGGCATACGTTTTGGAACTGAAATTGCGAATGTTTGGTCAGATATGGCAACTTTTATCAGAAAAAGGTCAGTGCAGGTCATCTAAGGTCATATCAGGCCGCCCCACGTCAGATCTCGCAACATTGTTATCTTGTGACTGGCTAAGGGTACGAATGTCAAACAAACGCCATTTGTTATTTCTATAATCATGCTAATGAAGGTCAAGGACGACAACAGGAAAAACGATCTTGTATCATTCGAATAATGAGGGTGCCATAGAACAAAACGAAGTATTAAAACATGTCTGATGTCATCAAAACAGCCTGAGGTCCCCAAAACACGAGTTTTTACGGAGTCATGCAAGGTCAATCTAGGTCAAGTTAGTAATCGTTTGTATTTCAGAAACAAATAAAAGTCAACACATGAAACCAAATCTATACGTTGTCTTAAAATATTTCGTTAAATTATATGGCGTCGCAAGTAAAAGGTAACCTTTGAAATGATGTCAGGCCAAGTCACGCCACATAAGGTCAAGACATTTTAAGGCCTCGACGAGCACCAAATGAAATGTAATCCTGTCATGCCTTACCGGAAGGAAATGGCAAAAGCATTTCATGCCCATTTTGCCGCAATTCAGTTCTGTAGCCGACTGACCTGACCTCAGGTTACTGACCTTATAAACAGTATGTTACATTATTCAAAAAGCGTATCAGACGATATGTGTGCCTAGCCTTATCCAAAATAAGTCTATTGTACCGCGTCATTTTCGACCAAAAATAGCACGTCAGTACGGTTCGCCTAAGTTCAGGTCAAAAAATTTCCCGGAAAATCTTATGATGTACATTCTGTAGAAAATGGGCAGGAATTAGAACACCCTTTTCCGTTTGTCAGTATTTCTTTGCAATCACTGACATACGCTTTAACTTTTTTTACATTGTTTGGCTAAAGTTTTGATGAGTCGGTTACCTGACCTGGCCATATTTTTGAATTTCATCACGAAATGTAAAAACTATGTACTAATAGCTGCTGATAATTTTACGTTTCCAGTTCTCTTCGTTTTTGCACTTTGTTCAAAACCCCAAGGTGGGCGAAGGACAAAAACATTTCGCCGCGGCAACCAATTAGGATTTTAGGGCATAAGTTCGTATCGCAGAGGTTCGCCGGACAAAAGTTCATCGGACTAAAGTTCGTCGGACAAAAGCTCGTCGTGCAGAAGTTTGTCTTGAAAAGGTTCGCTAAGGACAAAAGTTCGTCTAGGACAAAGGTTTGTCTGGAACAAAAGCTTTTATCGTTAACGTTCACAAAAGTTCGTATAAGGCAAAAGCTCGTATGGGGCAAAGTTTGTCTAGGACAAAAGTCCGCCATGTAGAAGTCTGTCTAGAACAAGAGTTCGCCAAAGGCAAAAGCTCGTCTACGGACAAGTTCGTCTCGCTATTGGAAAAGGCTCATACTGCAAAAGGTTCGTATGGAAAAGGCTCGTAAGAAATAGGTTCGTATGGGAAGACGTTCGTAAGGAAAAAGGTTCGTAACCAAAGATTCATAAACTTAAGATTCAAATCGGAAAAAGGAACGGACCTAAAATAATAACCTAACCTGACCTAACTTAACTTCTGTGTTGGACCAAACAAAGTCCGACCACACTGTTTATTGGTCTGCGGCCTCTCGTATGCTACACTGCGCCTTCAGCACAAACCAGGAACTAACCTTTTCCGATACGAACCTATTGTCATGCGAGCATTATGCACACAACCCTTTGGCTACGAACTTTTCCCCATACGAGCCTCTGACTTACGAACCTTGGTCGGTTACCCACTCGCCATGACTCGGGCAGGTTAATACGGTCCACAGGGGTTAAAGTCGGATGAGCTCGGGTTGGAATGGGATCAATTTCGGGTCCGGCCACGGGATATCAGAACCTCATTGTCCAGCATGATTCCATTTGCTGTCGTCTGACAGTTGGCAGTATTTCTTGACTACACATATATTGCCCTTAAGAACTTTCGTGCGAGAGGCACACGGACAGACTTCTTTCCTGGACAAACTTTCACCTTAGACGAACTTTTGTCCCAGACTAACTGTTGTCCTTAATGAATTTCTGCTACATTAGTTTTTGTCCTGGACAAGCTCTTGTCCTAGACAACCTTATATCCTATACTAACTTCTGCTGGACAAACTTTTGTCCTAGACGAACTGTGGACGAACTTTATCCATACAAACTTCCACTAGAAGAACTTTTGCCCTAGAAGAACTTTTGTCCGACGAACTTTTTTCCTTACGAATTATGACCCGATGAGTAAACTGCCCTACGAATTTTAGCCCGACGAACTTCTCCCCGAAAACCACCAATCAGGCTTCGAATGCGCGGCATAGGTCTGGGAAGAGCGCCGAAAACTTTTCGAATGGCATGATAATAGAAACTTTTTGAATGCCATGACAATGATAAAGCTCCATTTTATTGTGACTTCATTGCACACGGCATGCTTGTTTTTGTGCGTTTCATGTCGCGCTAGACCAAAGCACGAGTTTCAGCACGTTAACCCTATTCCCGGCAGGGGAAGGCTGAATCCGCCCCCCCTCAGGTTTTTTGTTTACCAATTCCAGGCTTTTTAACGCAGCTTTTACGAAACTTGGTGACTTTTCCTAGCTATTCTTTCTACGCGCTGTGACAAAATTTCAAAATTCTACTTTGCTCAGGAGCGGAGCCAGGCAACGTTTTTGGGAGGCACCTTAGGCAATTTTTTGCCTTGTTGAGGG
The DNA here is from genome assembly GCA_030062745.1 of Capitulum mitella. Classification (NCBI taxonomy): domain Eukaryota; kingdom Metazoa; phylum Arthropoda; class Thecostraca; order Pollicipedomorpha; family Pollicipedidae; genus Capitulum; species Capitulum mitella. The sequence continues at coordinate 35,195,347 of CP099839.1, forward strand.
TAAAAGGAAAATGTTTGCCAAAAACAGAGTTTTTAAAATAGAACTTAAAACTTTATATGGATTTATAGCTAAATACTTGGGCAATGTGCACACAAAATTTTGTTCATCTGAGATGACTTTAAAAGGCCAGGTCAAGATCAAAAGTCAAAATTGTTTTTTTTGCAATAATTTCGGCGCCGTTTTTTCAAATGCCAAACCCGGAATATGTATGACGTAGAAAGATGCCTTCTACTTGTGTACCAAGTTTCAGCTTGATATCAGGTCAGGTCACGGAGCTATGACCTAAAATGTCAGTACGCGTACCCTACATCGCAATAGCCATAAAATGAAATTTTTGAAATCAAATGATTAAAAACGTCTACAGATAACATTAAATGCACACGAGATCATTCCAAGTGACTCCAAGGTCACTGGAGGTCATTTAAGGTCAAAGGTCACAAGTTGATATGAGAAACGTGTGACCATGACAGTTCTCCCTTTTTCATGCCCCTGGCACCGCCTATGCTAACATTATACAAATATTGTGATGCGATTTTTACTTCTTGAGCATAACATGACTAGCAGAAGCCAAAAAAGTGTTTTTGCCTTTTTTGGTCATTCAGTTGTTAGAAAACTAATTCTCCTATTTCTGAAACCCTGTGAACGCCCATGAATTTCCTCAAAGTTTCAGATTTGCGGACCCATGGTAAAAGCCCTATCCATCATCTCTCGATTCATGCCAGTTTCATTGAAACCGGTCCATAAGTAACGGAGTTATAAGAAGCCCAAAAGTACCCCCCATTTTGACATTTTTGCCCCCCTGTGTCCACAAATTTTGAAATTTTGAAAATTTCTTTCTATAAAAATGTAGTTCATGTCACGGGAAATCGATTGCCGTTTGTTGCGATAAAATCGGACGAGAAGTTCTCGAGATCTCAGGGGGGCCGAATCCGCCCCCCTGCCGGGAATCGACCATACCGTCGAGCCCTCCGGGAATAGGGTTAAGTCCTGGCACCACGATGAACGTCAGAGATCGGCGGGAGAGATGACCATGGTTTTTGTCTTCAAAATTCCATTTCCTTTAAGTACCCAAATGACTGTGCCACGTGGATTCAAATGGGATCCAAGACATGGCTACTTTTTGTTACTCAGATCAGTTCAGCTCCAGCGTAAAATTGAATTGTCCCTCCATACATTCTAGTCTACATTGCACGAGCAGCTGTAATTTGGGCGTTTAAAGGAAATGGCTTGTCAAATGAACTATAATCGCGTACGAACTAAATACACATTCATTACTCAATCCTTGATTTAAAGTTTCTGAACAGCATGTTTAAGACTACGTCTGCTAGTGACAGCTGTGCCATGACCCTAGAGGTACAGTATCAAATGCCTGACAAAATGGTCCCGGGTTTCCTATGCTCTCGGCGGACAGCAGACCTTATTCAGCAGAAGCGTCCCAGCTTTAGATAAGCGGGTTGCTCCCAGGCCGCGGAAAAGTGGGCTGGTTGTCACATAAATCCCACGCTTAGAATCTTCCCGCGCGGATTTATCCACAGGGGTCACGCGAAATTTCACCGGCGAAAACGTTCGCTTGTGACGCGAGGCGAAAACTGGAACCACTGTGAAGGAAATTCCATAGGGAAAATGGCGAATGAAATGGAAACCTATTTGGCTGTTACGAAGGACTACTTCTCTCGTATTCTGAGTGTTTAAGCGGGAAACGAAAGGTAATCTTGAGTACACGAATTTAGGCAAATCGAATGGTGGAAGAATGAGTAGCTGATGACCAACACTCAGACGCCAGCATCAGGCTTGTATGCGGTGATATCGTCATAAGTTACTGCAGCGTCTAAAAATAACACTACGTATTGGCATGTGGCTATCAAAATCGTTTGTGACACGAAGGACAGACGCCATAAAATATTTCAGTTTTAGTCCTCTTGATATTTATTTTGACGTTTGCATGGTTTCGTTGTATGGTTAATTCGTACATTGCAACATACATCATTGGTGTAGTCAGTGGTCCTATCTGTGAGCATGCTAGTTACCTACTCGTCCAAATGTTATTTTTTTTAGACTGCTAGGGTCTAAAAGGAGTTCAGGATAGTTATTATGACCAAACATACATTTTCCTCGCAGTACCAATGACCAATAATGGTAAAAGAGGTTGGAAAGAGGAGAGTGAATGATTACCAACCAACTGAGCTACTGTGATCGGTACGTCAGTTAGCAAGGCGCCGGTCTTCCCCTCCTGGCAAGACGGGTTTCCAGTCGCCCGTCTGGAACTGGCAATTGGCCAACAGGGTGGTGCTGGCCGCCATACGGTAGTTTCGCACCCTTAGCGGTGCGCTAAACGTTGACCTTAAAATCAGCCATTACCTGGAATTTCTCGATTGGGTGTAGAGGTCGCAGTGTATGCAACAAACTCTGCAAACACTGCTTGGCTCCGATGCCTGATATCACCCTATCACACCACTCGGATCCAGTTTATAAAAGAATTGTTTTGAAGCATTTATCACGTTTATTTTCATGACTTGAACAATATGAACTTTGTATTGTGGGGTTTTGCGCAATTTATGGGCGCAAAACAAGGCTCACCTCAATCCGTCCTTGGCAATATAAGCCTTGGCTTATTTGTCAGAAGTAAAAGTATGTGAAAAAGTCACAATAATAATACTATGCGTAAACGTCACAATACACGCTGAAATAACAAAATCACATTGCATGGAAATTAGCGTCTTGTCTTGGCCCACTAAATGTTTTTGGTATCTTGGTTCACCTCTCTGTCTTTAAGTAACAAGGAGTAATAAAGCACAATTATTCGGAAAAATTGTGTAATATTCGAGCCACTTTAAAAGTTGTTTTTCTAAAAGTAATGTCGCTTATTCCTTTTGTTTTCCTGGCGTGCGACTGTCGTCATGAAATGTGACGAAATTCCATAAAGCATGAAACGAACAAGATGTCGCAAAAAAGTAATGATCTTATGTTTATAGCACTGAAGAAAGCACATGGAAAGAGCATCCTCCAAAGTTGCAAAAGACAGTCACGCATGCCTCCTAAACGTCTCTTCGTGATCCGTCTCTGATAAAATTGGAAACTGAATTTGTTAGCATTTTACGCAAAAATAAAGTTGTGGAGGATTCGTAGGTGTCATGCATCTACTTCAAAGTGTTCAGAAATGACAAGTAAAAAACCAAAAGGGGAAACTATGAGTCCCCCGCCCGGAAAACGGTTGGAAAACGGTTAAATCAGTTTGGACAGCACTGTGACATGCACGAGAGTCGCATCCTCATCTGGATGTGCCTAATATTCTCGTTCCCATTTCAGGCACCACTGGGCGAACTCGGCCCTCGGCCACAGACCCAAAAACGGAACGTGGTCAAGCCAGGAACGGCGGCCACCGACTACGCTACCTGGTGGCAGAATTTAGAACTGTAGCTGTACAGATGAAATCGATGGCTAAGATGGCGCTAGTGCACCCGCTTAGTGCCAGCATTACCCCTATGAAATGACACCTGCCGTCCTCGTCATGCAGACAGAGGATCAAATTTTACTCCACGCCGATCTTATCTGGCGGAACCTGCAAACAAACTTTTCAGACATGGGCCAATTTTTCCGCTAGTGCTGATTTTGATGGTGCTGAAAGATCGGTCTTGTGCCGTTCAGCTCCACGACACGGTCGCACCATGACTGTCCGAAGCTTATGCTTCGGCACAGGTTGTCATGCCTCTATCTTGACTTTGATTCCACTGACTAAGGTATCTCAAATTGTGGTCATGGTCATGGTTGTCTAAAAGAGGCGTAAATATATCGCGTTACATGGGTCGTTTGTGGTCAAAATCGAAGCTTTGTGTCGCCCGCAGAATTGAGCACGCGCTGCATTACCCCTATGAAACGACACCTGTCGTCCTCGTCATGTACATAGAAATAAATCGTGCACATTCCCGCAAACAAACGATCCCGAGTCCAACACGTTGAAACGTTCACATAAGTGGCATCTTGCCACAAAGTCCCGAAATCTTGCTTGTCCTGGATGGCGTTTGTGACTTTGCAGCCCACCACAAAATTTGGCGCCTCCAGTATCACCGGTTCCCAAACCAAAGGCCAGAATGGCAAAAGAGTACACCTCATCACGTGCGTCCCGCCCACACCAGGCTGAAGCTATTGACATGCAGAATAGCGACATGTACCGAATGGCACATATGACTTGCTCCTGTCCGCCAATTTTCAGCATTCCAACGGCAGTAGTGTTGCGGCAATGAAGGAGTGATGTTAATCGCTTTGACATTACGCGCTTCACGTACCAGCTGCATCCCCGTTTCGGCCTGAATCCGTCGGAATTGATCGTATAGCTCTCCCGTTCGCCTTTCTAAGCCACCATCGCACCGAACTGCGCCGTTAGCGTCCCGGCAATTAGCTCATGAGACACACACAGGGAGTGTAAAAGAGACGCAAGTGCGCTGCACATGACCCGTTGAATCCTATCCATCGGCACCGTTGGATAGCCCTCGTACTGGTCTATCTACCCACCAGATTTCAGCCGCTTAGGTCACTGCTGACGGCACTCGGAGGTCCCCGAGTCAAAGTTGAAACACGTGCTTTTAGGCCACCACGTGGATCGCACGTGGGTTCCCACCACAAAAGCACACATCTGCAAGTGGGGTCCATGTTATCACGAAGTCTTGAGTCAACAGCACACGTCTTTTGACCTGTACGCGTGATTAGTTGAGTTCTGCACATGTCCGGCTCGTGCCACGTGACACGTACCACACGCCACGAATCGCTTCGAAACCTGCGCCACAATCTGTCCGCCGAGTCAGTGCACCCGATGATACCACTTATGTCGCGATCGACTGACGCATTCGGACGCTAAGAGCTCCGAAACTTGAACACGCACACACACACACACACACACACACACACACACACACACACGCATGCACGCACGCACGCGCAAACACACATCTCGGTGGTGGCATTTTCTTGGAACACACAAAAGGAGAAAAGGTTGGGACTAGTAATACTACACAATTCATTTTTAAGGGCCATCCCACTGTACATGTAAACGTTTTTCCGCTATAGTGTTATCTAACATGCTATGTCAAAAATGAATAGTGCATATAGTTCATTTAACATCGCAAATGTTAAATGTTGTCAAGCACAAACAATACAACTTAAAATTCAGCTGAATTCGTAGAGGAGCAGTGTTTTATGATAACTTTTTGGCAGTACTTTAGACCCATGACGTCACAAATTCACGCCGTAAACCCAGATTGACTGGATGGTTTTACCTGGTAGGTTATATGTGGCCTTGGCTATATTCGGCCAGCAAAGGTTATCTTAAAACCTTTGTGTTGTCTTGAATTTGACCTCGCGCTATCGCGCTCGGCCAAAAATCAAACCATCACCTCGGTTTTTAAGGAGTTATTTACCCGGTTTCGTGCACTATTTTATAACACTAAGTTTCATGTCAATTGATACATTTCACAAAATCTTACGTCACTTTCACTTCTGGACATGGTCGCACTTCACCTGCACCTAGGTCGATGACCTGAGGGGACCGAATTTAAAAATTGTCTTAAGGAGTAAAAATGGTGTTTGAAAACCTAACGCAAGTTTTTTTTTCTCTGTGTCTTTTTGTTGTTGCTTTTTGATTATGCTCAGAAAACCGGAGGTAGGTTGTCATGAGTCCCGGCCCGGAGAAATATAATATTTTGACATACCTGTTTGACGTACGGAATTTTTCACTTGCACGGCACGTAGGCCAGGGGGACAATTCGGCTTTCCCCTAGCCCTTCAAAAGCCAAGTTGGTTAGAGCATTCAGGTGATAGGACAGCTGATACTTCATTCTTCGACGGCGAGAGGTAAGGAGGGACCGATCGGACACCCCCTGACCACGGACTGTCCAGCGGCTGACTGCTGACTGACTGGCGACTGACCTGCGGCTCAGCGGCGACTGACTGGCGACTGACCAGCGACTGACGCACGTACAGTGCAGCTGACAGACATACAGTTCCTGGGTGATTCTAATACTGGGTTGAAAACCTCACAGACAGCTGTTGCCCGATCTGACTGCGCGGGCGGCGCTGTGCCGGCGCCGGGCGGTGCTGGCAGTGGCTCGATCGGCCGCTGCCAGCCGCTGTCCGGACAATGTCCAGAGTGACCAGCACTGGCCGATGGCCCGCGCGAACAGCGCGACTGGCTCCACTGACCTCGCGCGCTCACCGTAAAGCTGTCCTGCTTGTCCAGACGAGAACAAAACGGCAGACGATATGCCGCCTTCCTGACACCTCCTTCTTACAACAAATACTGTAGACATGCTCAGGACCAAGAAGAGTGCTCTAAAATGTAGAAAAAGACGAAATAAAGTTATCATGATGCACGTTATTCACACCTTTAACATACACGTAGTGAAGCATCCGATTTAAAACGGGAAAAAATCGTGACAGCTTTTTCAGCGACACGTAGGTGAAAGTGAGACTGGCACGAAGTAACCAAAATGACGTGTTTGGATAAGTTCCGTTGCTAAGTCGTTGGGCGGCTTCTCTTATCGCTGCTCGGTATTTTTCGTGACCCGTCTGTTTGACCAGACGCGAGCCAATTCGGCCACGGCCTGACCATAGTCAGTGAGTAAATACACATTAATGCCGAAACAGATATCTGTTTCAGTATTAAGGTGAATATTTGAGAAGACCTATAACAAGATTCAGTCACCGTCATTGCACCACAGCCAGGACCAATCGATGCATAACATCCGTGTGGGGGGCATACGCAGTACGTGAAGAAATCTTCGGCAAGCTTCCGTCGGGCTTGGCAGCCAGCGACACACACTGCAAATGCAGATAACCGGTTTCGTCCGAGATTTTGTATGCAACCGGAGGGGCTGTGGCTGAATGGATTGAGCGACAACAGTACCGCACCAGGGTCCACCATGTTGCCACGTGACGACAGACAGAGGCATGCGTCATGGTCTTGCCAAAGAATAAGAACGCTCATCAAGACTGGTGTATTGCACACCGGCGCTGACACATCACGCGAAGCATTCGCGTGTCGATATGGAGTGAAGTTCCACATTGTACATCACATGTTACAGCTGCGTGAAGTGTGACACTCAGCCTAAAAAAACAAACTGTCAAAAGTGGCATTACGATGCTGGAACATTACAGGGGAATGTATAACACAACTCACGTCCTAGTTTGAAAACTACTGTCCTCTTAATTATCCCTAAAATATGGAAATGACAACAGTGACAACAAAAATGTTTCAATGCATTGCGTGCACATATGAAGAATGGCAACATTCCCTGGGTAACATTCTCTTTCTATCCAATCTTCTATATGAAAATGAGCCATCTTTTTCTTTCCGTTACCAAACAAGTATGTAGCAGCTGTTTTTAACCGTGATCGGTAGCTCGGTTGGGAGAAAGCTGGTCTTTCCGTTCCGGCGATGTGAACTTAGTCGCTTCGGTACCACTGGCCAGATAGGTTAACTTCCTACCACATAGCCATGTTATATCCATGACGACACGTAAGATTTCCGTCTTACACTTAATCAGCCACTATCTGACATGGCAAGATCTGCTGCGGGGTTCAGAGTACATAAAACAACCATTCCTTAGCACGGACCGTCATCACTGACATCGTCGCAGCAAATCGTTGGGACTTAATATAAAAAGTGTCCACATCACAAATGGACGGCTGGATTGGTAAGACACCAGCACAGCACTGCAAAGAAATGCTCCTTGTCCTCCCTCCCATTCCGCCACCCACGTCATCGTTTGGGGGGAGGGGGGGTGCGAGGTCGTAGCATGGGCTAAAATTGCGTCAGATCTCACTGGCACCGTTCTACGGCCCGCCTCGCCATCAGTCCACAGGCCCGAGATACCGGACAGCACAACAGAACGCTTACCTCGCATACGATGCATCGCATCATCACATATTACATCATCATCGGATATTACATCATCGCATATGATACAACGCACATGATGAGTGAACACATCAAACGAAACAAGTCACGTGGACCTCAAGGGGTTGTCCGAATCGTTTTGATGGACGTGAGTGCTTCAGGGGCCGGACTAGAAACGTTCGTTTGGACTTGGAAAACTGGCCACTTCGGTTTTCTCCGAAAACGAGCCGTAGGAAGCCTCCGTGCACTTGGCGCAGCTGCGAAAGCGAAGAAATATAGTGAATATTGGTGATCCGTGTGAAAGTTTGTGTTTTACTACTGCGCAGCAATTCCTTAAACAATTCCTAGCTTACGCTTCTGAGGCGAAATTCTCGAAAAGCTGCCCGTTGCAAGGAGTATCTGAATAATGGATGTATATACACGGGCTGATGCTGTAATGCCGTGGTAAACTAAAACCGGAGACACCATTGTTGTAACAGCCATGAGGTCCAACCAACACATCAACCAAGCTCTGGGATGTTGGTAGTTTGAGGCGCTTCCTTTCGAGCGACATCTTCGATTTATTCTGCAGAAGTCGAGAGACACGCCCTCTTCCCATCCCGGAGAAATCCATGTCATCAGCAAACAAGCCGCCGCTCATCTTTAACTGAACGCTGCCGTCGTTTCGTAGCATCAGCGAGGAACCTTTTCGAAGTTGGCACGGTCAGAACCGTTTTTTCGACGAAGCCTTACCATATAACACATGTGATAAGGTATCACATAGCGAGTATTAAAATTATCTGAAGGTGATAACTAGGGCCGAACCCAGGCTGGTGGGGCAACTGCCCTAACTGCCTTTTAGGCAGCTAGGCACATGACTAACATCCACTGCTCAAATTGGGTAATTCCCCGGAAGTTTCTGTCTCTTTCAGCCCATATTCAATGAGAAGTCCCAGTTTTCCCTCTTTCAGTACCATCTTTCAGACCTCACACAGCCACGACACGATGCCCGTCATTCCCTCGCTTGTTCCCGTCTCCAGTTCACCGACATCCCTGACCGCACTCACCCAGACGACTCCGGCGGCCCCGTGAGCAGGTTGATGGACGAGAAGCTCGCCTCGTTCCTCAGCTTGCCTGAGTCGCGGCAAACCCAGCACTGGTCCAGCTGGCGCATCACCTGTCTCTTGGCGCGCTTCGTCGACTGGCACGCTCTCTGGAACGAGGGCAGCACGCGACGACACGATTCCGCCTCACCATGGACAGGACAGCTATTCGGGTCGACTTCTCTGCCTTCCAGGTGCTTCCGCTTTTCCTGTTGGTCCAGTCGGCACAGGCATAGCCCGAACACGCACATGAAGAAGGCTAAGCAGAGGAATAACGTGCCAGCCACGCGCGTCTGGTAGTCGTTCGGCGTACTCGTCGGCATGCGGAAGGCGATGACGCACAGAAGCGTGCCGGCGGCCAGGAAGAGGGCCCCGAAAATGATGAGCGACATGTGGCAGTTGGCCGCCAGCGCCACGCCCAGAATCGACAGGCCTTCGTTGCTGTCCGGTTCCGGCTGCTCGCGGGGCAGCGGTATGCGTGGCGCCTCGGCAACCGGCGGCGGCAGAGGCACCCGAGGCACCCGAGGCACTGGCTCGTTGCCGCCGGCGCCTGGCGAGGTCGGCGGCGTGTCGGGCGGGGCCGGCTCTATGTCCGGCACTGGCGTGATGGTCAGTTGGATGCTAGTCCAGCTGAAACGACGCACGGCGCCGTCGTCCACGCTGACAACCGGCAACCCGCTGTCGCACATCGTCGCCGCCGACGACCGCCGCAGGCCCGGACGTAAACAGCTGCCGGCGGAGTGGCCCGCTCGTCAGGAGGGCAGCAGCTGTAGCGACAGCATAGTGACAGCCCGCCACCGACAGCAGTCACAACAGTTCACACGGAGCTGCGCCGACCGACCGCCTCGAACTGTTTGTACACTGCAGGAGGGCGAGTACAAACGTTACGTACGGACAAGTAAAAGTAAAGGGGAAGCTCCAGTACAAACATCGAGCAAGAGTGAACACAAATACTGGGGAAAAGCGAGAACAGGCACTGTGATAGAGCGAGTACATGCAATGGGAAACGCGGTTACAGCAGGGAAGGGAGAGTAGGTGTCGACGAAGGGAGAGCGCATACTTCTGGGACCAGCGAGTATACGCACCAGGGAACGGCGAGTTGTGAGGTGTACTCTATTCTATACCGAACTCTGAAATTCAGGATCAGAAGCGTGCTGATACTGTCGGAATCGCCTGAGGCAGAAAACAATGGAGAGCGCCGGATCACTTAGTTGTTAATCCAGCTACTTACAATGTATTTGTTGCTCTTCACGAATGATCACACCTCGCTGATCATGCCATTATCTCAAAGAATACAATTTAAGTCATTCATAAGCAGACTCTTGACGTCATGGAACCAGGTCAGTTCATGATATGCACATTTGTTAAAATGGCTCTCACTGCTAGCGAAATGTTCATTCTTGCCAAGTAAATGTTTCGTTCTTCCCCATTCGTGTTTTTTCTGTTAGCTTTTACATGAGTTGTAGCTGTGATATACATTCACTACTAAGGAATTTCACTGAGAAGAGCAAACTCTTGTCCTAAGACGTCTGGTGCAACATCCAAAACAGTCTTGAACCGCTTCTTTGTTGTGAGCCGCCCAAGCCATTCTCTGCCACAAATATTTTGCGATATAAAGCCTCTGACCGTGTCACATTTTTCGATGACAATTAAATATATTATTATACGGCACGGCTGAAGACTCTCCAAAAGCACCTAGCGTCGCAAGCACCACGGGTGCGAAGACACAATAACCGAACAACAGCGAACACTGAGTCCCCGGCACGTCCCCCGGGCCCCTGTCACAAACGTCAGGTCCAGCTGGCACAGGGCCAAGCCCCTGACGCCAACATTTTTCCCTTGTCACGAACACCGGACCCCTGCGACGAGCGTCAGGCAAGCCTGATACAAACACCAGGTTCCCAACAGCACATACACCAGGCCCCTAGCACCACAAACATCGGAACCATGACAGGACTTTTGGTCCACGGACATGGACAATGGAGCTATCATAATTGGTGCTGGAACCCTGACACCAAAACCTGACCCCTACCGCGATGAGCATCGGGCCACTGGCACAGACACCGGACTCGCACAGTAAGCACCGGACTCCAGCACTGTCGAGAGTAGGCCCCTGGTACAGACAAGGGGTCCTTGACACGATCGCGGGAAACTTATAGACAACCTGTGAGTGTCAAAGACTGGTTTTCCTGTTTTATTCCTTGCATTTCAATTTTAATGACAGATTCTGGAGCCGCCACGCCACCTCTGGTACCGAGCCTCTTCAAAAATTTCGGGAGGGGCACGTACCCCCTGGGACCCCTTGGCCGGGCTACTGGTCTAGACCATCCATTCCCCAGAAAGTATGACGTTAGGCAACTGGCAATGACAAGAAGCGGCCTAAAATCCTATTTAATCTCCCGACCTCCCAACAACTTTTCGGAAATTTCTCTCTCTCGTTCTGAAACGCGTACATTGCTTCACTCGGCCGTACTCGGTCCCTTTCCCGTGTCTCGAGCAGAGCGGCCGCTGGTGGATGGGGCCTCGCATTTGACATCAGATATGGCCGGCCAATCAGCAGTAAGTAAAACATCGGTCGGCCGGCGCATGTGTACACTTAGTTGTGTGCGCTTAGTCGAGACCGAGAGCCGTTCCGTCGATTTTCGACATCTCTGAAAGCCATGTTGCTATGCGGGGCGCGGGCAATTGGGGCGGAAAGATCAGTTAAGCTCTGTACAAGGCAAACGCTCAGCCACAGTCCGGACTCCCGATCGCGCGAGCGTCGGTGTGTATGTACATATCGCTGGAGACGGACTCAAGAAGTGCTTGTTCATCGTGTGTCGAGCGGACGGCGGCGCAAATTGCTGGCGCGAGATATGTCCCAGCAGACGTGTATCTGTTGATATAAAATACCTGTCCTGACTAGTTCCTGTAATACAGATCGAAAAACCGGAGAGAAAACGACTATTTTGCCAGCTCCCAGCGATGCCTGAATGACAGACTTAAATTTATAGGCGGTAAAGTGTCGCTTTCATTCTCTCTGTGAAAATACGGGATACCTACGCCACAGCGCACCGAACTGAGCATCACACAAGCCGTTCCACATTCGTAAGCAGGTTGCAGCAGAAATTCGCAAAGGCCACTGTCGTCAGGTCACTTAATTTACAGCGAAACACAAAATTACCGAGAAAGCGCAAAAAATTATGTGTTTAACAACAAGATACTAAACCGAGCAGATTTGTAACGTTGTCCATGTGTAACATGTGTAAGACCCGGCATCTGATTCTGCGTAGGCTGATTAACCCACCCCCCCTCTGGGGGGAGGGCGGTTGACCGCCCCTTGAGGTTTTTCTAGGATTGCGAGAGAACGAACAAACGCAGCGACAAAAAAACTTCGTGTAGCTTTGCATATCATTTTTACACTTTGTGTCAAAGTTTTGAACTCAGGCCAAGTCGGGTGGTCAGGTCTTACGTCCTAGTCTTACGTCAGGTCTTAGGTCAGGCCAAACGCACTTATATCCAAAGAAGTTTAGCGCCCTGTAGCTTTTTTGGAAAAAAAGATATCGCAATAATACTTTTAGGGATTAGAGATCTTGAGAGATGCAACACATCTGCTATCTAAGATTTCTCGGAATTTTCGGGTTCATTGACCTAAGGTCAAGCCCATTTTTAAGACATGTCGTCATTTTCCGGAAATTGGCGGAATTTTTCATAGCATTTTTAGTGTGAAGTGATGCCGACATATAGTTACCGTCAATGGGCAAAGTGTCAATGACTTCCAGCCATTGGCCTGAGGTCAGTTCACGAATAACTGATGTGAACCAAAATGTACCATCGTCAAAATCAGCGATGAATTACTCAGAATGGGTAGAAAATGGCAGAACTGACTTGCACAGACACAAGAACCTCACAAAGTTTAAAAAATTGTATATTTTGGAAATGAACATACTCTCACGAATAAAGCTACGTCAGTTGTGTAATTGGTAACTTATGAATTTTTCCAAAATTTAGGCATGAAAACCATAACAAGAACCACTAAGATCAATGAAATTAACATGGATAGGCTTATAATAAATGAACGCTAAAATTAGTTCCTGTTAATTTCTTACTGCGTACGGCTGCGGCGCCCGCCGACAACCGGCGTGAAAATTGCCTTGTCTTTAACTCAACGTTTCTGTGTATATATTGAACAAATCTGAGAAATTAGACGCGTATCGGCATCTGCAGACCTTTACCTGTGCGTTGGTGTCTTTACCTATGTGTTATTAATTACAATCTTTGAGATTCAGGCCATTTCTCGGTCTCATACAGTTGGCTATGGGAAAACATATATAGGGCGTAAATGGCTTACACATTATCCAAAACTAAAAATGAGACCAGTTTCGAGCTCTTCTTGTCACGAGCTTCCCAACGATGTACTTATTTTTATCGTGCGACCAAACGTTCGTGAATTAGAAGAGGGTGGTCAACCGCCCCTCAGTCGGGCGTGATCGCCGCCGACCCACAGCGAAGCGCGGGTTAAGCCCGCTTATTTGGCCCTATTCTCCAACCCGAGCTCTGTAACGATCCGAACGAACTGGACAATTTTCTCCAAACAACTCGCCAGTCAGTCATTGCCACAACGAAACGAATGCCAGTATCCGGTGTGAACCTCGCTCCACTACCTCACGGGTGGATGTTCAGCAGATGATAAAGTTACAGCTGACGAGGCCCGACGACTTCGACCACAGCCTCCCCCCCCCGCTCCCTACCCCGGCACACTCCCCATTCTTTTGGCAGCCGTCGCTATTCCTTACCTAGTGATGTGGGTATGGCGCCTCAGCAAAGCCGGAAGCGGCGCGGCTACGGCACGTTCGCGGGGCGACGTGAGCCTCTCAGACCGGCTTGCCGGCGGCGGCTGGAGCCGTGGCACTGGCCGCCGCCTGTTGCCGCGCCGCAGTCACCCGGATCGGACGGCCATGTCGCCGGTTACCCGGGCGACCGCGAGACGCCGAGCTGGCGCAGACTGCGCTTCTCGGCCGACGGCTCTCAGAAGCGGCGGTCGCGCCCGCCGACCGAGCCGCTCAACCAGCCCCGTTTTTCAGCTCTTTTCCAGTTTAATCACGCCACGAACAAAGGAGTAATAGCGGTTTACCTCGCTCATGTGGAACGGCCCGAAATGCCCCTCCTTGACGACGTGCGTGGTAAATGTTCAATGGCTTTTTGCTTTTCGATGGTAAAATAGCGTGTAAATTTGCTGATGATGCGTGTCAAGGAAACCAATTTTATAAGCACAGCTCAGGGATTCTTCAGACATAGGCCATCACATGAGTTTTTTCTCGCTCCTTCACAGGCTATCTGATTCATTTGATAAAATATTTTGCCGTAGGCGCGCTTGGGACGGAGAGAACACAACGAAGACTAGCACGTCTCCGAATGCACACCGACATGTGACATACTATTAGATTATCTGAACCCATTGTCGTTCATCTGCAGCCGGAAAGGAAGGGGACAAAAGGGAGGGTGCTGCCACCTTCCCCGCGAGAATTTTCGTACACTGCTGGCAATCGACCAGCATCAAGAACTTGAGATTTGCATAAGCTGACCTGACATCTTTTCCATATCTTTTTCCAAAAGACCAAGGTCACGCCAGGTAACCGAGTTATGACATCATTCTCGGGGGTCTGCAAGCCTTTTTTGTATGTCTGAATCCCAATTTAGCTTCTTCCTCGGAAATCTGATGTGTTGTGAAGCCAGTTTTTGATACAAAACCGTTGGGGCATACGCTGGACAATATATTAGAGTATTGAAGATCAGTGACTCTTCCCTAGTCATGTCAGGTCGCTGAATCAACGTGATCTCAACATGGAGTTCAGTTCAGGATCGGAGTCAGGACACTGTTTTTGGATGGCATCTCAGGCCATCTTTGACACTATCGAATTTAAAAAGTGATTGTTAAAACAGAATCGTCAAGATATAACTGAAAAGGTTACATGAGCGTAAGATGAATTACTGGGAAACACACAAAAATGTTTCTGTTGATATGAGACCATTTCATAAGGGAGAGCAAGGCTAAAAGTTAAAATTCGTTTTTTATGTCCGTATCTTAAGCGCGTAACTTTCCAAATGACAGTTCGGATCATTTATGGTCCAATACAATGTCCTCTAATTGTGTTCAAGTTCCAGGTCGATATCAGGTCGGGGCACGGAACGATGACCTAATATATCCGCTTGTGTACCCTATATCACGACGGCCATAAATGGGAATGTTAGAAATATCGTCGATTTAAATAAATCGAATCTTTTCCAAACACTACGGAACGAATTAAAGGTCATGAGAATCCAACACCATTTTAGGCCATTTAAGGTCACAGTTTGCCAGATCACCTGATGAACATGTGACCATGACAGTTTCCCATTTTCATGGCCCTGGCGTCACATACGCCAACATGGTACAAACAATGCAGTACGATTTCTACTTCTTAAGTATCACATGAGGAGCAGAAGTTAAAAGATATATTTTCAGCTTTTGTGTTAATTCAGTTTTTTAATATTCTTCCTATTTCCCAAAGCCAGTACACTTCTACAGATTTTCTCAAAATTCCAAATGCATGCGTCAATGGAAAAGTCCCATCGATGACTTTTCGATTCATGCCAATTGCACCAAAATCAGACTATAAATAGTGGAGTTATAACAAGTCAAAATCTATCCCTTTCTGGGTTTGCTTTTGCCCCTCTGTATCCACCAGTTTAAATATCTGTAAAACTTCTTCGTATTAAAATGTAATTTACATCAAATCAAATCGACTGTCGTGTGTTGCCATGGAATCAATCCGGTAATTCTCTTGATTTCGGGGGGGTAACTGTGGGTATGGGTGTCGGTATCGGTAACGTAATAGGTAAGGGAATCTGGTTAACAGCCGGCAGATCTTGTACGCCAATCTTTTGTCAGGCAGCTTGGCTGGCAGTGACGCTTGACTTCACATGACATGGATTTGCGTTAAAGCTGAATAATTCATATTTTGAAGCATACAACAGTTATGAGCCTGTTCCATATATTTGCATTTTTATTTCATTCAGTTTCGTTACCGATTCCAGATGGGTGAACAGAACAAACAAGTCATGATACCGTCGACGATTTGTTCTCGACCACTACTGGCAATCCCGGGGGAATCCTCCCCATCCCCAATATTCAGAGATTTAACATCAGGCTTATGGCAATGACTGGAAGTAACTCTGGAATCCTTTGTGGACCTCACTAATTTTCTGAAATCTCCCGCCATGCCCATGACTTCTGTTTCGTGTTATGCAGGACACAACTAGCAACTGCGCAGGCCAACACTTGACAGATAATATGAGCCGGCAGCAGCCCGATGAATATTTGCATTCATGCACAAAAAAAGCATCTTCTGCTTCTATTCCGGCACGTTACCGGTTCGATCATTTTTGGAATGGACGTTCAAACCCAACCGTATGCTTTCGGCGGCAGAACCATGACAACTTGCACAAGTTGGTGCAGTGTTTGTTCCCCGTAGCAAACAGTGCCCAAAATGTATGCCAACCCAACCTTATTCGTAAACGACGTATTACAGCGGTGAAATCGAGGGGTTAAACGGTCACTAATCATTACTTTTCAGCATAACGTTATTTCAAAGCTTGGCTGGAAATGTTTCATGTTGTACATGTCTTTTTTAAATCGTGTGAACCTCCTACCAAAATCTTGGTTATATCTTCACTAATGGAGAAAAATTCATTAATTCTTAGCCGTGTTATCATGGGGACATTTAAGAAATGTTCTCGGTCCATTCAAGAATGAGAGGAAAACAAAGACATGTATGGAAATAAGACATTTCGACATGCGCGCTCTCGCGCGATTTTTTTTTGCCTTCAAAGTTCACACATTACGCATACATACACAAGCAAACCCTTCCGTCTGCACCGGAATCGCCCCTCGTCCAAAACCAATTGCACGTTTCCGCAGATCACGTCATTTCGTGCTTTCACATACCTTCGAGCCGAATGGACTGAGACTACTCAAGATATTCGATATGTCCATTGCCGCAGCTCTGCCGACACAAAAACCGACTTAGGGTGGCGCTGAACGGTCGATAACCACAGCTGCAGTCGGATTATGTTGGCGCACGGCGATGGAGCCACTTAACCCGCGTCCAGCCGGCACCCTGACGTAGACGGCCGGAGCCCGGGGGGAGGGCGTTTCGACTTCCCCTCCCGTCTATCTCGCGAACAGAACACCGAAGAAAAGTAGAACATCATCAGAAATCTCGCCACGAGTAAGTTCCAAAACGCTCAGAATGTTTGGAAAATTTGGGAAAATAGTGCAACTTTTTGGTCCTTATGTGTAAAAAAGACAGTTTTAAGAACAACTCTAGCTCTGCCCCTAATAAAGCTAGAGCAGTTTTGAGCATGTTTATGGAAAGCTCACAGATTGTGCATTACGGCCATATATAATTTAGAGCATGCACATTATCAGATATTGCATCAGGTGACCCGATAGAATGCCATTTTTAAATAAGTATATTTGCGAGGTTTTTAAATGTCGCTGTCGAGTTGTCGTCCATGTATGTTTCCGGAACGGGAGGAAACATCTGTGCGAACATTCTTCTAATTGCGACAGACTGGAATGCCAATGACCCAACGTGACCTGACTTTACTTTGTAATCCGACCTAACAAACAGGTGTTTTCTTTGCTTCATTTCACGTTCCGTCGAGGATCAATAACAAAACAAACAAAAAGGCAAAGAATACCTTTGGAATTCCTTGGATTCCACAATCGTGATCAATAGGGTTCTACATAAGGTCGATCACATGACTTGACCTGACGTAGGATTACGATCTAATTTGATCCACCCTTGGGTTTCATCTTTATATTCCTAAATCTGTCAATGACTCCTTGAATAAACCAGTGATAAAGCTGGACATCTGGATATGAACTCAATTTGTACCACGGTGACCTCGCATGACCTTAGGTGACCTAAGGTCATTTCACAGCATGGAAACGTCTTGGCGCGAATTTGCACTATAGAATCTACATCAGTGTTTATTTTTAACCCAGAAATCATGAAAACGGTGTTTCAGACTTCTGTTTGCCAGTTTACCCCAAATGTGACCTGGCCTGACTTCATGACACTTGATGTGGGTCACCACTGCTTGCTGTGTTTAGTCACTCCCTTGACCCAGGAATGCATTCCAAGCACCAAGAATGCATTTTAGTTTCTACCTCGGTGACCTTGCATGACCTCAGGTGACCCAGGGTACTTTCACAGTTTGGAAGCATGTTGATGCAATTTTGGACTGTACAATCGACTTCAGTGGCTATTTTTTACCTCAAGGACTATCAAAACAAGGTTTTAGACTCCTTTTGCTGGTCTGTTCCAAATGTGGCATGACCTTATGACCCCTCAAATGGATCAACGCTATTTGCCGTGTTTAGTGACTTCCGTGGCCCAGGAATGCATTTCAGGCACCAACAAGCCGAAGAAACGGTTCATAAACGTTTGAAATAGGGAAATAGGATACCTGACCTTGACTTTCACAACAAATCTGGGATAACTCAGTTCTTCGGAATGTCCTCGATTACTATCTCTGAAAGTTTGATGTTGATCGACCTTACGGTATGATTTGTAGGTGACTAAAAATCAGAGGTTGACCTTTTTTACGTGACCTAGGTCAATAACCTGACAGGACCGGAAGTTAAAATTCTACAGGACAGCGCAAAGAATGTAAAAAGGGTACGGAAAATTTCGGCACGCTGCGCGCGCTGTTTTTCTGCTATCACAAAAAGTCCATATGGGTGGGAACGTCGAAACCCCCCCCCCTTCCGCGGTTGGGCGTGGATTAAGAAGCGGGACCTCTAGTCATTATTGGAGCAAGAAAGGAGACCTTTTTATATGAGTTGGCCACAGATTGAGATCTCTGGCCGTTGGTGGACCACATCTGCATCCAGCAGTGGTTGGACACCACTCATGCCCAGGAGAGGGACGTCTGGCCTTCGGAGCTCTGCACTCGACAGGGTACAGCCTCCGCGGAACTCTGCACTCGACAGGGTACAGCCTCCGCGGAACTCTGCACTCGACAGGGTACAGCCTCCGCGCTTCATACAATTCAGGCCCTGTTTTCAATAGGAATTAGACTTCGTGCTCCACAGGATGCCGACTCTCTTTTCAACAGGAGACAGACGACATCCCCAACAGGATACAGAATTCATAACCAACAGCAAATTGACTCCATCCTTGAGAGAAGACAGACCCCATCACCGGTACAGGGCAGACTCCATCTCCGGTAGCAGACCGACTCCACCCCCAACAACAAACAGATTCTGTTCTCGATTCGATAGCGTCCCCACTGCTTCGGCTACACAGCACCGACTGCAGCCTCAGGCCATCCTCAGTGACCTCACCTACCCATCACACGGCACCGACTGCAGCCTCAGGCCATCCTCAGTGTCCTCACCTACCCATTACACGGCACCGACTGCAGCCTCAGGCCATCGCCAGCGTCCTCACTGCTCTGCACCTTCCGACGCCGTGGACACCGGTATAACGTGGAGGTGAGATATGACCGGTTTGACAGTCCTGTTTACACTCACCGCACCGCTTATCAGCAGTGGCGCAGACGGTGCGGAGGATACGGGAGCACTTACCCAGCGCCGCCCCCCCCCCCACACGAAATTTTTAGAGGCTCCTGGTTTCGGTATCTGCCACATTAAAATTTAAAATAACAAGGTGTAAAACCAAAAATCGGTTCGTTCTACACACGGCCTATTTACAAGTTCATCGAGACTCGCATGCCCGAGGCCCTGTGTCCCTCCCATGGGCCCGGTAGCCTCGGTGATAGGGCCCGACGTCTGTACGAGGGGCCCAGAGTCATGGCTGATGATGCTGCCCTCAGCGTTTGTGCTAGAAGCCCGATGATCGTTGTGCTAGTTATCAGGTGTTCGTTGTATGGTCCCGGCACCAATGGCAACAGGCCCCTATGTCTAAGCCAGGGACCTTGAAACCCCGCCGGCCTGGCGTCCGCGCCAGAGACCGGGCCTTTGGGTACTGGTGGCCCTGTGCCAGGGGATCAGTGTTCGCGTCAGGGTCTTCCCCTGCATAATAGGCGCCTAACGTTTGTGTCAGGGGCCCGGTGTCAGTGCCCGGGAAAAAGTGTTCATGCCAGGAACACGGCGTTTGTATCAGAAACCTGGCGAGCGTGCCAGGGACCCGGTGTTTGCTGTGCTTGTGTTTTGTCGTTCACTTACAAGTCGCCGTGTGCGCGGTGCCAGGGGCCGAGATGCCATGCTAGGAGCGCGTGGTGTTCGTTTCAGGGTCCCGGCGCTTGGGCCAGGCGCCCGGTGTCTGAAGTGCTAGGAGCTCGGTGTCCTGGTAAGTTTAGGTGTCTGTTTTATGGTCCCAATTTCGAGGCCGGCAACCGTAAGGTCAATCCTGCATTATTCGCCTTTTTCTGTGCAAACGCATCTTTAATCTACAACTACAACCACAAGCGTGCAGCTTCATTCTGACGCCAAGAGTAATTTAACAACGCTAAAGCTGGACTTTATCGCTTACTTCCCTCGTATGAAATTGGTAAGTCTATGACGATGCTCGAAGTACTGTCCCTGTCCGCCGTGTTCAATCTCGACTATGAATTCTGAGTGGTCCAGGCTAACTGTCGTTGCGGTTCCAATGACATATTTAGTTGCTGCTAAACTTTACGTCTCCACAGTTCGTAAAATTAAAAGACGATTTTTGGTCCGAAAGTACTAAGATGAATATTTATCACCTGAACGCTTTGTCCGTTCAAAGCATTTTTGTGCATTTCTTTACACGACTCCCTAAGGAAAACTGTTTCCAGCTAGGGGAGGGGAACCCGTGGAAATGAAGTGAATGAAATATGAGGATTCTTTCGTTCTAAGGGGGGCCCGGTCGTGGGAAGGGGTTCCGACCTATGCAATCCCGTCCCCTTCCCCGCAATGAAAGTCTGGCTGCGCCACTGCTTATCGGCATGGCGAAGCCGTGCACACTATCTTGACCCAGGTATCCAGGTACCCAGGTATCAGGGCGACTGCAGTGGCCGATACGACTGGGTGGTTACAGCCCAACAGAGGTCATAAAAGATGACGCTGCACCACCGACCTGGGACGGCGCGCCCCAGTCTGTCACCAACGCAGGTCTGCGGTGCAATATCGAGAGAGAAACTCGCCGGTTGGAATCCGAGCCGCCGGTGACTGTGATAAGGTGCCGAGAGCACTTTTCATGATGGAATTGGAAATATTGATTACAGCTGCGGAGTTCTGCAGAAAATATGTGATGCTAGCATCCGTTTGAGGGGCAATAAAGGGAGGAAATAGAATTTCGTCTTTGATCTGTTGTTTCTTTTTTTACATCACCGATCCAAGTGGAAACAAATCGTTCGGAAGACACATCGAAAACTGGCAGCAATCTAGCAAGCTCGAAACACAGTCGCTGCTCTTAAAATGCCGCCAATTCCATTAACTTGCCTTCACTCAGATTTAATCATTCCGTCATCACACTTTGCCAGGGAATTCTGGCCTATCTGTGAATTTCTTGGCTTTTCCTGAGACATGGCTCATAAAATCTGCCGATGTACGGACCAACGACCGTCTGCCTTTGCAAATATATGCGTTACAATGAACTGTCACCGGATTGCTCCCGACCGCCAAGGATCCTCGGTGACAATAAGGCATGATACCTGCCAAAGTTAGTTCTTCTTGCATCA
Source organism: Capitulum mitella (assembly GCA_030062745.1). Classification (NCBI taxonomy): domain Eukaryota; kingdom Metazoa; phylum Arthropoda; class Thecostraca; order Pollicipedomorpha; family Pollicipedidae; genus Capitulum; species Capitulum mitella. The sequence continues at coordinate 35,217,013 of CP099839.1, forward strand.
AAAACAGATTCTTCTCCTGAGGCAGCGAGTGCTAAGTTAGGACTCACCACAGGTTACCTTGCATAAAACTAATGCCATCAAAAAAAGAGAAATGTTTTTCCCAACGTTTTAACGTAAGCTGTTGAAGACGCGCCGGCCCAGATATCATTTTACGGTTATTGACATAATTATGACAGCAAATGAAATGCTTGAGTTGTTTTCGTCATGACGGAATCCGTACTTTCTTAGGATTTATTACCCCGCAGCTAGCTGCTCACGAGAGTGAAACGGGACATTTTGGGGTCGCGGTAACGTCGATAAATGAATGCCTGAGGCCAACAGCATCGCCAGGAAAATGGTACAGACGTCAGTCCTCCTCCTTTTCCACAATGCTTTTCCATTAATTGACTTTTATGACTTGATAAGGGTATGAAAGCACGAATTTTCTACAGCTTTGCTTTTGCGTTTTGTAATCGGTTTTCCTGAACGCTTGACATACGAGAATCATAAGTCCTTGTGCTGCGGGAAGGTATTAAATACCTCCTCGTGCGAATACCTCACGTGTGTAGCACTTAAAACTAGGTGCCTTATCACATTTTGGTGAACGAAGTAAAGGGACTAACTGTATTCCAAGTTAAGCAAATAAACGGTGATTCATTACGAAACGTACATGTACGCACCTGAATGAGCACTGCAACACTCTAAACGGGCATTTTCGCACAGTCGTCTTAGGAGGCCTGTTATCCATGCAACGGGATAGTTGTAACACTGATTTTTACAAACCATACGGAGGTGGGAAGTATCTAAGTAAGCCAACCAAAGAACGCCAGACCGAAAGCACGCAGCGGCGGCGACAAGCAGAAGCCACACGGCTGGGTGGCGGTACTCACTTCATGCGCACACGGCCTGCTGGGAACGGCTGGCGCAGCGGTGGGCGGCCAGCTGCGCCGCCGGGAGAAGCCCCACTGGCGGAGCGGCGCAGTCCGCTCCTGGCCGCCAGGCGAGCCGGTGAATTTTTCACCGGGCCGCTGGTGTCGTGCCGGCCCGGGGACCGGTCGAACGGACGCCGGCGCGCGTCCGGCCGCCGCCAGATAGCGGCCGCATGCACCGGCCGCATTAGCGGGCAGGGGCAGGGGCGGTCGGCCGGCGCCGCCCTCAGACGCCGACCTCTGGCGACCCGGCTGACGCTGCAGGTGAGGCGGACGCCACCCCGGCGATGGCATGACAGGTGGTGAAGGCTAGGGATCAAGTGGAGTGTTGTATTCTTGCGTTATGTTTTTGAAAACGATTTTTGTGGCCGACATTCCTCGGTGCTTCGCGAACAAGGCTCCATGGCATACGCCACGGGACTCGGCGGCATGAAATTACATCGGGCATCCTACACGGAGTCACAGGCAGCCAATGTAAGACACGAGAACTCCGCTGGCTTTGAATGCACAAGTTTCGAAACTTTTGGAACGGTTGGCAAAGCAAAGCTGGCAACACGGGAACTCCGTTGACTTTGAGGAAATTTTTTAAAGTTTCGAAACTTTTGGAAGGGTTGGCAAAGCAAAGTTCGCAAACGGCGCCGTCGACCCCAAAGTTCTTAAAGACAAGCCAGATCTGCCGACGCAAATTGGGCAGATCCGCACTTAGAATCGGGCGACATGCGAAGGTCATGGGCTTTGTTCTGATCCGGAAGACCTGATCTGCTGCAAGAGCCCGATTGCCTCTGCCCCTCATCGATTCGGGACGGACGTGAATGATTGGCCGCTGCTGAGCCGGCTTCAGAGCTGTGAAGCCACATTAATTTTCTATCCAGCTTGCTGGAGAAGCCTCGACCTGACGGCCCGGCAGCGTGCCCGCGTTGCCGGCGACAGACCGGCAGACCGGAGGTGATCGATCCGGACGTGACTGGCGGTGGACGGCACAGGTTCCGCCATCCCACCAGCCTCGTTGCCTCGTCGCCGGCTGTCGGTCGACTGTGGCGGCCCGGAGCAGTCTTCCTCTGCCTTTGCCGTCTTGGTAAATGTTTGAATCGATGCTCACAGGCTAGAGATACATGAGCATCATTTTACAACGGCTTTAGCCGGCACACTTTAACTGCCATAGACTCTGGTGTTTAGGCGTAGAGGAGCTCCCTGCGGTTGTCTGACAACTCCCAGTCTGCCACAATATTTAATCCAGCGTCATCCGATGTGTCGGGAGTTTCCCCCTAACTGCCGGTCTCCGTCAGCCGGCCGGAAACAGCCCACGCGTCAAGCTTGGTCCCCCAATCAGGACAAGCGCCACGCGCCCGCCGGGCTTGGCCAATCGCAATTCAGCCACGCGCTGCACTGAAGCTTAATCTCCCAATAATCCTTGGGAATGATTTTCTTGTTGCAATCTTACTGTTAGTGTATCTGTATCTGTAGGAGCGGACCATACATATCCTCAGCTTCTTGCTCAAACATGGCTTCATCTGCCAGTCACGAAACAAAAAGTTCGAAGCTGTCCTTTTTATGGGTCACCTGCGGCAATCTGTGGTATTCCTTCAAGTATGACGCATCGACTTTCTCCCTCACCGAACACATAGAAGACGAAAACTTTTAACATGCCTGTCTCAAATTTAAGCTAAAGGTAAGTTTCTGCCCGACGAAATCGCGAACAATCCTTTGTATAATTGCCACCAATGTAAAGAATGTATCATCCTGTTTCTAACCTTACTTTCCACTACTTGATTGTCTAAAAAATAACAACAAAATCGTAACGATAACGTGCCACTGAGTAATACCGTGCTGCAGTCGACTGGCGGAGAACAACATTATTCCGCGGCGGAAAATGTAGTGCCACCAAGGTTAAGGTTATTGACATCAAGGATGTGTAGACCGTGCATGCATCTTCAAGCGATTAATGACGTCATATATATGCAAATTCTATTTTGTTGCCACAAACTGAACTTGGAGGAACTGCTGAATTATTCCGCCGTTATATTATTGTATTAGATAATTGTTGGGATATCTGATATCAGTATTATTACATTATGACATTTAATACTCGTTAGATTACGTTAGGTTGGGTTGTGCTGGGCTAGGTTAGATAAGGTGAGGTTAGGTTAGGTTAGGTATGGTTAGGTTAGGTTAAGTTGGGTTAGGCTAGGCTAGGTTAGGTTACGTCAGGTTAGATTAGGTTAGGTTACTATGTTAGGTTACGGTACATTTTTATTTATTGTCTTATTTATTTCACTTTCACAATTGTTTTATTTATTTCACTTCCTAATATTTTTCAGTTTTGTTCCGTGACTCCTTTTGAGATATTTTATTTCACTTTTTATTTTTACTTTGTATTTTTTAAATTGCAAGTTCACTTTTCCATCCTTGTAATATTTTTACTTTATTATTATTATGGTTGTTTGTTATTATTATAACTACTATTTTGTTATTATTATTATTATTATTACTTTTATTTTTATTATTATACAACGACTAGCTCTTTCACTTTAAAGATAATTTATATCGCATTAGTTATTTCTCTAACCTTTTTTATTACTCTTGATTGGACCTTAAGTCCGACCGACGACCAATCAGCGTCGAGATCTCACGTAAACAAACTATTTAACGCAGAAACGTCAAAAATCCCTACGCGAGCGTCTGGCGGTTACCATACCAGTGACGACGCAATCTGTTTCCGGGGAAATAATCTGTGTTTCAGGTTTTTCCGGCTGAAATCGTAAGTAGTAGTTATCAGTATTGCATTTGAAACGCCATGCAACCACTACTAAGATTATTTTCCCTCGAAGTAAGCGCTCGGTCAAAATCTTACTGTTGACCCAGATTTGTATTCCTGGAGATTGGCCACTAAACTATTCACCTTGTAAGCGGAACTCTCCAGTTCTTTGCTTGTTCCTGCGCTGATCGGTCTGGCTTTCCGGATGTCTTCAGTTTGGTACCTGACACGTCTGTCGGGTCCGCCATACTTCTGCAGTTCCTCCCTGGCTTTCTTATAACTTGTATCCCATGTCCGTCAGCCTGTTCCTGTCCATCGGTCTCAGAGACTCTGCTGACAGGTAGTTTTTTTGAGCTGAATCATCCTAAATTTCTCCGAGGTGTACTCATTTCCCACGAAGGCATCGAACGTACACTCTCAGTCCTCTTCATCCACTCATCGCTGAAGACCGACAACTTCGGAAGCTGGAGTAGCAGTAGGTTCTGTCCAGTCGGAAGAATTCTTGGTGTTTGCTTTCATCGCTTGTCACAGCAGTACTTTCTTGAGACGATCCAATGTTCGAACTGCTGATGTCACAAACACTGACCTGTTTCCTGTTCGCAGATAAGGTTTTTCCTGCCTGTCGCCGGTTTCGGATACGACTAATCGCTTCTTTGGATGCCACCGTCATATCAGTTTCCACCTAATCATACTATGTCCAAAGCCCTCTTGCAGCGTCTTGGTCTTCACCGTGGTATGAAGCCAGCGCTTCTGTCACCTCTAGCATTTTTCCACCGTGTGTCCATGTTCGCCTCCAGCCCCGACTGTGTTCTGACTGCCAGTTTTTCATCATTGATTTACTTATTCAGATTATTTTGGGCCTGCATGGATGTTTTAGGACCCATGCCTTCATTTTCCTCAGCCTAGCTTGCTCAGCCTCGTTAGGATCCATTTCTTTATTTGTCATTCCGCTGCCTATCGTCGCGTTCCTACCAACACGGTCTTGCGATTCAGTGACGCGAAGGCAAAATCAATGGTTTAATACTCGACTTAGCTTGACTTACTGCTTAGCTCAACTTTACTTTCTTCATCTGTTCAAAACCCAACATCCAGCTGGTCAGTAACCAACGGTCGCAATCGTCGGAATCCAGTTCAATGAACGGCCCAAATTTAAGTCAATGAGCAGCTCGCATCTGGTCACTGTCACCAAAGTGTTAATGAGCTTTTCTTCATGCTCACGTTGTGTTTTTTCTGAATCGTAATTACAAGGTCGGATCCTTAATGAGCCCTTTTGTTACGTCCGCATCCCCGTTAACAATATTGCTTAACTATCTTAACCCACGCAGTGGAAGGGGGTTTCGCACTAACGTGCACTGGAAGGGGTCTAAAACTGCCCCCCCCCTTCCGATCTGGGCAACGGAAAGAGCTAGAGACATGAAATTTTGTGGAAAGGGCGGGGCCATAACGATTTATATTGTGTGCAATCTTCCTGACCTTAGGTCGATATCTTCAAGGTCAAATGGGGTGGGAAAGGTCAATTTTGGACACTTTGGACACTTGTGGTGACTGGTGATATGAACCATCAAGTGATATGCCGAGTTACTTTTTCACTGCCTATGTGAGACGGTCAGTGAAGCCATTGTTAGGCTCCTAAAGTCTCACATCAAGTTCGGGCACTCCTCACAAGACGTCAGCCGTCGCATGGTCAAGGTCAAGACCGAACGTCTCCCGACCAAAATAAGTGGGCTGTCCACTAAATCGCCTGAGAGTGCGGAGCGTCCTACATCGGGGAGTCAGGTCGACCAGAAATCGCACGGATGAACACCAAGCGGACATGACTCACGGTCGCACCGATAGTTTGTGAACTCCACGCCCATCAGTGCAAACAGGATTTCAGCCCCCTAAACGCTACGACACTAGCCACCGAAGTGAAATGGAACAATGGACCATCGGAGAAGCGATCGAGATCCGGAGAATGCCGTCCTGAACAGAGGGGTGGGGAAGGCTAACTGAAATCCATTTTGGGACCTTGCTTAAGCGTAGCCATTTTTCGCATGGCTTCTTGTTAGCACTAAATTTTTTGTGGCGTTATTTGCATTGAGAGGTGTTTTAACGAGAGGGAAGAGTTTTTACAACGTACACAGTTCGATGAACGCGAATGAAAAAAATCATGGAATGGGAGATAAGCTGCTTGTAAGCGTAATGGAAATACCCCACGGCCAGAATCTGGCTCAAAGACTATCGGTAATGCACACGAACCATTTTCCCCTTGTCTGATCTCGTTTTTATCTTGTCTTTATCTTATTCTCATCGTATTTTTTAACATAGTTCACACACATATATATATATATATATATATATATATATATATATATATATATATATATATATGAGCACTTAGGGCAAAGTGCGTTCGGTTGACATGTTGTACCTATATACGGTTAGTCTGCATCCACAATAACTTTATTTTTGATACAGGACAGCGAACGCGGTTAGCTGAAGTCAGGGGACGAATGCAGGATTTTGTGGGCTTTTTATGGCCGCAAAATTTGCACCGAAAGGGCGCCGAAATCCCGCCAAACTCTATCGGTGCTTTTTCGGCGCCAGGCGGCCCATGCACCATCGTATGGGCGCGTCTGAGTCTTCTGTGTCCTGTCTGTGCCACATAACTCTGTTAACGGCGCATTTTTAAGAACGGGGAACACATGAGTTGTATTATGGCTGCACAGCACTCTGTGTTACAGAAGCTTCTTCACAGTATACGCGCGCACATGACCTGTCACATATGCGCACAGTGTCACATAAGCGCTCTTTAACCTTAGTCGGTCGGGAGGATCACGAGAACCCCCCTCCAACATTTCGATGATGGCCAGAAGACAAAGACGTGCAGATACATGAAGCTTGGGTGTCGTTTCATGCATCACTTTCACATGTTGTGCCAATTTTTCGACTTGGGGTCACAAAGACGCGGGAAGCGTGGAGAGGGGCAGCTGGCCCCCTCCCAACTTTTTGACATTTAGCATTGCCCCTATGGGTGTTGGCTACTAGAATTGGTCCAAAATGTCCCTTTGCCCCCCCCCCCCCAAGTGGATGAGCCCCCGCGCCCCTGTAAAGTCACCTCAGTTCACTGACACAGGGCAGGTGAAGAAAGACCATCTTCCAATGAAGTATAGTATCATAACATTTTGCGAAATGTATGGATTTTATCTTTCTGGATCTGTCGATCTATCTGGATTTTTTTAAAATGTCAACGTCAGTGACCTTAGGCCAGCTAAATTTTCAGCCTTTTTAGGCTATCAGTTGAGGTTGTGGGTATAGGTCGGCAGCTTTTAACTTTGATATACTCCTGGTGTTTTCAGTCTTTTGCACATGTAAGTGTACGTTTTGACCCGTTATCTGAAGTCAGGTCACGTTTTATACCAAACTTTGAGATCGGCAGCCGAATACAATTCAACAAGTCACAGTCCGAATGTTTATCGGTATCCATATGTGCTTTAGAAACACTGATATATGGTAAGAGCTTTCCTTCCAAGATTGACCTAATCTCATTCGGCCTAAGCGGACCTAACTTGGCATTCTGAAAAGTGCTACTTGTTTTCATTGCGTACATACTTTGTATGGCCACAGATGGTAACAGCCACACCCATACCTGTCTTCTGTTGGGCGCTTATTGCTCCAGTTCTCTTGTTTTTGGTAGCCGAAATAAAAACTCTGGCCATCGCTAAAATAACGTCACATCAAATAGCGGACTTTTGCATTATTACATGGCAACCGCGCCCGCCGCATGTGTGTCCCTTACGCATATGTGTCCCTTACGTAAAGTAAATGTTCACTTACGTAAAAAAAAATAATGCACCAAATGATTTGGGGCATGAATTTTATGGTGTAAAATGGATATTACAAGACCTGATGTACGATTTTTTTTGCTATGTCGTGTCTGATCAATGGCAATGCGGCAGATGATCGACAGATAACACAAGCTCCCCGCCCACATGCGTCAAAAGTTTGACCTCTGTAGACCTTCTTAGTATGATGCATACAGACTTGCTATGCATCCTAAATACATTTGCAGCATGCTTTAATCGAAACTTTTTTGCAATGATGAAAAACGCGGTTCAAAAATTCACGAAACATTTTCTTTACTTTCAGCTCCGAATGAAGTGGCCAAATATCACTCCAGGCGCTCTTTTACTGCACCAAAAAGGTAAATGAGGCCTTCTTTCTACGTTGAACGTCTTTGGAGCCGCGCGACCGACTTGATTAATAGTTTTCTGTTTAAAACGTCAACAGGTGATTTGACCTAGGATGATCTCTGGTGAACTGAATAATAACCCGATTGGGCTAAATCTGGATGCTGTCTTCTAATTTTGCAAAGACGTTTCCACTGGTGCTTTCATTTTTTGTACGGCCTTAGTTCTCGAGATCTTGGGGGTTCTCATGAACCCCCTGGACTGGTGAAGGTGGATTCGGCGGCCGGTCCGGCGAGGCTTAGCGACAGGGTACCTTTGTATTCACGGACAGCATTCGTACGTGAATGGCGTCCATGCTCCAAAATGTCAAAATACCAAGGCCTGGGAGCACCCCTTCGCCCCCCCCCCCCATTCCTGGATTTGTGCCTGCCTGGAGATGCACGCTTTGGATTCAGGATTTTTCAAAAATTGGATACTTGAGATTGTGAACAGGAATAATCAAACCAATGACCAAGGACTATAAGTAGAGGTTGGAATGTTTTTAACAAGCGTTTAGTCAGAGCAGTCCCAAGGTATTAGGACTGAGTTATAGTCACAAAAATGCTAGGTCTGACCGACCGTTAAATCAAAAAGCCCCATTGAGAAGCGTGATTGCTGTGTCCCGACCATATGATACTAATGTACAGCTTAATCGGCACGCAGCCTTCCGCTGAAGAAATATATATATATATATATATATATATATATATATATATATATATGCATATATACATGTATGTATGTATGTATATATGCATATATATATTAGGGTGTATCGTGATCATAATTTTTGTCGCGGATGTAAAACAGAGAGCGATAGTGACCACCTGCCTCGACATTTTTTTAATTTTTGGCCACTGATGCCAGTTTCTATCACTCTTGCCAACAAAATTTTGTCTGGCGATACACTCTAATACACAGACACAGACACACACACACACACACACACACACACACACACACACACACACACACACACACACACACACACACACACACACACACACACACACACACACACACACACACACACACGCACACACGCACGCACGCACGCACGCACGCACGCACGCACGCACGCACAGATATATATATATATATATATATATATATCCGCTAATTAGCGAAGCTAACTTTTCGTCAGCGGATTAACGTTTCCGCTAACTTTGAAAACCGCCAGCGAACCAGTTAGCTTCGGCTTAAATTTACTTTCCCTAACTTCAAGTCAGCTTGCATTTTTCCGCGTTTAAAGTAAATAAAGCCAACAGTCAAATATGCTTCTAAACCCCAAAACCATACATGATTGTTCTTGTCTGTTGTCAGCGTGTCTGCAATGGCTATGGGCACAATTGCGGGCGGAACGGGAGGACATGTCCCTCACTTTTTGGCCCATGGTGCGGGTGCTCCCCATACGACACAGCAAAAATGGGATTCGAAGGAAACAAAAAATTTTAAAACCGACCACAAAGACACCGAATCGCGTTTTTTTCTTTTTCTCTGTTCTTTTTCTGTTGGGGAAGGGATTTGACTTCTTAAGGAACCATAAGCCTCAAGGCACCCTCTCTCGATGCGTTGAACAATCACTGCTCGTGGCCACGGTGCCTTTTACAGATAAACGTTCTCATACAGGTCAGGTAACCCTAACATGCTCAGCGCCCCACACCAGGCCAGGCGGCTCCTCTCTTTGTAAGGATGAGAAGCCTGTGAAAAATTTGGCTCTCCTCGCAGACCAGACTCTCTACGATGCAGGCGCCCCTTCCAGGTTAGGCGATTCCCCTCCACGTACAGATCAGGTGCCACTCGGGGACTCAGCACCCTTGGCAAACGAGGCGCCCATCATATGTTTGGTACCTCCTCTGCAATCAAGGCGCCCATACGGCACCTTGATGCCCATTGGCGCCCCCACGCAGAACATGCGCGTCTGACACGGTAGGCGTCATATACAGGCCAGACTGGTTGTGAGCATGTTTATTTCCATTTTGTGTTTTTTTATACACTTAATTAGACTAATCGTTAGCTAGAGTAGTAAACAGTTTTTAATCCATAGAGGTGAGGCACTGGTGGTCTCCATAGCTGACAATCTAAACTAAAAAACGTCGAATGATGGCTACTTCATCATTAGTATTTCAAGGATACCGACACGTCTAACAACGCTTTGTGGCCAGGTGAGGCAGGTCTTATGGGCAAAACAAACGAACGTCATATTGTCAACGAAGTTCAAGCAAAAAAGTGTCTCACCGCATCTGGTTCCTTGGCACCGCTCATGTCCGCGTACATGTATCTAAAGACAAAATACATTTATATATGCACTTTCATATCCTTAAAATATGTAAATAAACTACCAATTTCATTTTGAATAGATGGCGCCCCTGCTTGAGATCGTCACCTCCTAAGAGGTTGGCGCCCTTCCTGAGCCAATGGTCCCCACCTTTCGTCGCGTTCCTTCACCCCTGGTCATAGTCAGTCTGGCAGGCTGTTGGCTGACTACGTGTTAGTGCAAGACGTGACTGGTCGACACAGCGGCTGAGGAGCATCGTGTAATTCTGCAGTTCAGTTCAAAGCCGTACAGTGTACAGATACGAACAGCTGGAAGGGAAAACAAATAATCAGAGATGAGAGCAACAACAAATGATAAGAGCCAATGCATGTCCACGGTACAGTGGGCATGTCCATGGTACAGGGAGAGAGAGAGAGACAGACAGACAGACAGACAGACAGAGAGAGAGAGAGAGAGAGAGAGAGAGACAGAGAGAGACAGACAGACAGACAGACAGACAGACAGACCGAAAAGTATCAAGACATCTCACACAATGATTAGTCAGGCACTTTACACTAAACGACGTACATATAGACGCAGTTACACAGCAATGTTCTGTCGCACAGAGCCAGGTGCGTATGTGTTGTATTCCGTGTGTTGATAACTGGTGTGTGGTCTCTTGATGTATGTTGTCTCAGCAACCGCCAGCCGACGTTTGTCGCGACACTGCAGGAAGATAGCGGTGTTGTGCGTACCGATAGCCCTGGTCAGACACTGTGCTGTTCTCAGAGGTGGTTCTTAGGGCCACCGTCCCGCAGATGCGTTGTGAGGCGGCGGCTAAGGGTGATAGTGGTGTGACCGATGTACTATATGTTGCGGGTTCCACAGTCCCCGGTAATTCATATGAAACGGTGTACTACATCGGCCTGTTGAAGTGCTGTAGTTTTGAATGTACTGTGACGCATAACGAGAAAGGAGGTTTGTACTATATGATGAACCGAATCTTGTTTCTCTGAAAGTGTTTAGTGTTCTTGGTGACTATGTTCCGGATAGCTTTTTCGTCTTTTTCCCACGAGGGCGTTTAAGTACTTTTTGTAGAGGATGGGGATGTCATTGGCAGTGTCAGTGGCATCGTCACAGGTGCCCCGGCCGGTACGACAGAAGTGCTTATATAGCATGGTCTGCGAGATGGTGTCAGATTCACTGTACTATAGCCATTGTTCACCAAACTTTGACGCACCCTCCGCAGCTTCGTGTCTAAACATGTCCATGTGGAACGATGGCTTAACGCCCGCCATACGCGGGATATGATTACACTGCGCTTACAGCCATCGGTGCAATCGCCGGCGCCGTTCATGCACCGTCCTATGTTGATGGGCTTGACATAAATATCTGTGGAGAATGGATCGTCATTTTTGCTGACAAGCAGGTCAAGGAAAGACAGCTTGCTGTTTACATGAAGCTGTGTGGTGAAGCCAAGGCCTGAAGCCACTTCCGGGTCCACTTTGGGTTTCCTGAGATCCTCTACACTATTTACATTGACAAAAATGTCGTCGATCAAGCGGGAGTACAAGTGCAATGAAATATCACCTTGCCCCAGGACCCTACCCTCCACGTGACAAACGAAAGCCTGTACGAATAACACACCGAGAGGCGAGCCCACTGCGACGCCGTTAATTTGTTGGTGCAGCTTGCCCTCCGGGCACCTGAATGGCACCTCTCCAGTGCACGCACAAAGCACGTCGCGCGAGGTGTTTTTGGACAGCCGCGTTGGTTTACGGTCAAGGTTCAAGTATATCAGGTATACCAGGTATATAAATAATTATATATATATATATATACGTAATATACGTACAGCCAATGATTATGTCGACAGACCGTTGAAATGGCACGGTTGTAAACAAACTAACCACATCCAATGAGGTTAGGATGCCTTTTGGCCTATTAACTTCCGGAATATATACAAAATCCTCAGGGGATCGCAGAGTGTAATCCGTGGGGATATAGGGGGCGATCAGACCGTTTAACTGCACAGCTAAATGAGGCAATGGTATCTGGAAAATGACGGGTCCAGTGGGTTTCCCGCCTATGTGAGTTTTAACATTGTCGTACTAGAAGCGGACCGGTACAAGTCTGTCACGTTTTGAAAATGCACACCACCAAGTTTCGTGTTCGCGGCTGAGATGACACCATTAATTCTTTCCTTGAATGTTGATGTCGGGTCCCTGCAGACGGGGTTGAACTTGCTTCGGTCGCCTAGCAGGGGACGCACTTTCTGCAATGAATGTATAATTTAACGGAAATTATGTGCTTATTTTCCTCCGCATTCATCAACATAGCAGGGAACATGCCCGCAAAGTCGCCGAACAGCTCGCCGCGTTCTCATGCCTGCTTTCTCCGCAAGCCTACGGCGCGTGGCGGCCGTATAGGCAGTCAGCTCACCCGCCTAAGCGAACGCTAAAATCCCATGTAATACAGCGCCCCTGGTGAGCGTCCGCGAAACTGCAAGTCGGCCACAGCCAACACAGGTGACAGAGCCCCTGTGAAGCGAGATGTATTACTGCCTTTGGCCGCCACCGTCGCGGCGCTACCGTTGGACTCGTAGACGAAGGATGCTAGACTGCGCGAACTAGCATCAGTGGCGGAGAGGGGAATGTGTTTTAGGGTAATTATTGATTACAATATTGCATATTTACAGTTTGTATTAATTCAAAATGTGTGGTATACATTTTGGATCTGAGCACAGGTGATTCAATTGTATGACTATGCACCCAGCAGTGACGATCATTTATCCGCCCTTGAAACGGGAGGGAACATTCCGCCTGGGGCGCAGGATGCCAGCGTATTGTTTGTTTTCGTTGCGCAGATTCGAGTGGATGCCTAGTTTGCTCAAACTTTCTTTGCAGACACAGGCAAAACACCGGCAATGTTACGTCGCATAACTTTTCGTTTGTTTCGTAAACGTCGGTTTGGAACAGGATCAGATATCTTTTACGGGTTTATACTTTGACACCGTATGTAAGAGACAGCCATACAAAGGTCAGTCAAGCGCTACATTTGCGCTGTGCCCCGGGTGTTTGTGAGACCACGGCCTGTCACTGACTTACACACACACACACACACACACACACACACACACACACACACACACACACACACACACACACCCACACCCACACCCACACCCACACCCACACCCACACCCACACACACACACACACACACACATATATATATATATATATATATATATATATATATATATATATATATATATGCAAGATTGATTACATATGACAGCGAAGTTAGTTGTTATTATTTTCTTCCGTAAGCTTTCTGTTCTTCGTAAAAGCTTTGGTTCCTTTTCCTCCAGGCAAAAAACAATCCTCCAAAATCATGCAACGTTTCGTTCACTTTCCATGAACATAGGCAAATATTCAACACATTACACATCCATATGGCATATCTTGCCAACAACGTGATTCCATAAATACGAGGAATTACTTGGTAAGGGTCGTTTCCTATTGCAATCGTTAGTTTCTAATGAAACGACACGAAATTAACTGAACAGTGTTTCGGCAAACTATTTGAAAACGTATGCTTCCTAAAAGGCTTCGTAGCGGGGATAACATTATCGTGAACCCTGACGTTCAAGACCTGCAAGCAGAGAGCACAAAATGCCAATCTGCTGTAAGAAGTAGCCTCATCACGCCAAACTGCGAAAAGCAGCCCAAGAACTGAGAGACAACAAAGACATAGTGATCCGTCGCGCTGATAAGTCGTCCCTCTCCGTCATCCTTAACGAAGAAGACCATATATCTAAGGTGACAGACGTGCTTCAGGACACTTCAACGTTTGAGAGAATCCGCAGAAATCCAACAGACGACCAGAAAAAGCATGACTTGCTTGCTGATTCAGTCAACGCCCAGATAGGACGGCTGAAATTCCCCCGAATCACGGGTGACTTTAACACAGGACACTTCTACGGTAACATCAAAACGCGCAAGGCCGGTAATCCAACACGACCTATTACATCTCGGATACCGACACCATCATACGTCGTGGCCAAGTATCTAAACACACTGATTGCGCCGTACTTCCCGAAAACGTATTCACTGAAGTCGCTGGATGAGTTCATTCAGATTTTAAAAGTAAAGGAGAGGCGTGAATCGATATCATCCTTGGACGCCCAGAACCTTTTCACGAACGTTCCCATCAACCAGACCACCGATATCATCCTGGATTATGTTTATCAACATCCAACCCTACCTCGACCTAAAATTTCAAGAGGGCTTCTTGCTGACATGCTCATGATGTGCACCAAGAAGGCTCCCTTCCGGTTGCCCTGACAGGCAATCTTTATTATCGGGTTGATGGGGTTGCGACGGGCTCACCACTTGGCGTACTGTTTGCCTAAAACTACATGAGCTATGTTGAGCAAAAGGCCTTAAATGACATGAAAGCTAAACCCTTCACCTACTGTCGCTACAATGATGATGTTTTTGCTGAAATCAAAGATGACGAAACGCTTCAGACATTAAAAATGAAAAAATGAACAAAGGTCATGTCTTACTTTCACTGTCGAAAACAGCAACAACAGATTCCCGTTCCTGGATGGAGACATCGACGCCTCTGAACGATCATTCACCACCAAGGTCTACAGAAAAACCACCAACAGCGGGCATTGTTTGAATGGACGCAGCGAGTGCCCTGACCGCTACAATAGAAGCGTTATCAGAGCTTATGTTCATCGCGCCTTCAAACAATGCTCTTCTTGGCAACTCGTTCGCCAAGAGCTGCAGAGTGCGGAAAAACTGGTGAATAACAACTATGCCCTTACAAACGTCGACGACAAAATATAACTCAACCTGGACCAGCTGTACTCAGCAGAGCATACCACCGATAATGAACAGAACCCCAACAGCCAGACCTTCAGTCTCTACTACGAAAATCAGATGCCGTCATCGTACAAGAAAGATAAAAAGGCGATTCCCACAGTCATCACTAAAAACTGCCAATATGTCCACTCAGCGGACAAAATTCAACTGACCGTCTTTTACAGAGCCCAAGATGTCTACTCTAATCATGAAAAACAACCTCTCCATGGATAAGTCACTTGTGAGGGAAACCAACGTAGTGTACCAATTTAAATGCACAATCGGTGACTGTGCGCTTCGGTCAAACAGTGCCCACACAGGCTCTACTACCACGACCTTAGGGAGGAGGATGACAATGCGTCTACAAGACGGCGGACCTCAGAAACATCTCAGAGACGCCCACCATGCCACCATCACCAGGGAAACCCTACTGAACCAGACGACCATATTCACTCGCTGTTCGGAAAAAACGTAAATTGCAAATACTGGAAGCTGTGTGCATCAGATTGTGATCCTCTTACCAACAGGCAGGTCGACGCCCAGGATACCCTCTCTCTGTTTGAGGAATCCCGCTTGGAGCTAGGATCTGAGGCTGTTCGGATTTGTAACGTTATGTTTTTCTATGTAGTCAACCGGAAGTGCCCGAAAATTTAGGAAGCATGCGTTTTCAAATAGTTTGCCGAAACACTGTTCAGTTAATTTCGTGTCATTTCATTAAAAACCAACGATCGCGGTACGAAACGACCCTTTCCCAGTAATTCATGGTATTTATATCTTAATCACGTTTTAAGCCAGACATGTCATATGTATGTGTAATGCGTTGAATGTTTGCCTGACGATGTTCATGGGAAATGAACGAAACGTCGCATGATTTTGGAGGATTGCTTTTTTTGTCTGGAGGAAAAACAGCGGAAGGTTGTACGAAGAACAGAAAGCTTACGGAAGAAAATAACAATTAAATCCACCGTCATATTTAATCAGACTTCCATTAATGAGAATCCGTTCACGAAGTATACAAGTACTTATATATATACATATATATATATATATATATATATATATATATATATATATATATATATATATATATCGTACACGAAAATATACATTCTCAACATGCATTAATTTTAATACTATATTCCATTCATCAATGCGTTGCGCACATAACTGGTCCATACCAATATTTGATCAATGAGTCTGCAAACTGTGCACGTTTACACGCACGCACGCACGCACGCACACACACACACACACACACACATCGCGCGCGTGCGCGCACGAGCACGTCCACGTACGTCCCATACTAGGGCAAGTCACGACAAAAAAAAGATGCATGACCAACCAGGAATACTATTAAACTTACGATTACTATAAAAAAAAATATCCCCACATGCCGGAGTAAACCTCAACAATACCGCCCCACAGAACCATAATGACATGAGCAGGCGGGTTATGGAAGGCCGCTTGACGTCAGCGCACACAACGGAACATTTGGTCTCGGTAGCACAGCTAGCGTAACGAACGAGGCCCAAAGTCAGGGCGGATGACCAGTCCAACTAAAGCCAAGGACGATCGGCGTGTGCCACGGCCTCCTTCACACATTCCGCACGGTGGGGCACGGACGGACTGAACGCCCTCCGGGGTCGTCTGGCGCGTGACGCGCGGTGGGGCAGGGACGGACTGAACGCCCTCCGGGGTCGTCCGGCGAGTAACGCGCGTCACCAGCGTCCATCATCCTTTCATGAGTCCGATTTTGCACATCCGTTCACACGGCGAGCGAGCTGCTGACACCAAGCAACCCCGGCACCGGGCCGCCGTGCCTCCGCGCGACGCGCAAACTCCGGGACACCTACTATCGATAAAATAGCCGGTGGAGACCGGAGCCCGGCCGCCCCCCCCCCCGCGCCACGAGCGTCCCACCGAAGCTTGTACGGCCTCTGAGAGATGGGGCCCCGGCGGCGCCCGAGCCGTCCCGTCTGGCGGCTGTCAGAGAGGACGGCGCGCGATGCCGGCCGGAACAGAGCAGCGACCGTCGCTGCTGCTGGCCCACGGCAGCCGCGACTCCAGGGGCAGCTCCTCGGCGGTCATGTCCACCACGTGCGCGTACACGTGGTCCTCGAATTCGGCCCGTGTGCTCGGCGGCCGGAAGATGGCGTCGCAGATGGGGCAGATGTTGTCGACGCCGGCCGGCCAGCGTCCCGAGGGCGCGTCGGTGGCGCCGTCCCGCACGATCGGCCGGCCCAGCGGCGGACTGCCAGTCAGCGGGATCTCCTGCAGGGGCGGCAGCGAGCCGTCGGCCGGCGCCGCCAGCACGGCACCTGCCGCCAATGTCCCCTGGTGAGCACGGACCGGCCGCCTCGAGCAAACCATACAGGAGGTCGGGTCCCGGAGCAGACCACACAGGCCTGGTCCAGGAGCAGACCACTCAGGAGGCCGGGTCCGGAGCAGACCACACAGGAGGCCGGGTCCCGGAGCAGACCACGCAGGAGGCCGGGTCCGGAGCAGACCACGCAGGAGGCCGGGTCCGGAGCAGACCACACCGGAGGCCGGGTCCCGGAGCAGACCACGCAGGAGGCCGGGTCCGGAACAGACCACACAGGAGGCCGGGTCCCGGAGCAGACCACGCAGGAGGCCGGGTCCGGAGCAGACCACACAGGAGGCCAGGTTCCCGGCATGTCATCACAAGAGGTGCCCTGCCTAGTCACGGCGCGAGGGCCTAGGCCGTTAAATTGTTACGTTGTCTGGGCTGGACTGGATAGTGGACAAAACCCGAGCTATATCAGTGAGGCTAAAAAAGTAGCTGCCAGCTGGAGCAACAATTTTGCGCAAAGAATTTGTTCCGAATGAAAAAAATCATGGAATGGGAGATAAGCTGCTTGTAAGCGTAATGGAAATACCCCACGGCGAGAATCTGGCTCAAAGACGCAGTTCAAAGCTCCGGCAATGATGAGTGGCTCGGCAGCAAAGTACCGCAGTTTTACTGACAGCCTCATTCAGACAGCGTGCACACAACTGTAAAAGCCATTTTTTCATTCCAAATGGCCGTCGTGGCCCTGAAGTTTGGTAATTAAACAACCCGACATAATGTCTTCCTTTGCGATAATCATGACAAGCTTTCTGGTCCACTGGAGCATCAAAAGGAAACATATTTAACAAATTCCCACAAAAAATGGCTTTGGAATTACTACCCGGATCAAACGCAATAACGCGCGGCTTTTAAGTTTCAGTACACAAGTTTAACGGCTTTGCTAGAGAATTTGAGTGTCTGCTAGCCAGGCGCATCTGTAACGAATGCTCCACAAAATGCGACTTCCCGTTACCGAAAGTTTGCCTACACCACAAAAAGCAAACACAGGCGTTTTGCTCTTCAGAGGGTGACGGAGCAGAGCGGTTACGTCCTGCAGGCCGGCGAGGTCGTGCTGCCGACTCAGTGCCGCCGCCTGCCGGTCCGTTCCCCAGGCGGGCCCCTGCGCCGGCCGCGGCTCGCTCACCTCTCTCCCGGAGTCGGGCCAGCTGCGCGACGCTCTCCCTGAGCACGTCGCTGCGGCGCCGGATCGCCTGCGCCAACCGCCGCAGCTCGTGGCCAACACCGCCGCCCTCCTGGCCAGCATCCAGCACGGCCGCCTGCTGCAAACCGACCACCTGGCGGCCAGCAAGACCATGTCACGGCGGAACAACAGCGGGCGTCACCGCGTCACGGCGGGACGCAGCAGGCGTCACGTCACGGCGCGCCGAGAGCGAGCGTCACCACCACTTACCCAGACTCACATTTCTGGATAGAGGGGTGGTCAGATGACCCATTAGTAAAAACAGATATGCTGCTATAACAGCGAATAACCCACCACATTCCTTGGGAATGTGTAACATGAGACAAACTCACTTGTAGTGTCATCCAGCAGTAAGATGGACGTCATTCGCATGCTTGTTGTACTGTGACTAAAGAACTACAAACTGTTGCAATGTTGCATGTGCACGACACTCAGGGACATATTTCAAGGCTTCTATGTGCTTAAGGCCCTCTGAAAGTGTCACTTTTAGGATCTCCATGCCAAATGGAGATGCTAAACATGATGCCAGGAAACACGTCTAAAAACGTGTCTTGCGATGCCAGGAAACATGCATCGCAAGACACGTTAATAAATACGCAAACTTCAGTCTCGTTCTGCTTTTCATTGTGATTAGGCTACTATGGAAAAAAATGGCCACTTTTCTGTGTTTGACCTGACCTGTGACATCATCACTGACCCAAGAGTAAGAAAGTATACGTCACAGGACCGCAAGCTTCGACGGTTTCGATTGTCGTTTTCATCAGCCGAAGCGGACGACTGATTCTCGAGATTTAGCCCTCTCCTCTCCCCCCCCCGCCCGGTCAATGAAAGATGGCGAAATACCCCGGTCAATACGGGGTTAAGGAATTTCGCGACTGCGTCCCGCCCGACAGTGACAATCCCGGATCATATGGTGGTCAAAAGGATTGGCAGTTCACAATCGGCCAACAACATCTCCAAAGCTCGTCTAATTCAAAGATGCCGATTCAATCAATAGCGACCATAATGACACATCTACGCTGACCAGTCGCGCTGGGCCGAGTCTTATCAACAGTGGGCCGCGGCAGCCGTCTGGCCCGTGCGACTGGTCCCGCTCACCGATCACGCTACGACGTCTGGAACGGCCCCAGACCGGCGACCGGCACTCACCACCTGGCTGAAGGAGTCCTGCAGAGAGTGGCGGCCCGCCTGCTGCAGCTCCAGCAGCCGCCGGGCGATCTCGTCCTCCGTCATCGAGCTGATGTCGTCCGCCTGCACCGATTCGTCCGCCGGCACCACGGCCGCCTGAAACGGCGCGGCCGCCCCCTGACTCGAACCGTTCGCCGACGGCCACAGTGACCGCAGCCAAAACCACTGCAACCACCCTGCAGACAAAACGACGGAACACAACGACATGGACACATTTCATACTATAAAGGGCTAGGCCATTCCCTTCCACGCACAATTTGTGTAAACAATTGCATTTTCGGAAGTAAGCAAAATTCCGAGACTAGGCAGAAGTCCTTGGAACAGGCAGTCGGTCCGGCCGCGCCCACCTGCACGTGCATCTCGTCACTGCCTCGGTTGGCCTGTTCGATTGAAGCAGGCGCCAGGTCGGCTGCCTCCAGACCGGCCGCCTCCAGGCGGCGGCGCGCCGTCTGCAGCTGGCGCGACTGCAGCGCCACCTGTTCGCGCAGCGCGCTGCACTCCCGGTGCCGTTCGGCCAGCTCCCGGTGCAGCTGGCCGGCGCGCTCCCGCTGTCGGACCGAGTTTTCGCGCAGCAGTTCGATCTCCGCGTGCAGGCCCGTCTTGTCGGCCAGCAGGCGGCGCGTCTCGTCATCCAGCTGTTTCAGCTGTTCGGCCTGTTTCTGGCACTTGTCGCGCGTCGTCTTCAGCGCTACCTGGAGACGACAGCATGAGAGGTGAGTCAGATGGCAATGGGCAGGTCCACTTCTGAATGTATTTGACTAGCATGGCCAGGAACCAGGACAATAATACATTCTATGACATGCAAATGCCAGAACAGAAGAAAACAGCTGGCTGTCTGCAAGATGGTGGACATCTGATGTCA
Organism: Capitulum mitella; assembly: GCA_030062745.1. Taxonomy (NCBI): domain Eukaryota; kingdom Metazoa; phylum Arthropoda; class Thecostraca; order Pollicipedomorpha; family Pollicipedidae; genus Capitulum; species Capitulum mitella. The sequence goes on from CP099839.1 coordinate 35,237,616, forward strand.
GACACATGTAGGGCTGTCATGGCATATACCTCATAGGCATGGAGGGCACTCCTGCTGTTGTCGGTCGTGCTGTTGACAGCATGGCCAGTGATCAGCCGGGAAATGTCCGCGCTGTCTCGTAACAGCGGGCCTTTTCCCTCTGCCATCTTCCGGCTCTCAACACTGGCCTGGCACCAGTCACCTGTGCAAACAAATAAATGCAAATAAATGTGCACATAAACAAATGGTGCAGAGTATGAGAACCACCTCAACTACCACCAAAAAGGAGGAATTTCAGCTTTCCCTTATTCAGGAAAATAGTTTTTCTGATTTAATTAAAAGCAGATGGGATATGTATATTGAAAACTTGCTTGAATGCCTTTATATATATGTATATATTTGCATTACATATATATTTATATTACAGTTGAATGAAAAGTAATACATCCATCTCAACCACTTTCGTTCAAACAGAGCATTTTTTGACAAATGAAACACTCAGTTTGTGAAAATGTGCTCTTCTATCAACTGCATTTATGACTTCAAACAATCCAAACAAGCACCATATCTTTATGAAATCACACAAAATCATAATGAGGCAACCACAAGTATGCAACCAGACCAGCCACATCACATAGTTCTTCCTTGAATGAGGTAATATGGCATGAGTAATTCATTTAAAACAATGCAAGAAGTCATATATCAAATGAAGGCAGCAACTTTCAGGCTATCTTTCAAACATCATACTATCATATGCCCACTATCAGCATTGAGCAGTGGTAGCAGCCCACTGCCATTCATTTCCTACTGTGCCATTTCATATTGCTTCTACGCTGGATTCTGCATCATTCTCTGCCCTGAAAGTTTTCAACTTCCAGGCAGGCATGACATGACACATTTCAGCTCAGGTGCTGAAACATCATCATATCTATCCAGTTGATCATGCAAACCCCAAAGAGTAGTGGTGAAGGAAGTGGCAATATTATTCAGCCATTTTTTACATTCTTCATCTTGGAATGACCTAATGCAGCTGTGTATCATACGTACTTCCTTAAAATTGCTTGATGTATGACTTTTCCACCATTTATGCCATTTTTGCTACAAAATAAACACTACATAGATAACACTATCCTGTGTTCCAACTTTCATGATGATAAAGGGGGTTTCCCAATACAGCTTCCAAACAGATATGGTCAAAAACCACTACATATGCCTTTAAAACCTCAAACCAGAACAAAACAGGCTAAACCAAGACCAAATGAAAATGGACAAACATGGGAAACATGAACAGGCTGGTAGGAAGGTGATCCACTGAAGTGTATCACCATTTATTAAGGATAGGACAGGTTACAGTTCACTAATCACTAAAATGACACTTATCATGCAATCTTACCAGCCCAGTGGAAACAGGAACGTAAAATGAAATAGAACGGCAGTGTGACGCTGCGCTTATGCTCTCCTTTTTCAATGCTATCAGGGGAGTGTCACCAGTGTTATTGGCCATAGGAAAGCCTTTTTTGCTAACAACGGCCCCGGAGTGACGTCACTGGGAAAGAGTCGCTGGGAGTCGAACGTAAACAATTCAGCGGCCACTGGCGAAAACCAGTGCTGTTACCTGGTTGTCGATTGTTGTTGATTGCTGCCCAAGTAGTGCCACAAATAATAATGCATCTGGGGGGAGGCAACGCGACTGTGAGACAAGTTGATTGTGCTGTTGCCTGGTGGGTCCGGTCGCGTCGCAGTTTCTGCGCTCTTGACGTGCTTTTTACGTGCGTGTTGCAAAGAAATTGCCACAAATGATTTTTTATTTAGGCCAATTCTGGTATCACACCATGCCGGAAATTGACCATTACAACAAGTGTCAAGGCAGTTTGGGATACTCAAAAGGTCAAATGCCCATGTGAAAGGATTGGATTTTGCATTGACTGGACCCTCATGTTGATGTTTGTAATACCCTATGCACCAAGATGTTTTCACTTTGACTGGCTTTTGATGTAGACCTGGCAGTGGCATTGGCCTTAAACTGGGATTGGTAGCACAGGGCAGGAATGCTTTGAGTGGTGCCTTATGACTTACCATTACCTGCCAATGTTGTGATGTTTCTGTGGCATCTTACAACAACATTAAGGCTTGTCATTGTGGCCATACCTGTTGCATCTAAGTGTTGGTGGCCTGTGTATTGTTGTATCCTTCATTTCATTTTTGAGCTGGCAACCAAAGATGAAAATTAATTGTGCTATGTTCACCTGTTGATTGCAGATTGGTGGTAAATGTAAATGCCAAGAGCTCAGCTTGTCCTTGTTGTGGTATCCATAAAAAGAAGGCAATAGGGCACCATGGGTGCACAAGTGTGTTTGAGGAGAGAAACCTAACATAGCTAATGGAGCAGTTTGCTGGGAATACTTTGTTGAGGAAAATTGTGGCCCATTATATCTTGTGATGAAGAGTGGTTGCCAATATAAAAAACTGAGAAGTGATGCATTGCCATCCAAAAATCTTCCATGATGCATGTCAAGGTTTTGTCAAGATTTGAAACCAGGGGTGGATCCAGAATGCTGTTTTTTGCCAGTCTGGGGGGCCAAATTCCAAAAAGGTGTACTGATTGAAAAAACTCATTGGATTCTGCTTCATTTTACCTCAAAGACTATTGTAAAACAAATTTTCCTTCAGAAGGCTGCTTAAATTTTCTTCAGATTCCAGACCTGCATCAACTTGCCTGGTTTGTCTGTTGGGGGGGCATGATCCTGTTTCCTCCCCCCAGATACATTATTATTTGTGGCACTACTTGGGCAGCAACTGACATATTTGTTTGGATGTGTTAGTGCTAGCTTAGCCATTAGTTTATTTTCATATTGGGAAAGGTTTTCTATTTGCTTGGTATGACAAGCTTTTGGTGCTGATGTGCAAGTAGATATCACCTATCAGTCTGAGTAGGTACAGCACACTAAGAACAGTAATTAATTGCATAGGTATTCATGTGGCCTGTGCCAAAAGGCAAAATTGGCCAAAATAATGCATCAGTGATGCCAGTGAAAATGCATTCTAATTTGATAAGCCTCTGAGTTGTGTGCAGCTTTTCATTCTGCAAACAATAGTCTTCAGTCACTATGGTCAGTCAGTCAGGCATTCAGTCAGCAGCCTTGACAGTATTTGTTTTCCACAGCCTCACAACAACATATATTTCTACTATACTGAATGAGTGTAGTGCTGAGTGCTGAGTACTGAGTGCTCATGACACCAAGTAATAAGCATGTCTGGCCGATTTATGTTTTTTTGTTTTTTTTGTGCATGCTGTTCTTTTGCCAGTTTCTTCATTTATTTCTGTTTTATATAAATCATTGGAAGGTCATTAGTCTCGATATTAATTGTGCACAGTCTTTCACTACATCTGGAACATGTAATGCTAGATTTGTGAATATGAAGTGAATTAATTGTAATTAGAAGTAATGTCTAGTTAATTTGCCATATGTGGAAGATGGCAAGTTTTATTAGGCATGCTTGATTTATGAAAACAATAAAGCATGGAAGGTGCAGTGTGACTCTTGAGGTTGCCTCCTTCCATATCACCTGTCTTGTGTTCATGTTATTTTGCTCGGTTGGATCGTGTGTAATGACATCTGGATTGTGCAACTGCCATTGACATGCCAGACAGGTCTGATGCAAATAGTTTGAAGCTGGTTGCAGCCTGCATTAGAGGTATCATAAGGCAACGAGTAGTTAATTGATGCATGCCATTATCATGCAAAAATGTCATTGAAATTTGTAAACACGACAACACGTAATAATAACGTGTAGTTTTGTACATGTAGCTACATGCATGCCGCCTCGGACGCTTGTAACTACATTTGTAATTACATGTGCGCCCGCCCGTTCTGGCCTCTCTGTACCGGACAGCACGTCGTCATGCAGGACCTCAAGGCGAGTCTGTGGGAACAGTCGGGGGCCCTCATGGGCATTGGCTGGCGACGACATTACCTGATACGTCTGCCCAGCGAGCGCATATACTGGTGCAACAACCGGTATCTCCGGCCCCCGCGACCGCTCGTGACGGTCTCGCAAGGTGGCGGCAGAGATTGAGACAACGGCGACGGCAGCCGCCTCGATTCCGGCGGCCGCCACGGCGGCGACGGGGGATTAAAGGTGATAGCAGCCGCGAAGACGGCCCTGACGGCGTTGGATATGGCGACTGCGGCGGCCTTCGCGTCAACAGCGTTGCGTGTGGCAGCGACCGCATGGGCGCTAGAGCTCCGGCAGTGCTGTTCGCGAGGCGGGCTGCGGATTGGACTCGGGCTGCGAGGACGCCGGCGGCCGCAGAAACTCTCGGTTAACTGGTCCGAGCCAGTGTGTCGTTACGTGTGAAAAGTACGACAGCAGGGTAGTAGCCAGACCAAGCAGTGATGATCGGTTTCGTGGGGTTGACTGCATTGTTATTAGCTGTTTCTTTGTTCTGTTTGCGGTGTTGTGTATGGACGTAAATGTGGGCTGGTCTCCTCCATGTCTTAGGGGGAGGTGTTGTGTAGCCATGACCGCGCTGGGCTCGGACGCCGGCTCCTGCGGCCCGCTGACCTGGCGGGCCTTCGCGGCCGACCGGTTGACCGTGTCTAGCCTTGGGCGGTGGTTGTACCACCCCATCTGACATGTGCGCTTGTCGGGAGGAGCCAAATACAGCCTTAGGAGAGAGCCCAGCTTTGAGAGGGTCCCCGGTCTGCCGCGGTGCTCGGAAAAGTGTCCCGGCCTGCCGCTCCACGCGGAGACACGTCATGACGGTATTGAGAAATGTTGAAATAAACCACCGTGCTTCACGTCTATTTACTATCATCATTGAAAGAAAAAATGATGCGAATGGTTCGCTTGGGTGCTTTAAAGCCAAAGCCCATGCTGAGCAGTGCTTGTACAGACTTTCATGCACCGGATCGAGCTATGCCAACCTAATTGCATGATTCTGAGAAAGCTTAAGGTGCGGGTGTGACCCACACGATCGCGCGGTAGTCAGCATCTCTTACGGATCGCTGGGAGGGTTAAGTGGCCTCGAGGAGAAAAAGTGAGGGTCGAGACGATTCGAACCCACCTGGCCATGGTGGGCAGCGGCAATAGACGCTGAACCAATTGAGCCACCGACACGGCAATCATGTAATAAATACACCTTTCTTACGGATTATTATTTTGCTTTCATGAAAACATGGCATACCGTATGATACTGTGTACGTGAAAATTGGGGTGAAGATGAAGTACAAGCGTCCGACGGCCGAAATCTGGGCTGCTTATTCAATGCCCGTGGCGGGCGAAGACGGAGCCTCCCCGTGACGTCACACAGCGGCTTGCTCAAAGTGTAAACAGAACGCTTCGTGACCATACCTCCTATAGAGGGCCTTGAATACAAGCGTTGTAACAAACGTCACTGAGGTCAGGGTACATCCCAATCATGTATTTCATTAATCATTACTAACCTACTGGTCAGTCTAAGGAATTAGCGATATCGCTATCCAATCTTGTGTTTTTAATTGGTCAAACGTTACCAGAGACTTTTCTATTCCACGTTCAGTCACGTCGCTTGCAAAATGGGTAATTTAAAACACTACGACGTTTGAAGACAATCGTGACGAATAAGAGACGGCCATACTTCGCAGCGCCATCCTGTTTACACGACTGACTGACGTCCGACGAGACAAGGCTTGACCCAAGGCTATGGACACCTGAGTCCAAGAGGCTGTGTTGTAAGTCACAAACAGACAAACTGTTCAGGTGACTGGTCACCGATGAGACGCAACCAAAAACTAAGAGCCAATACGCGGGGGAATGTGCAGGAGACTGGGTCCTAACTCACAACAAGTTAACAAAGTCAGGCCATGTAATTTATTTATGATGTTGGTTGTGAGTCATGTTTTGTTTTCAGTTGGATGGGTGTTGAACTGCATGAGGAGAGTAGATATTGGTTTGGATTCATGTACAGAAGGTTGTGTTTTCAATTTGTGTGTCACTGGTATGATTGGACTGAATGTTCACAGTATGCCAGTATCTACACCCTACAGACTAACCAACCTAATACTGTTGCAGATGACTGATCCATCCCAGACCCTGAGACACAAAGCTCCATAGTCTTGAGCCCAAGACTGCTCATCCCTACCCACAAATAACCATTCAGTACTGACCATCCTGTTGCATCATATCTTCTGACAAGTGAGATGAGTTGTTGTCACATGGTCATGGGCAAAGGTCCATGCATCCAGAAAAATGGGGGGCAGAGATTTTCCCCACTGGGCAAATTTTAAGCTTCTCCAGGTCAACAGTAAGATTCAGCCGGAGCGCTTACTTCCAGGGAAAATAATCGTAGTAGTGGTTGCATGGCGTTTCAAATGCAATATTGATAAGTATTACTTACGATTTCAGCCAGAAAAACCTGAAACACACATTATTTCCCCCGAAACAGGTTGCGTCGTCACTGGTGTGCTAACCGCCATACGCTCGCGTAGGGATTTTTGATGTTTCTGCGTTAAATAGTTTGTTTACGTGAGATCTCGACGCTGATTGGTCGTCGGTCAGACTCAAGGTGCAATCAAGAGTTATAAAAAAGTTTTGGGGGAATAACTGATGCGATATAAATTATCTTTAAAATAAAAAAGTTAACTGTTGTAAAAATAATAATAGTAATAATAATAATAATAACAAACAATAATAATAAAAAAGTAAAAATATTACAAAGATGGCAAAGCGTAGTTGCAATTTGAAAAATACAAAAAAAAACAAAAAGCAGTGAAATAAAATATCTGAAAAAATCACCGAACAAAACTGGAAAATATTAGGAAGTATAATAAAACAATAAATAAAAATTTACCCTAGCCTAACATAGTAACCAAACCTAACCTAACCTAACCTAACCTAACCTAGCCTAGCCTGGCCTAACCTAACCTAACCTAACCTAACATAACCTAACCTAACGTAGCCCCGCACAAGAAATCACGGAACAAAACTGGAAAATATTAGGAAGTGAAATAAAACAATAAATAAAAATTTACCCTAGCCTAACATAGTAACCTAACGTAACCTAACCTAACCTAACCTAACCTAACCTAGCCTAACATAACCTAACCTAACCTAACCTAACCTGATGTAACCTAGCCCAGCACAACCCAACCTAGCAACCTAATCTAACGAGTATTAAATGTCATAATGTAATAATACTGATATCAGACATCCCAACAATTATCTAATACAATAATATAATGGCATAATAATTCAGCAGTTCCTCCAAGTTCAGTTTGTGGCAACAGAATAGAATTTTCCTATATATGACGTCATTAATCGCTTGAAGATGCATGCAGGGTGTACACGTCCTTGATGTCAATAACCTTAACCTTGGCGGCACTACATTTTCCGCCGCGGAATAATGTTCTCCGCCAGTCGACTGCAGCACGGTATTACTGTGTGGTACGTTATCGTTACGATTTTGTTGTTATTGTTTAGAAAATCAAGTAGTGGAAAGTACGGTTAGAAACAGGATGATACATTCTTTACATTGGTGGCAATTATACAAAGGGTTGTTTGCGATTTCGTCGGGCAGAAACTTACCTTTAGCCCTTCTCCAAAAGTGGGGTGGCCATGATGCCTCCCTCCTGTCCCTGTTTTCATGTGAATTGTGGCAAAAGCCATCAAAACTGTACTGGAAAGTTTGGTTCAATTTACAGGTTTTAACCAGTAAAATCCAATAAAAATGTTTGCTGAGGAAACTGCCAGTCCTGATGAAAAATGAAAACTATGCGAAATACCCATGCTACTTGTGAATGATTACTATTTGTGGCACCTACAGATTACAGTTTTTGTGGTAATCATATTTGATTGATGCATTATGTTAACCCTGCCAGACACCATTATTGAAACAGCCAGCCAGATAATGATGGGGTAATGGTCTGGCAGGCATGTCACATGGAATGGCCACAATAGAGAAAGACCATGCTGATGGATCATGGTAAGCATTGCATGGCATCATTGAATGAATTGAATGTTGCTGGCCCAGTTTACAGCTAGTTTTCAGCCTGTCCACCCTGAAGACTTGGCCTGGGTATGGTGGTAAAAAAGCCAGAATGGGTTATTTTTGTTTACTATAACTCCAGTATTAATTGACTGATTTTGATGCAATGAGCATGTATTGAGAACTAATCTGTGGAGCTTTCCCTTCTACTCATACATTGGGAATTTGAAGGAAATTCATAGGCATTCACAGGGCTTGGGAAATGGGAGGAATATTTCTTGGAAACTGAATGAATGGAAGAGTTTAAAATAATCATTTGGCTTTATTCATAATTTCATATTTCTGAAGTGCTTATCATATTATCATTGGTCATAAGATGAAGGCATAGGTGGCATCAGAGGCAAAATTAAGGGGGAACTATCATAGTGGCATGTTCATCAGATCAGTTTGTGACCTTGGATCCTGGATGACTTCTGGTGACCTAAGTCAGATGGATTGATGCTGGGTTAATTCTGTAGTGTTTGAAAATGTTTCCAATGATTTAGATCAATTGTATTTCTAAGTCTGTTTATGACTGTCATATAGGGTACAGGAGAGGACATTTTACATTGCAGTTCCTTGACCTGACCTGATATCGACCTGGAATGTGAAACATAACTAGAGGGCACTGTGTGGGACTATCTGGGTGTTGTGTTTGGAAAATTATCTTGTATCAGAATATTTACAGAAAACCAAGTTTTGACTTATTGCCTTGACCTGGCCTCCTGAAGGAACTCCACATCAACATTATATTTTTGTACAGTTGCCCAGTTATGTACCTATTAATGCATGTAAAGTTTGAAGTTTTTTCCTAAAAACTCCATTGTGTCACCCTTACCCTTCCTGCAGTGGGAGGTGGCATGGGGTCCTCAAGGACCCCGTGAGGTTTACTAGACATAGGGCTGAAACAGAAAAAGGTAGGAGTGTGAATTTTTACCGCAGCTGTTGCATCGTTTTGACGCCCGATGGGAGCATTAAAAACCTAGGTCATGCCGCGCAAAAAGCAGGGTTTTGGCGGAGCACTAAGTAACGCTGTCACATAAAAAAAGGAAAAGTAATAAATACCGCAAAAAGACGTCAGAAGTCGTTTATATATTCCAAATGTCATAACTTTGCGTTATCCTTTTCCATCGCTAGTCAAGCAAAGTAAGCGATGGCCATTCAAAATTCCAGCACAGGCAAGAATGAGGGGGGCGGGGGAGGGGAGCTTGGTGCTAGGCAGTTTGAAGGGTGAAGGTGTGACTGATGGTTACAAAGCATTATATAAGGACATGGGGCTTGGAAAATACAAAAAAGCGCGTCACGAAATTTACAGATTGCCTCGGATGACCAGCCACAAGAGTTTTGAGTGGTGATGTTTAATTAAATGAATGATTGTACCGCAGCATATCGCAACTACGATTAACAAATGAATTTTTGAATTGTGAATCCTGGTAGCTGTATCTCGCGCGGGTCCGGAATGATTGCAGTAATCTGCAGTGTAGACGTTTTTTTGTCGTATCCGTATTCTTACCTTTCTTTCGCCAGCAAATGTTCAACGCCTGAGCGCGGCATCTTCCTAGAAGCAGTGGTCGGCTGGGCGTCCGTCATCAAATCCTCATCTTGTATTCCTGTCCTCAATCCTGATACCACGTCCATCGTTTCTGGAAGTTCGTCTTTCCTCCCTTGTGTTTCATGTGCATTGTTCACTGACGGATCCAGGGGAGACTATCGGAGCCATGGTCCCCTTTCGTTGGAAATCCCGGGACAAACATTTTGACCCGTTTCTTGGGATGGAAATTTGGGGTATTTTATTTCTGAAACGAAATTTTGTTTATATGGGTCATCGTTTGCAAAAATGACGAAGTGGCCGAAATCCAAGGAAAAATGAGCATCTCGCGGTAGGTTAAGTCACGCGGTTGGAGATTTGCCCCCCCCCCCCTTGCGCATCGCATGGATCTACCCATGGCATTATTTGTCAACATTTGTGGGTTTAACGAGGATCCACGCGTGAACATGACAATTCCCCCTTTTTCCATGCCCCTGACGCCGCCTGTGCCAACATTATAGGAAAACTACAATTTGTTCTTCCGAAAAACTGAATGACCAATAAAAGCTGTAAAACCACCCGAGACCTGTGCTCATTTATTAAAAAAAATACCCCATTTTCTAAGCCCTGTGAACGCCCCTGAATCCCATCCAGATTCTCAATGTATGGGTCGAAGGGAAAAGTTCCATCGATAAGCTTTCGATTCATGCTCGTTGCCTCAAAATCGGTCAATAAACATCGGAGCTATAGCATGTAAAAATACCTCTTCTGGCCTTTTTACCCTCCCATGAAGTCATCTGGATGGACTTTGGCTAAAAACTAGCCGTAAATTAATCCGCATTAGCAATCCTCACTCAGTTCCGATGACGCCATAAAATGCCGACCGTGATCCATCGGCGTAGTGTCTTTCCATTGCATCCGCCGATCGCCATGTGAAACGCCTTCCCGACCGTTATCAGTGATGGATCACCATCTCAAAAGGTTCATAGAGTTGTGTTGATGTACAAGAGGGGAACACTGGGAACAACGAAGCTTAACAAATACTAGAAGTTGGAAGCAATAGCAGTTAAATAAAAACAGCTTTATGAAAGAAGTAAAAATTGAATGATGAACATGGCGGATTAACAAATGAGTGTTGACTGAGCATCAATTGACAACCAGTCTTCCATTCATTATTAGCATCCACAGAGTCTTTGACTTTTTATGATCAAGTTTTGCATCATAGAAGGTGCATTTCTGGATATCTGCTGACAATGTTTGAGTTGTTTCTTTGTTGTGCCCTATCTTTATTAGCATTTAGCATTGGGTGATTACTTTGCAGGGCAAAGCAAAGGTCTGGTTTTCTATCTTTTGAGGAAATTACTTTGCAGGACAAAGCAAAGGTCTGGTTTTCCTATCTTTTGAGGGAATGAGATTGATATTTGGATGCCAAGTGAGTTCTGGAGAGGAAAATCATGCATTTTTATAATCTTTGCTTGAGTGGTTTCTAATCTCTTGGGTAAGTACACTGAACCATGCATTCTACGCTTCCCTTAACCCTGTTCCCAGCAGGGGGGGCTGAATCGGCCCCCCTCGGGTTTTTCGCTTGCCAATTCCAGGCTTTTCAACGCAGCTTCACGAAACTTGGTGACTTTTCCTCGCTGTTCTTTCTAAGCGCTGTGACAAAATTTCACGATTCTTCTTTGCCCAGGAGCGGAGCCAGGTAACGTTTTTGGGAGGCACCTCAGGCTATTTTTGGCCATGTTGAGGGTAAAATAAAAATGTCTGCCAAAAACAGAGTTTCTAAGATAGAACTTAAAACTCTATATGAATGTATAGCTAAATAGCTGGACAATGTGCACACAAACTTTTGTTTATCTGAGGTCACTTTACAAGGTCAGGTCAAGGTCAAAAGTCAAAATTTGTTTTTTTGCAGTAATTTCGACGTTATTTTTTCAAATGCCAAACCCAGAATGTATATGACGTAAAAGGGTGCCCTCTACTTTTGTACCAAGTTTCAGCATGATATCAGATCGGGTCACGGAGCTATTGCCTAAAATGTCAGTGCGCGTACCCTTTATCGCAATAGCCATGAAATGAAATTTTTGAAATAGAGTGAATTCAAATGATTGAAAACGTTTACAGATAATATCAAATGCACGCGAGATTATTTCAAGTGACCCCAAGGTCACTGGAGGTCATTTAAGGTCAAAGGCCACTAGTTGATCTGAAGAACGTGTGACTATGGCAGTTCTCCTTTTTCATGTCCCTGGCACCGCCTATGCTAACATTATACAAACATTGTAATGCGATTTTTACTTCTTTAGCATAGCATGACTAGCAGAAGCCAAAAAAGTGTTTTTACCTTTTTTGTTCATTCAGTTATTAGAAAACTAGTTCTTCTATTTTTGAAATCCTGTGAATGCCCATGACTTTTCTCAAAATTTCAGATTTGTGAACCCATGGTAAAAGCCCTATCCATAATCTCTTGATTCATGCCAGTTTCATTGAAATCGGTCCATAAACAACGGAGTTGTAAGAAGTCCGAAGGTACCCCCATTCTGACATTTTTGCCCCCCTGCATCCACAAATTTCAAAATTTTGGAAATTTCTTTTTATAAAAATGTAGTTCACATCACGGCAAATCGATTGCCGTTTGTTGCGATGAAATCAGACGAGTAGTTCTGGAGATCTCAGGGGGGGGCCGAATCCGCCCCCCTGCCGGGAATCGACCATACCGTCTAGCCCTCCGGGAATAGGGTTAATACATCCAGGAATGAATGGATATGATCTAAACTCGGACTTCAATCTTTGCAGGCGTGGTCCACACTATGGGCATGGCCAGGATTCGCCAAGAAGGGGGTCAGGACAAAACTAAACCCCTGAAATTGAAATTCCTCATGTTTTAGTCATTTATGCTTTCGAATTTAGGATTTTTTTCATTTCCTTTGTGTAAAGAAACGGTACATTTTTAATTCCTTGTAGGAGTCATAATCCTTCATAATCCCCTCTCCCACTTGGCTCTGCCCTTGTTCCACACTTAAACTTACTGTTATGATTGTTTGGGAAAAAGGACTACAGTAATGGCCAGGGGGCTTATACTCCATACTTTTTGTTCTGTTTAATAGATAACCTCAGAGTCACTTCTTGTATTGGTGGTTACGCCAATGACCATCCACTTTTGCCTTAACCCTTGCCAGTATTCACCATTTGAGCATCTTCAGCGGCACAGTTAGCACGATGACCCCAGCGATTTCCAGACCCTATGATCGAGTAATGAACCAAGAAAGAATGTATGATATGGTGTTTTGGCTGCACAGTGATACCTGGTTTAATCCCTTCAACCGTCGCCCGACCGTGAGTCGGAGCCATGCACGCCCGACTGGGGGGGGGGTTGACGGCCCCCTGTAACTCCCGAACAGTTGATCGCACGATAAAAATAAGTACACCGTTGGAAAGCTCGTGACGAGTAGAGCTCGAAACTGGCCTCATTTTTAGTTCTGGATAATATGTAAGCCATTTACGCCCTATATTTGCTTTCTCATAGCCGCCTGCATGAGACCGAGAAACGGCCAGTATCTCAAGAGCAGTGACCAATCAAGTCTAGATATGGGCGGCAGCGGACAGGTAAAAGTCTGCAGATGCAGATACACGTCTAATTTCTCTGATTTGTTTAGTATATGCGCGGGAACGTTGAGTTAAGACCCGGCAATTTTCGTGCCGCTGTAGGGCGGGTGCCGCTCACGAAGGCGGCATAGAATTAAAGGGAACTAATTTTAGCGTTCTTTTATTTTCGCGAAATATGTCTTTCCAAGTGTTGTTTCTTGATCCAAGTGATTCTTGCTATGGTTTCTCGTGTTTATATGTTGAAAATATTCATTAGTTACCAATCTACCTAACTGGTTGAGCTTTATTCGCGAGAGCCTGTTTATTTCCAAAATTTTCAATGTTTGAAACTTTTTGAACTTCTTGGTATTATTCGCACTATGCGAGCCAGTTCTGCCATTTTCCACCCGATCAGAGTCATTCATCGCCGATTTTGATAGCAGTGCATTTTGACTCATAATAGTTATTCGTGACCTGACCTCGGGTCAGTGGTGGGAGGTCATTGAAACTTTGCCCATTGACGGTGAATGGTTGCCATATCTACCATATGAGATATATGAGATCTACTATGAGATATATGAGATCTATATATGAGATCTACTCCCGACACACAAATTGTTACAAAAAATTCCGCCAGTTTTGGAAAAAACGCCGACATGTGTTGAAAACGGACTTGACCTTAGGTCATTGACGCGGACATTTCCGAAGAATCCGAGATAGCAGATTTGTTGCATTTATCAAAATCTCTAGGACTTCAAAACGTTAATGTGATATCGTATTTTGCGAAAAAGTTACAGGGCGCTAAAGTTTTTTGGACATAGGTCCATTTGACCTTACCTAGGTCAGACACCTGTCTTTGACCTTTTGACCTGAGGTCAAAAATCGGATACAAGATGTAAAAAATGATCAAGCAAAAGGTACACAAAGTTTCATGGTGCTGCGTTTGTTTGTTCTCTTGCAAACTCGGAAAAACCTCAAGGTGGCGGTCAACCGCGCTTCCAATCGGGGGCGGGTTAATGTTCTTTGTACAAAACATTTCTCTTTACATGTCCAGCAAGAGGGGACCGATTTGGCTGCTGTGCCCAATCGAAAAGTAAGAGTAATGGAGCCAAAATATGTATTTGGGGTATTTTTTAAAGTTTTCACAACTTAGGACATTTTGTACTCAAATTTTGGGACAGGGTGAGATCCATTTTGTTGTCCTCATATAAACAGAGTCATGCACTGCACACTCCTCCAACTCCCCCATGACGTTGTGCATAAATGATTTTCATGATTCATCACACATTAAAGTTATCAACTTGCCCATTCCAGAACAGTAGGGTGATGTTTCTGAAGTTTCAGTCCTGGTTCTAACTGTAGAAATTGATCCAGATGTACACCCTGCAAATATGGCTTTTAATATTGGCTTCTGCACATAACACTGATGTATTCCTTGGTTCGGTTCCTTTCACACGTTTTTTTGCGAAATGGCCGCAGTAGCCGAAGCGTTGTGTAAAACCCAGTCATCATCATTTCGCACGTTTTATTTCGTTCTCATCAGTCTCAGGTCTTGATAGTAATATTATGATCTTGGATGGAACATTCGGCAAAGTGTCATGTGAAAGCGTGGTCGTTCTTCCGCAATAAGTGCCAAGTTATTTTTATGCATCTTTTCCGTGTGGCTGGGTACTCTGGGCCCTGCTCGGTCAGAACGGCCAGGATGGTCATTTTTCGCTTCGGTCAGATGAAATAAGCATGCTGGGCCCGATTTCGAATCGATCGACGAGTGCTTGGCAGATCAGTAGTGATGGCAGATCGGTAGTGATTCGTCAAGGAAAATGGTATGTTCTGTCGAGCTGATATGCCATGAGTTAGGGGACTAAAGAGCTGGTTTCTACGTTTTTTCTGTTTTTGAGGGACTCCATGGTTTGAGAAATGTTGATAATTCCAAAAGATCAGGTCAAGATATTGACTTTACTTGACCTTCGAAAAGTCACAATAGGTGGTGCAACATTCAGGAACGTCTCTGGTCAGGTTAAGTAGAAGATTTGAGCTCTTGGTGATCGAACACTGCGTTAGTTTGTGCGAAAAGCGGCGAAATCGGAGATCATACCTTTGAAAAAGACTTTATCTCCGTTAGGTGAAGGGACGCAGGACTCAACATAAGACAAGGTAGGACTCAAAATATGCAGAACTGAATAAAACTAAGCTACACAAAGCTCCATGCCGCTGCTCCATGTCATTCAGGAGCTGTGGAGGGACATAGAGAGTCCTAATGTGCTCCCCAGGCGATTGTTAAGTCTTACGTAAACCTGTTAGGCATTTTCAAAGGAACGCATGTCATTGGTCAGCTTTTAGTCATATGGAATGATACGCATTGTAGTGGTCATGAGGGGCCTAGAATGACTGTTGAGAGTGAAAAGCGAATGAAAATATTATTAATATGCAAATCAGCACTGCTTAGTGTCTCATGAATTCTCCAAGATCATTGTTCGTTATGAAAAAAGTCATTGGCATTTATTCATGGCCTTAACCAGAGCTGGTCTTGGCTCAAGTAAGCACGCATGTGAGAAAGCCACTGGCAACACGACTGACACCTCGACATCAGAGTGCGATTGAACACGGTGAAACACTCCCAACGTTTGCCAATGGTGGTCGTCGCCGTCTCGAGTATCGTAATTGTGCCGTGACGCTCTCAAGAAAAATGTCAGAGGTCATCGTGACTGGCGATCCCGGGGAGTGGGGGGTCCGGACCTCCCAGTGTTCAGGAATTGTAACGTAAGATTCATGGCATTGACTCCAAAGGAACGGTTCTTGGGTGGACTCCGCAATAATTTTCGGAAGTCTCCAGCCACGTCGGTCAGTGGTCTGTTAAGGTCATTGATCTCAAATTTCCAGGGGATGTATAAAGAGGTGTGAAACTCAGATGCGCAAAATTTTGGAACTGTCTGATTGTTAATATTTTATATTAAGTACATCTAATGTATCACATATATTTTATGTACAGTTTGTCAACCATTAGCTGTTAACCCGCGCACGACCGTCGGTCGGCCACGATCACGCTCGACTGGGGGGGCAGTTGGCCGCCCCCCTAACTCACGAACGATCAGCCGCACGATAAAAAATAAATACACCGTTGGAAAGCTTGTGAGTAGTAGAGCTCGAAGCTGGTCTTATTTTTAGTTTTAGATAATATGTAAGCGATTTACGTCCTATTTATCTTTTCTCACAGCCGACTAGGTCAGTGACCCGGGATATTCCGAAAAATTTAAGATAGCAGATTTGTTGCATCTATAAAGATCACTAATCTCTGAAAGTATTATTGTGATATCTTGTTTTCCAAAAAAGTTACAGGGCGCTAAGCTTTTTTGGACATAGGTGTGTTTGACCTGACCTAGGTGAGGCACCTGACCTGACCCGAGGTCAAAACTTTGACACAGGGTGTAAAAATGATGAAGCAAAAGGTACATAAAGTTTCGTGGCTCTGTGTTTGTTCGTTCTCTCGCAATCCCAGTAAAACCTGAGGGTGGGCGGTCAACCGTCCCCCCCCAGTCGGGGGCGGGTTAAATTACCAGGTACTGGGGCAGGGGGTGACATCACCGTCTACTGGCAGATGTAAAGGAAGTATAAGATAGGGCAGTAGCCTTAGAGTCAGGCGGATTGATCCAGAAATTCATGAAAGGTAGCATGGTTGACTGGTTTCTGGCTGGCTGGTTTCATTGTCTTGGGTTGCTGTAGTTTCACGATGTGTCCTGTTGTGGCACTGTATGTACCAAACAGGATTGTTATGATTGTGCACGCTGGGCCAAAAAGATCTCTTGGAATCATATTACTGTTTGCAGTTAGGGTAAAGACTAAACCCAATTTTGTCTGTTTCAGCTATTTTTGCACATGTCCTTATAATGGCTGATGCTGATGAGACGAAGGACAAGGAACAGATAAATCAAGAAAAGGACCAAGATAAGATCGATAGAGAAGAATACCAACTTAGAAAACGTCTTCCCAGAAAGCTTCCCAGGCGGCCAAATGATGTTTATGTAAACAAGAAAACAAACTTCAAGGCATGTTGACAGATATCAGATCGTCATCAGACTACAGCTCGAACATTTGTTTAACATTATAAACTCGTTGGAATTTTGTCCGGTGCCAGCTGATGGAACTTACGTGATTCTGCCAAAGTGAATGGAGGTTTGGTTGCTGTGGGTGGGAGTTTACTTGAGTCGATTTTATACAGATGTTGAGGTAACCAGAAAATGTCATTGTTTACAAATGTAGAATTTCATTCTTTATTCTGAAAACATAGGTCCTTATGTGACGGTTGCAGTGTTATGCCATAGAATAAGGCAGATGTATCAGGCACATCAAGCACAGATGTAAAGATCAAGGGTATGTCCTGTCCCCCTGTTTTTTTGTATTTTTATGGATCTCCAGAAAAATCCCACTTTCGTAATGCATTTAAGATATAATGTGCTGTTTACCCCTCCCCTGGACCACGTTGATCCGTTTCCAACCTTTTTGCTTTCCCATCATTTTTCTAGAACGCGGTGCCGATGTCGGGTCAACAGCAATGATTTACATGGCCTCACCTTTTCCCAACGCTCAGCGATGGTGGCGGAGTGCCTGTGCAAGAGCCGAACATAACTCAGCCTGCAGTTTCCGTGTGCCTTATCGTTAAAAGAACAAAACTGCTGTATCGCTGAAGCGTATCACTGCCTGCAAGGCCACTTTCCGCGATTTTCGTTTGCGTTCACAACTGTTTATAACTGTCGAGTAATGTACGTTGTTTGTAAAGCTGTATGATTGTAGCGGTTTTACTACTCAGGCACACTTGTATCACGCTACATGACTCTGCCACCAGGCCCAGCTGGTTCGCTGTGAGTGTCTTTTCGAGAAAGGCTACAACGAGATATTCATCCACGGCCTGGGCGCGGCCAGCCCGCGCGCCATCAACCTGGCGCTGCAGCTGAACATCAACCACTGCAACACGCTGTCCGTGGCCACCAACACGTCGACGGTGCACGTGGTGGACGATCTGGTGCCGCTGGACGAGTCCAGGGCGGCGCGTACCCAGACGCGCGGCGTCAGCGCCGTCCACATCCGCCTGGCCAAGACCATCCTGGTCTGAGGCAGCGGCAGCCGAGCCGGTCTGCCTTCAGACAGACGGCCTGGAACGGTCAGCGCCCTCCTTCGTGTGGTTTGCAAGTCGCTGTGGACGGCAAGGGATAGATTGTAGCGAGTGTTTTGAGTCTTGCAGCTGTGCTGACGCCGCGGTCAGTCGGTCGGTTACTGTACGGGACGGCGGCGGCGGACCAGGAGGAGCCCACTGGCCGCCATGATTCTCTCCGTGAAAGAGCTGACCCAGTGGCTGGGCCTGACGCCGTTCGAGATCTGGCTGCACCTGGCGGCCACGCTGGTGTTCACCGTCCTGCTGATGCTGCGCGACCTTTTCCCCCACACGGTCAGCTGGTGGCACGCCATGGCGCCGCTCTTCGTGTGCGACGCGCTCTCAGCCTATTTCTGCGTCATCAGGCTCATCCGCACCTACATCGACGGCTGGTACAAGCCGGCCGCCATGCGCGCGCTCTGGAGCTTCTTCGTGCTGGCGTCGGTAGGTGGCGGTGCTCTGAACTCGCGGCCTGGTCTCGTGGTCTTCCCACTCACCATGCCTTGATGTCATTCGGGTGTCAACGTATGGCTATTGGCAAAGGGCCCGACTTTCTTCAAAAGTCATTCTGATTTATTTCTTGATGGGGTTGAATATATAAAAGCTTAAAGATATCGCTAAAAGCAGCGATGATCACTGTAGTGGCAATATCTGGTGACCGAAGGAAAAGTATGTGAAATCGAAATTGGCTGGTGCCACTTCGGTATGCAAGAAAAATATACGGTACGCAAGGCAGAAGCTTAATACCAGCCTTATTCTTCGGGGCCATGGATCATGTCTTGGAGACATACCCCCATGCCTCCCATTTATTTAACTGTTATCTCCAGGTATCCTGCCAGTAACTATACTTGCTTTCCTGGTCGTCACCATTGGTTTTGTTCGTGGTATAAAAACCGTTTGTGCAGTTCACGAACGTGTGTCGTAAGTAGAGCTATATATATATATATATATATATATATATATATATATATATATATATATATATATAAGAACGTGAACTCACTAACCTTGGTCAGCTATGTGGCAGTTCCATCCTGGTGCCTTAGACCTGACGACTCTGATGACTGTTAAACTCCATCTTCATAGCGGACATCACTCAGGTTCCCATTATGACAGCAGAATGTCAGTTATTATGATATGCTGTTTAAAGAAGCCGTTGTTGGCAGTAATCAGTGATTATTTTACGAAACATGACCACGGCTGTCATCGTTTTCGTGGCGATCGTATCTGTTGCTGTGACCACGGCTTACGTTCCCGATTGTATTGCCGATAATCGTAAAGTCCTATACCTGTGTACTTGTGTGTGGTAACTGCAGGAAGCGTTTCCGGCGAGCAGAGGTGTAGTCTGAGTCCGCGCTTCGTCCATTTTGTAGAATGAGTGCTAAAGGTTGGTTAGTTCTGCAGAGATGCTACTTTCCGGAGTTATCGATTATCTGTTGACCTGGCTAACTGTGTCACTTTCTACATAAGTAGTAAGTGATTACTACATAGTAGTAATCACTTTCTACGTACTGCGAACATAAGTCACTTTCCCACACTCTTGTATTGCTGTGGACTGTGAGGCACACTAAGGCCGATAGTAACAGAATACTTGGATGCCACGACGAAGCTTATAAACAAATGTTGATTGTTTATGGCAGCTTTCGTGTTGTAGAAATATTTCCCAGATCATCTGGGTTTGACCATCCACATTGCCTCCCAATGGCCCATAAAGACTTCTGCGCAAAATTGTCCCAACACGGACTAGGGATATAGCTCTGTTGACAAGACTAGCAACCCGTCACTTAACATGAAATGGCTTTGTGCGTCCTTGGCTACGTCCCTGGTCATCTGGCGGGATCTGTATGGCTAATGCACGTATTGTCGCACACACACACGCCATTGAACTTTGGGGTTTAAAGTGCATGTTTGGGCATGAATTCTTGGGCACGATGTATCCTTCCAGTTGTGTCGCAGAAACAGACAACGCTGGTCATGCCATCAAAATGCGCAGACGTTTCCATACCAAACGTATTGTAGTGCGATTTGACAACCTCAGTTACCGAAAAGCAACGGGCTTGTCCATTTGGGCGCAATCCATGCGAATGGCTCAAACAGTTTTATTTGTAAATTATCTTCTGATGGGGTTATTTCAAGCATGACGTTCACGCTTGGCGCTCATTAACCGCTGTTGTCACCGCAAAGTAAGGTCCATTTTAACTTTGCTACGTCATTTGTTCCAGCGTTACCTTCGTAGTCAAAGCCATTGCGTCTCGTGGGTCATAGATACTGTTACCAATGTGGCTCGCATTCAGACCACACAGACACGGTGTCCGTATCGTTACCAGTGTGATGAAGCATATCGAAGCTAATGGGGCGCTCGTTCTTGTTGCCGTTTCAGATGTTCACCTTCAAGTACCTGCTGGTACGCAAGCTTACGGACAACATTGGGTTTGAATACTCGGAGGTCATGGCTCCGCTGTTCGTCATCCTGAACATGGTGATGATCAGGGCCTGCCAGCTCTGAACGATGCAGCGCGGTGACGGCACGGCTGCGGCAGCCGTGCCGTTAGGGAGGAAGAATAGCGGGCGACCCTTCCCTTTGCGGAACCCGTTGTTGGACGTCCATGCGCATGTTGGCCAATGTTGTTTGGTCTTGTCTGCAGGAACTCACGTATGGCTGTGGGTGGATTCTTGGGGTGGTTTCTTGGAGAGGCCATTGTCAGCGTTTGACATTCACTGTCGCTCTGAGGCGTTTCACTCGCAGGCTTGTTTGAGGCGTTGCGTTTTTGGTGATTTCGTTTGGCGATGGTGTCCCCTATACGATACGGGCCGCGGTACAGTCGGTCCTGACGTGTTGTCATACATGGTTGACGCAACAAAGACGCGGCGATGTGGCAGGCCACAGGTTCAAGAACGTTGTTTTCTGTGCCGGCTGGTTGCGGGCGAACATAATTGAGTCAGTCGGAAACCAGTGTTTTTTTTTGCTTGTTGAAGAAGCCTTCATACGGTAGAAAAGGTTGCGAGCAGCCGAGTGCGGCGGGCATTGATCTCTTTCCGGGTGATTTCAGATGCCAGAGAAAAACTGATGGCGTGAAAATCTAATTACTGGCTTATGTTTACTGGCCAAGATGTACGACTTGTGGATACCAGTCAGTGAGAGCCAAGCGCAGATTCCAGATTGCACACATGGAGAGGGCACAATAAACGGACAGTGCAACCTTTCATTGGGCTTAATTCAGGCGTTAGCCCGATCTTTCATTTTGGGTACGTGGGCATTTAGTTTTGAGCTCCTTTAACCCATCATATCATTACGGGCGTATGGGATGAAGGAACAGGAGAACTTGTTGCATAGATGTGCCGGATAGGGGTGGTTTGAAAGACAAATATTGGAAAATGAGAATGACTGTGTATGTTTTCATTTTGGGGAACGTTTGGATTCTGCGAACGTCTGTCTCGTTCCGCTCGTGCGTCTGCAGCAACCATGAGGTACTTTGACGTGGCTTGCACCGAATGAGGAAGTAATGTACCAATCGTACAAATGGCATGAGTGATCTGTCGAGAGCATGGCCAACAAAACAAGACTCCAGCAGGTCAGATGCATATGCACACGCATCAACAGAAGTTACTGCCTAAAATAAGTTTTCTCCAAAATGACAGTAAATATGGCGGCTGCTGCAGCGGCCCCGGCCGAGACATGTCAACCGTTCTCTGGTGTCTATCGATGCGAATTCAAAATCAAGACACGCGGCTTGAAGCGCTGTACCAGATGACACTGGCGGGTCCAGGGGTCGTCTCGACAGCCAGCGTCTCCACCCCCCACCCCGCCCCCCGCCCCGGTCAACGACTCCGCTGACCTACCATTCAGACCCAGAAAAGGTTTTCCCCCACCACAAGGAGTTGCTAGATCCGCCTCTGCCAGCCGGTGACTTTTGCTTGCGGTTCAAGGTAAAAATCCAACGTCAAATCAAGGTTGGTGCACTTCGTCAAAGTTTCATTTGAACACCGCCAAAATACGCTGCGTTGCCAAAACACGTACCTATTCAACTTGTACAGCAGCCAGGATCAAAGTTTTAGGCTAAAACAAATTTGGCGCACCTACACCTCGTCCTGCTGTAATACAGCCACTGAAAAGGTGCCGATTTAGTGGTTAACAGTTCTCATCTTCCACTACCGCGTGTTGGCGTTAAATATTACTTGAAGGGCAAGGTAAGTTTAGAGTAAATTAAATTCCTCTCCGTTTCATAATATCACACCGAGAAAAGCCAGTGTGATTTCAAAAGATGCGCTTTTGGGTTCGTCCATAAATTATGTACCGTTAATGTATGTAGGTGGGGGTTTACCAATGCGTTACACCCGTGGCGTTGCCAACATTTTTTTCGGGGGGTCCTAGAGGATGAGGGGGGCCCAGCTTAAACACTACGGGGGCCCCATGGCCAGGGATGCCGGTTGTGTAAATGATTTGGGGGAGAAGACAGATAGCGGGGCCTCACAACCTAACCTACCTCCAAATGCGAGTCTCAACGGATTTAAAACACTGTTTTGACCGACGGAAGATGATCTAAAAAAGTTTTATAGAAGATTTGTGTTCCTTTTCATGTATATATATATATATATATATATATATATATATATATACATATATTGTATATATTGGTAAAGCTAGGAAGCAGGTCGTTACGCATACGCTAAAACCTACAGCGGACTTCGCACTGATGATCTTTGATGTGGCTTCGATTGTTTGTATAAGTCGTTTCGTTTCCAAGAAATGTTCATTAAGAAGCGCTAATTGCAAAAAGCGCCGATTGCAAGGATATGAATACAATAGGTAATGGAACCCTTGTAACAGTGTGACCTTCAGTGCCGTCCTATAGGTGGCCGTTTATTCACATAGTCGATACAGACCACTAGCAATATCAGCTCAGATAATTGTGCACGGCGTGATTAGTGTGGTGAGTAGGAATATATTACGCTATACTACGTTATCATTTGCTCAACGCGCCAGCGTGCCGAGTGAGTGCTGGCAGCGATTTTCACGCGTTGGTGTGCGTTGGGTGCATGGACGGTGTGGTGACTACGTAGGGATCGTATGGGCCTATTTGCGATCTATTGGCCTACTGCATTCTTATGTAACCGATGAATACTTGGTATATTCCCATTATTTGCATTCCACGTGCCGGATGAGTTTCACACCTCTCCGGCGCTCCGAAACTGGTTAACGTGCACTTCTATGGAAAACGACTTTTGGTCATATTAAAACATATGGGCCAATTATTACTGACACCAAGATAGATGATGTCGATATTTGGGCACTAGATGGCGTTTTAGTATGTTACCATACTTGGATGTACTGCATGAGTTTCGAACCTCTCTGACACTCCGATTTGGTTGGCGTGCACTACATGGGAGATGGCTTTTGATCGTATCAAATCACACGGACCAATTAACATTGACACTTGACACATGCAATCAATGGTATGACACCGCAGGGAGTCTTGGTATATCCAGGGTGTTCCATGGTACAGGACGAATGAGCTTCGGATCTCTCTGGCATTCCGAACTGGTTGGCGTGCGCTGGTGTAGGAAATGGCTTTTCAACGTATTAAAGCACATGGGCCAATTAGCATTGTCACTTACAGATATGCAATCGAGGATGTGACGCCGGAAGGTGTCCTGGTATGTTCCAGCACTTGCATTGCACGTGCATGGTGAGTTTCCGAGCTCTCTGGCCTAAGAGTAGGAATGGGAGAAGGGTAGGGCAGGGGACCATTGCCCCAAATTTCTTGGGGAATTTAACCCTTGCCCGCACTTGCCATTTAGCCATTCCAGAACACACCTGGGGGAGGTTGTCACCCCCCCTTACCCAAGCCATTCATCTCTTAATTGAGATAGGGCCTCGCGACAACGACACAAAGACCAGCAAATTGCTTGAGACGTGTTGAATCCGACGATGCCTGATTTGACCTGCTGGGGTCAAATCCCAACCTTCCATGTCATATCAAAGAAAAACATTTTATTTTTTTGGCAACAAACGGTATGTCTCGCACGTTAGTCCCCATCTAGCAAAGGCACAGCCGTTTGTGGTACTAAATCAGATGGAGTAGCTTCTGATCGTTCTTGTGACATGCAAGTCTACTGTCTGAGGTCAGTTGGTCGCATTCCAAGTCAGGTCACCATATGCCTTTTTGAGCAGAATTGATGTCCGATGCTAGTTTGAAGGCAATGTGTTACGTATCTATGTCTGCTTGTAAATCCAAACAACTGGAAGTTATTCGGTGAACCTGGTTCACGTGCAGAACAGAAAAATAGCACAAAACCACCCAAGGTCAAATACGTCATTTCGCCTTGAACTGTACGAAATGGATACTCACTGCGAATTCCCAACAAAGAAAATGACAAATTATGTCGGACCGCTTCCATAGCATAGAAACAAATTGTGGAAAGTCAGGTCATGACCTAACATGGCCTAATACCATGTCATATTAGGTAATTACCTAATATCGGCATAGGTAATGTAGCACTACTAAAGACTATTCAGAATGGCTACTTCTGCGAGGGCCCAGAGAAGGCCCAGAATGAAAGGAATATATTGCTTGTTATTTGTAACTGTGTGTGCGTGTGTGTGTTTGTTTATGTGTTTGGTGGGCCGATTATTGAGTTATTTAACGACGCTCTCCACTACCAGGGTTATTTCGAGACGAACCTTTCTAACGCGTTGTCGTGGAGGACGGCGAAATGTCGCTGTTACCCGGATTCGAACCGGGGACCTTTCGGCCAGAAAGCAAGCATGGTAACCACTGCGTATGTGTTTGGTTGTGAGTGGTTGACAGCTTCAGATTATGTATTCAAAAACCGATGTTCCAGGTGTCTACTAAATTAGCTTCCTGAAAACGCATTAGATTTTCCACAAAATATAATATTATTCGTGATCTAATTTGACCTTGACCCTGACTGAACTTTCATAGCATCTTCGTGCACATTTCTGACGCATGCGGGATGCAGCTCGCAAAGCAGTCAGGAAATATGGCGTCTGCGGTGCATTTGACTCGTTGCTTGCACATATTACAGTACATCGCACTCTGGGGTTGCGACATGCCCTCCAGATCATGTCTAACAACCAAAGGTCAGTAAAATTGAAATTTTTAGGGAATCTCCAGAAAGGATCATAAAGAAGATAACGGAAAAAATCCGACCTCTGTCTTTAATAACTCGGCGTGCATCGAAGCAAAACCACTTGGGGGTGTCATCCACCTCCTTCCCATGTGCGGCGACGGTTAACATTAACGCTAATGGGGAAATACATCTTTGCCTCCCTCCCCTCACTCACATTTTTTTCTGGATGTTCCTAAGTCATTGTTTCTAGCATTTCAACCTGAATGGCGCACACTTGCATGCATTTGAACGTATTAGGGCACAAAGGCCAATTAGCGTTGACACTTAAGCGATTGATGGTGTGACACCAAAACGTGTCTAGGTATGTTTCCATGCTGGCATTGCACGTGTCGGTTGAATTCGCCGACCTTTCCAGCAATTCGAACCGGTCCGCGTATTTTTTGTATCAGTAACGTTGTTTTGATTACCACATAGAATCGATAAGCATCAGCAAAGCACGACCTGGTTTACATGTTCCACACTGCACATGTCTGTTGTCGAGAAAGAAGAGAGATTCTAAAGTTTACCATGGTAACAGAGCAGGAGCGGATTCAGGATTTCGCTAAGGGGGGAGGGTGAATGTTTAGCGCGGGGCCTCCCTCCCAGTTGGGCCCGCGACGCATTTTCTTTTTTTCACTTCAAAGTGTCCGACACATGACAATAACAGTGGGATTTTAGGTGGCTGCGTCCTTCCCCCTGTCTGAAATGTCGTGTCCGTGTCTAGTCTGGGAGCCCATATGCCCCCTCATAGTTTCTGGAGACGTATTTACTAGCTTAGGTTAGGTTCCTTTTTTGCACTAACGATCACTTTTGTGGTATCGGTCCGTCTACCATGTCAGGATCCTCTTGTCTACCATGTGGTCTCAGATTCTTTTTACAGTTTCAAGTGCCCCTCGGAACCTCTCAGGCGCTCCTTTGACAATTTCATGCAGTTTCATGGACCCATCTGGCAGTTTCAGGGAAAATTAAGTCATCTCTGACCCCCTTCGGTCGTCCCTGAGAAATTTTTGCCGTCTGATGAGATCCTCAGGCAATAACAAGAGCCTCCATACGTCTCTCTCCGCCGTGACGTAGGCGCGTCTTGCAACGCTCTACGTATTTTGGCCGTTTCAGGAGCTATCTGAGCGTCTCAAGGTTAAGTAGCTGGTGTCCCTCTGGTCGTCTCAGCGGCTCTTACTGCTAGTTTGCAGCAGGAGTGTCAGTTTCTGTAAATGGGGAGGGGGTAGGCGAACCGAGGGCCTGGTAACCTAACCTCCCCCCAAATGTGTGTTTCTCAAAGGTTTTGGCCCACTTTATTTTGGCCAACGGAAATTGGCGGGTTTTTGTTTCTATTTATCAAATAAAAATTTGGATTTACCTCATGTACATAGGTATATATAGACAAAAGACAGAAAGATAGACACATTGATTCAGACTTCATCCTTTACTTTCCGCCTATCTCTCATCTATTGCAGCCGTTCTTATCGTTATTACTACTCATTTCCCTTTCAAACGGGCAGAAAACACTGGGGGCCCACACCAACATTGGGGAGGGGGCCCAAGTGAGCGTTGGGTTGGGTCAGAGCCATCTCAAAAGAATACAAGTTGACATCCCTTGTTACCAGTCTCAAAGGCCCCTCTCTGGCAGCCTTAGTGGTCCCAGTGTTGTCATAGGTACCGTCTTGTCGTCTCTGGGAAACGTTTTTGCCGTCTCAGAGGCCCTCTTAGTTACAAAATACCTTTTGACGATTTCGCGGTCCTTGTGCAATGCCGTCGGCCCCCTGAACGTCTGCAGTGGTTTCCATGGCTGCATCAAGGGTCTTCCTCTGTTAAATGTGGTTTATTTGGCAGTCTAAGGGCCTCTCTGGCCGTATCAGGGGCCTTTGTTGGCGCTTTGGTGGCCTCACTGACAGTCTCAGGGGGACTTTCTGTGCTAGGAGCCCGCCTAACACACTCGGGGGCCTCTGGCCCTCCAGGGACCCCATACCGTCTCTGAGGTCCTCTCATCGTATTTGCCTCGCAGGGGCCCTCCAACCTTTTTGGTGGTTTCAGGGGCCATCTGCTGTGTATGGACCCATCTCGTTGTTTGAGGACCCACCTGACCTTCCCGGGGCCCCTAAATGTACCAAGAATCCCACAGGTTTTCAAAAAGACCAGGACATCCTATTTGGGCTCCCTCTCGAAATTGAAAAGATCAGTGATGAATACCTGCTGAGGGCGCCCCTCTGGCTGGCCAGGCCCTTGCGCCGCGCTAGGCACCCTTTTAAGCTGTTGCCGTCTCAGGGACCTCTCAGGCACTTTTAGCAGTCTCATGGACCCTTTACCGCGTTCGGGCTCCTCTTGCGGTCCCAGGAACCCTTGAATAGTTTCAGGAGCCCTTCTTTCCGTTTTAGCGGTCATGTTGCCGTCTCAGGATCTCATTAACCCTCCCAGAGGCCCTCTGCATCAGGAGAATTCAGTTTCTCTCACAGTCCGTGAAGCCCATTCGGAGCCCTTATGACATTCCAGAGGCAACTATGCTGTCCAAGGAACTCAGCCTCATCACCTGCGCAGCGAAAGGTGAGAGGCCAGGGCAGGGCCTATTTTAACATGTTAACTGGGGGGCAAATGTCCCCCAGTCCTACACTTTGCCCCCCCCCCCCAGTCAAGAGTCTTTGCCCATGCAAAGAAAAAAACAGTCAGGAGTAGAGCAACCACTGCGGTCATCGCTGTCTAGCGTAACCAGGAGAGTATTCCATAAACCGCAGCGCACAAGTCTCTCGCGAAACAACATCTTATCTAGGAAGGATATTTTGAATCATTGACTAATTTGGGAGCACACTTGAAGCATCACTTTGTGATACGTATTATAAGCATGCCTAATGATGATTGGCGAGCGTGTTTGGTAGTTGGTACGCTGGCACCCCATGCCACGATTGTCTCGTGGGCGGCCGAGGCGTCTCATTGCATTGTAAGCACATTAGAGATGACGAGGCAGGTGACCATGTATTACATGTTAAAACGCAAGAAAACTGAAGGGTGAGGTGGTGGTCAGGGCGGTTTCGCCATGGTGGAATAATCTTTATATGAATGCGGTAGCAGCCCAGCAGTGCTGTAGTCGTCATCATGATCTGAAAACCCTGCTAAAATCCCAGTGCCTAACTGGTGAAACGTCACTGAACTAGGCGACTAAACCCTAGTTTTATGCGAGAAAAAAGGAAAAGTAATCAGTCATATATTAAAACCGTCATTCTTGCTGCTTCCTGTGCATGAGTGTATGCATCCCATGAGCATGTTCCATCTACTTCACCAATATGGCATAGCCCAGACTGCAGATCATGGCAAGTGTTGACGATATCTCTTTGGGCGGAGCTAAGGCGAATATCGTAATTTGGGGCGGCTTTTTTATTTTGGGGGCCGTTCATCTAGAAATGGGGCAGTTTGTTATGCTTGTCTTGGGACAGCTTTTGCACTTTTGCGAACGGCTACAAAACATATTTGCCAAAATTTGGTGAGAAACCGTATTTTGGGGAGAGATTAGAGCAACAGAAAGTATTCCGGACAGGCAACCTGCCGCCCCGTTTAGGGAAGAATGGAAGCTGCCGCAGCATCTCGTCAGTATCCTGGCCATCGCTTGCAAACTGCGACTTAACCCGTCCCCGACTGGGGGGGGACAGTTGACTGCCCCCATTGAGGTTTTTCTGGGATTGCGAGAGAACGAACAAACACAGAGTCACGAAACTTTGTGTACCTTTTGCTTCATCAATTTTACATTTCGTGTCAAAATTTTGTCCTCAGGTCAGGTCAGGTGCCTGATCTAGGTCAGGTCAAACAGACCTATGTCCAAAAAAGTTTAGCGACCTCTAACTTTTTCGCAAAACAAGATATCTCAATAATACTTTCAGGGATAAGTGATGGTGATAGATGCAACAAATCCGTTGTCCCAGATTTTTCGGAATTTTCCGGGTCATTGACTTAAGGTCAAGCCTATTTTTAAGACGTCGTCGTTTTTTCGGAAACTGACGGAATATTTCATAACATTTTTAGTGTGGAGTGAAGCAGACATCTAGTTACCGTCATTAGGCAAAGTATCAATGACTTCCAGCCATTGACCTGAGGTCAGGTCACGAATAACTGTAGTGAGCCAAAATGTACCACCATCAAAATCGGCGATGAATTACTCAGAATGGGTAGAAAATGGCAGAACTAGCTTGCACGGACGTAGGTAATACCAGGAACCTCAAAAAGTTTGAAAAATAGCATATTTGGAAATAAGGAGGCTCTCTCGAATAAAGCTCCGCCAATTGCGCAGATTGGTAACTAATGAATTTTTCCAAAATTTAAGCATGAAAAACTATCACAAGAACCACTAAGATCAATAAAATATACACAGATCGTCTTTTTTCGCAAAAATAAAGGAAGGCTAAAATTAGTTCTCGTCAATTTGTTACCACATACGGCAGCAGCGCACGCCTACAGCTGCCGCGGGAAATGCCGTGTCTCTAACTCAACGTTTCGGGGTATATATTGAACAAATCTGGGAAATTAGACGTGTTTCGGCATCTGCGGACCTTTACTTGTGCGCTGGTGCCTTTACCTATGCGTTAAACACAGCCCTTGAGATTCAGGCCATTTTTCGGTCTCATGCAGTCGGCTATGAGAAAACATATGTAGGGCGTAAATTGCTTACATATTATCTAAAACTAAAAATTACACCAGTTTCAAGCTCTACTCGTCACAATCTTTCCAACGGTATGCTTATTTTTATCGTGCGACCAACCGTTCGTGAGTTAGAGGGGGGGCGGCCAACTGCCCTCCCCCCAGCCGCCCATGTTCGAAACGGACAGACGGTCGTGCGCGGGTTAAATAGAACAGTTCTGAAGTACTCCACCAGGCGATGCCACGGTAACCCACGGTGCCGGTCTGGTAATTTCCCGCGCATTCTTAGACGCCGGGATATTTAAGGACCGCTTGCGTCAACGCAGAAAGTACCTGTTATAACGGAAGTCTGTGGCACAATGGCTGCACCACGATAAGATGGAGGTTAAAGCACAGATCGTACGCGAAGTGATGAGAGTGTGGAACAAACCCGTATTCTCACTGCACCGGCGAGGAAAATGATCAAGAAGCTCAACAGGACGTTTGACCAGTACCGAGCTGTCATCAAAGGTAAATGCTGGAGGTCAACCTCGGAAATTGACAAGAAGAATGAATTTAGGGACAACCTCAAAAACTTTTTTGACAGTGCACTTGTCGGCACCATTAAGATCATCAAAACCAAGAGGGTAAAGACATAATCCAAACATGTTTTGTGCTCCAGGTTGGTAAACCAAGCGCACGATATGCATAAAATGTACATCATAGTACTCCTTTTGACACACTGGATCGAAAGACACTTCACATGCTATCACAGACCCAAAAGGAGTCAGGTCGCCGAGGCGTCATGGTGGTATTCGATAAGCTTCTTTCTGAGGAGGAGCGAGCTCTTCAACGACAACAGTAGGCCGAAGCTTTAAAGGGCCCGCCGTTGGACTGAACAGTAGATCGAGCAGGAGGGAACTGCCCAATTGGAATCCTCGTCTACTGGCAATACACAACTGACAGATCAGGATGACCCGCAGTCCTTCGCCTTTGGTGTTCCGAAGTTTGTCAGCGGAGCTGGGGCAGCGACAGCCGACGTTGTCGCACATTGTCTGGAAGACTGGGAGGTTTCGGATAACGTCGTCGGCATGAGCTTCGACACCCACTCCAGCAATACTGGACAAGTTGTGGGAGCAAGCACGCTTCTTCAGCAGAAGCTTGGGCGACAGCTCCTTCACTTCGCTTGTCGTCATCATATCATCGAAATGTGGCAGAGGCGGCTTTCTCCACGCGCTTCGGTCCGTGCTCGGGACCGGGGATTCCCTTGTTCAAGTGCTTCAAGAAGAGATGGAGACTCATTGATCGGAGCAAGTTTGAACCCATGATGCGTGAAGACCTGGAGCCAGCAGTGGCCGAGACGTTTCTCTCCTCCAAAGATCGCGTCGTGGCCTCCTGCCATGAGACGCTCGCCAAAATCCAGCCTAGCGATGATTATCGTGAGCTCCTTGAGGTCTTGATCATCATCTTTGGTCAAGAGTCTCCTAGGAGAATTAAGCTCCCGAACCAGGTGCTCTTCACCCAAGATTATGGAACATATAATTCACGGGATCAAGATCTTCTTGCTTTGCCCCCTTGCTTCGCCATCAGTTCTTCGTGACTCCCAGTGAACTGGGAGCACTCAAGCGCTTCGTCTCTTTCATGGTTGTTTCGTACGTCAGTGCATGGTTCTGCTCTTCGTGGGCGGCCAAGGCTCCCGTGCACGACCTGGCCGTCCTGCAAAGCTTGGTTTGAATGCTGAAGTCTCGTAGGCGGTCTCCAAAAAGTTCGCCAATCACTTATTATCTATTGTGACATTATATACGACATACTATTTACCATAGCAATAACCTATTATGGTATCTCAGCGGAGAACTGGCTGATGTGTCGTTCTTCGATGAGGGTGTGCCGTGTGAGATGAAGAGGAGGATGGTCGCGGCACTCCAGGAACAGGGGTCGGATAGTCCGCCCAAGCGAGCGCAGATAGATCTCGCGGCAAAGGAGGTTCGCGCCAGGAAGATCATCGTCGACTTCATTACGACAAAGTCGGTGGGCAACCTGAAGGGCTACGGCATCAACATGGACTTCCTTGCCGCCGATCCCGTTGATTGGGAGACAGCACCTAGCATTAAGAACGCTGAGGAAGTCCTGTGCGGGGTCGTGGTAGTCAGCGACTTCGCCGAACGAGCTGTGGCTCTTATCCCAGCGTACAACGAGGTAATGACGAGGGATGAAAGGCAAAAGCATTACCTGCTGCAAGTCGTCGAATGGCATCGTCGCCAGGACCCCGAGGCAACAAAGAGGGTTGAAGAATCATTCCCACCTAAGCCACAGTGCTGTCGACAGAGCCAGTGACCTTATCGTGTCACAAGCATATCGTGCGCTTGGTTTACCAAACTGGAGCACAAAACATGTTTGGGGGCATTTCAGAAACACCTCTCCCTGACCGAATCTCCCAGGGATCACAGGTCCGTGGAGAATGAGGTCTTGCTTAGGATAGATTTAAAAACCTTCTTTGACTTTAATGGGTTCGAAATGTAGAAAAGCCGGCGCGAATTTCATCAAAATAAAAATAACATCCAGCACAAGAGACATGCAATCTTCGCGTGACAGTGCTTAAAAGTGTTGGACCAAGGCCACATTTTGCACGTATGATTTCCTCCCAAAGACGCATCGATTAATGAGAGAGCACCCTGGAAAAGTCTTCATGGTAATTCGCCCCCATATATATATATATATATATATATATATATATATATATATGATATGTCATATATCATGTGTATAATATATATTTGATAGTATTAATGTACCAGATGACGTTTGGGATAGTTCCGTATGGGCTGGTAACAGGTGCGTCGTTTTGTGTAAATAATTGGGACTGACGGGCCGACAGCCTAACCTTCCTTCAAATGTGAGTTTCTCAGCGGATTTAACTCACTTTGTGTTGTCCGACGACAATTTTCAATAGTGCGACAAACGGGAGAAATCAAAGTTTTCCCAAAACAAATCCTTGTCCTTTCAGTAGGAATAATTATCCTCATTAAGAGTCTTGAATGCAAACCAGGGATCGGTCCCACCGCGAAGCTCTTCGCCCCCGGCTCAGCCTGAAACGTCAGCTGCGACCACCACCGCGACACTCTTCGCCCGGGCTCAGCCTGAAACGTCAGCTGCAACCACCACCGCGCACACCACTGCTGCTACAACGTACGTGTGCCGGTGAGGCAGGATGCTGGCCGCCTGACGCGTCGCACCCTAAGTGGGACATGTATGCCGTGTGGCCCTTTTTGGTGCCCCGCGGGACATTGTCTCTCCGCAAAGACATTTAGGCATAGTTCCAGGTAGCCTGCGGGCACTTTTGGACGGTCTGGGTAAGAGCCGTGATCTGGTGAAGCAGGACGAGTACGGTTTCGAGAGTGTCGGTGTCATGGCCGGCTGCAGAAAGGCACTCGCTGGTCAGCGGCGATGGCGGTTTATGCTCATTAGCCCTCGCCCGGCCAGGGACGGCCAAAATCCGCACCCTTCCCCTTTAGGTTTTGAAAGCGTAGTGAACAAACGGCGGCGCGCGGCGGCGCGAAATTTCCAGTACCTTTCGTCATCTATTTTGCATCCTACGAGCAAATCTGAAGTTTCAAGCAGGTCAGGTCAAAGAGGTTATTTTCCAGAGAAAAACTTGTAGCCCCCATAACCTTTGTTCAGTAACCATATTTGATGATCACTTAACCAAAGGCCAATATTTACCTAATTTAACTCAGGTTGACTTTAAGGGCATGGACAAAAGCTTATCGTTTGTTTTATTGTGCTGCGGACATTATCTGTAATCCAGCTAGCCACCAAGCCACAGGGTAAGTCGAGGCGCGATACAACAAAATAGCGCCACAAATATGCATGCAATTAGGTCGTGGTTTAACCTGACCTCATTCATTAACTGGGTCATTCGTGCTACGAATCTGTTCGACATGTTAGCACTCATCTAAGTATTGAGCCAAAAATACTGCCTTCGGGTCCTGAGGTGCATGTGTGTGATTGTCGGTCCCGTGCAAAATGCTTTCAACGCCACTCAGACTTTCGTGTGATGCCGGAGACCCGCACCACGACGCATATACCGAAGCGGCCTACAGATATTAAGAAATCTTTCTTATAACTACTGAAATAGCAGAAAACAAATGTCATGCATCTCATAGCCCAGGCGGAAATACCACGTTGTTCTTACTCTCTGCGTGTGACAATGGGTAGGACTGTCTAAAAAAGCATCTGAAATTCGCAGCGAAAACGACTGTACCATTGAGAGATCTGTTTCACTCGATTGGCCATCCATTCCCAGCATGACTTCAGTAAACACATTTAGATTACACATTACATTACACAGGTGCATGCCAACACCTGCTTCATCACTATCATGTAAACACGTCAGCCCCGACGATGCGATGCGACAACGATGCTCCTGACATCTGGCGCCGTGCACCTGTTGCTACACTCATTTTTGGGGGATGAGCCAGGGGGTAGTACATAAACCAAAGGTCTTCTGTCTTCGTCGGAGCTATTTCGGCGTTCAGAGACAGGCGCCATCACCATGTTTAGACTGGGCCTGGTTGTGCTGTGCCTTGTGACTGTTTGGCCATTACCACGCCCTGCGAATGCGCTGGCTCCTCCCTTCAGGAAATCCGCACCAGGACAAGCAGAAGCCTTCAGCAATGTCCCTGATACTCACAACAAAGGCAAAATGAGCAGGAACTCCTTCTCAAAGAAAGTCGACGTCGGGAAACACGATCAGAGAATCTTGGTCGACATGATTGTCGACACCTTCGATATCAACAATGATGGCAAGATCTCCACGGACGACCTCACAGAGGTAGTTAACACCGTGAAGAACTATTGGAGAGCCATGGCCGACAAGGTTGTTGACGCCTTCGATATCAATAATGACGGCAAAATCTCCATGGACGACTTCAGAAGCGAGCAAAAAATCTGAAACTCCGACTCGAAAAAACTCTGAAATGGCTGCATGACAAACCAAGTCGACCAAATTGCGGTGCGAACGCGGTGGCGGGCGTTTTCAACACAGGCCCGCATGTGCTTTGCGCTGACAGGCGGACTCTTGCTACACCTGCCTTCCGGTTCCAGTCACTTATCTACTTTTAAATTTGTAGAAGTACACATTCCCTGAGATAACCATGGTTGCCATGGTCTTTATATTCAAGTGTTTCAGGAACCATGATGTAGATCAAATACATTGCACCATGTGGCCGCGTTAGTTGTTTTTTTCATTACTCAGCGCTCCGCGGTAAAAAGCATGTGTTTTCACACGCCGCTCAGACAGATGTAAAGCTGCGTATATCGGCTTACATAAGGCGCAGAACTTTGAAATACTGATGGCTATAACACAAAAGAGCATCACAACCGAAAATAACTTCATGTAAAACGCACGGGATCATAATTAACCCCAGCAAGTTCGAATAACTTGGTTTGTAGACTTCAAGAAAATTTCTGAAAGAAATCAAATAGGACACTGAAGCATTGAACATGATATTCCACTTCGAATAACGGTCTGCAATTGTCGGTTGCAAACCGATATTGAGCCTTTCCTTCCAGGCGTACCAACGGTGGAGTGTCTTCAGGACTTCGACCCGCGTGTTGCATATGCTTGGGCACGTGATCTTGGACGAAGGCTTGACAGCATGACACGTCTTACGTATGGGATGTCCCGATACTGCCAAACTTGCAGACTGCCTGGAGTCCACGAGCGGCAGCCTGTAATGGCTTTGTTTCGTAACCGCGGGCTACGAAGTGGGATTCGAATATGTGATCTCGAAACTGCAAAGGATCCTATACAAATGTGCAGGAGTTCCTTTAGGGGCCAGGCTGGGAATGACTCTTCACTGGGTCGCCTCTACAGGTCCATAGACGCTCCTCTACGTGCCGGCATTTTTGAACGGCAATAGAGGGCTTTTTAACGCCGGGAAGGTTGCACCTCTACAGGCCAGCGGGGCGTCGCGCGGGCCTGGGTGTGCGTAATTCCCACCAGCAATAGTGCTACTAGGGAAATTGAATGTATGTTTGTTGTTTTACACGTAAAAAAATAAAGAGGAATACGCCAGTTCTTCAGAACAGAGGCGGAAGGGAGGGGCCCGCGCCTACCATGTTGCTCTGGCTCCGCTAGTGTCAACGAAACGAACGTCCACAACGAAATACACAGCGTCCGTGGGTAACCAATAACACCGCTCTGATGAGGATACATATATTTACAATACAATCTGTCGGGTTAAGCGTTCAATTAGTGGAAGCACAGACCGCAGTGAATGATCACGCCGAGGGCGAGGAATAGGAAGAACGTCCTCAAGTCAGCTCATCCCTCACATGAAGCGTGTCGGCTTGTGGCTCATCTGAAACAGAGAAATATGCAGTTGTACCATCAATATAATACAGGGTCGAACATCGCTTCGTTTCAGGCGAAAACTGGGGAGTCTGAGCATAACCAGTCAGTGCATTTTTCCGACGAAAGGAAATCAAACAATAAAGAGTATGGGACAATCGCTTTGACATACGAACAAATATATGTTTCGTTTCATTCCTTATATTCACTTCGGCCGAGAAAAAAGGGACTATAAAGTATCATTTATACGTCATAACGCGATCATATCATGTATCTCTATTTATCTCATATCACGACAACACATCATTGCAGGCACTTTATTTGTCCCGCTTATAGGCGTATACCCTGAATGCTCGGCACCGCCAGTGGCAGCAACGAGAGACCCAGTCAGAAGGTTCGCAACTCACATTCCCGGGCATTCAGGCGCAGGACCCAGCCGTTGCCGAAGGTGCCTTGGTCGGTGTGGTACTGCACCACCACGGCGCTACTCGGTACCACGCTCGGCGCCAGGTAGCCCGTCTGAAATGCGCCCAACACGGAGTCAGAGAAGAGCACTGGAGCACCAGTGTCGGGTCAGCGGCCCCGCTCGGACTAACGGGCCCACTGCACCGCCGATTGGAGTGTTCAGCGGCAGAAACAACGGTCCGTGAGCCACCCAATAGCACAGCAGGAGGGACGGAGTGGGCACAAGGGTCCCCATCCGTAAGGGATCAGGCTCATCTTTGGCAGCAGGTGCATCGGGATACCGCAGGTTGAAGGTGGCTACAGGACAGGGCCTATTTTAAGGAAAAATGACTGCGGGGGCAATTCTGCGAACGAGACGCATTCGCCGAGACCCCCCCTCCCCAGGCATTGCGTTCTCGCCTGCCCGAGCTTCTGTGATCGCCAGTTCAGAGGAATCGTGACCGAGGACCGAAGACGTCGCCGATAGGAGTGGATTGCAGAGCGATCATTGAGCTTGGTCCGATCGAGGGCTGCTGCCTGACCAGGAATGGCGATGTTCCTGGCTCTCCTGCAGGGCCACTTTGAAGGCATGGCCGAGGGCTGCGGGTCATCCTGATCTGTCAGTTGTGTGTAGACGAGTATTCCAACTGGGCAGCTGCCTTCTGCTCGGTCTGCTGTTTAGTCTAATGGCGGGCCCTTTAAAGTTTCGGCCTACTGTTGTCGTTAAAGAGCTCGCTCCTCATTCTCAGAAGGGAACTTATTGAATACCACCATGACGCCTCGGCGACCTGGCTCCGTTTGGGCCTGAAGAATGTCTTTATCCTCTTGGTTTTGATTATCTTAATGGTGCCGACAAGGGCAAGGTCAAAAAGGTTTTTGAGGTTGTCCCTAAATCCATTCTTCGTGTCAATTTCCGGATGGATCTCCAGCATTTGCCTTTGATGACAGCTTGGTACTGGTCAAGCTTTCTGTTGGGCTTCCTGATCACGTTCCGCTCCGGTGCAGTGAGAATACGGGCTTTGTTCCACACCTTCATCATTTTGCGGACGATCTGTGTTTTGACCTACCTCTGGGTAAGCCTATCCACACGGTGGGACTGAAAATATTGCTGCAGCACTTCTCCCCGCGAAGGCAGTTCTGAGCATCGGTTAACCAAAGTTCGGCTTTTTTCTCATGGTGCAGCCATAGTGGCACAGACTTCCGTTATAAAAGGTACTTTCTGCATTGACGCAGGTAGTCCTTAAATATCCTGACGTCTAAGAAGGCGCGGGAAATTGCCAGACCCGGCACCGTGGGTTACCATGGCATGGCAAGGTGTGGTACTTCAAATATATAAGTCACAGTCTGCAAACGATGGCCAGAATATTGATGAGATGTTGCGGCAGCTTCGATTCTTCCCTAAATGAGGCAGTAGGTTGCCTGTCCGCGATAGTTTCTGTTGATCTAATCTATCCCCAAAATACAGTTTCTCACCGAATTTTGGCCATACGTTTTTCAACACTGCGCAAAAGTGTAAAAGCTGTCCCAGCACAGGCACAACAAACCGCTCTATTTCCAGATTATCGGCCCCAAAATAAAAGTCACCTCAAATTGAAATATTCGCCTTATCCCCGCCTCAGTGAGATATCATCAACACCCGTCATTATCTGCCGTCCTGGCTATGCCATGTCCGTGAAGCAGATGAAGCATGCTCATGGGATGCACAAACCCATGCACATGGAACAGCAAGAGTGACGGTTTTAATATATGACTGATTAATTTTCTGTTTTCCTCGCGTAAAACTCGGGTTTAACCGCCTAGTTCAATAAAGTTCTACCAGCTAGGTACTGGGATTTTAGCATGGTTTTCGGATCAGGATGATTGATGATGACTTCAGCACTGCTGGACTGTTACCGCATTCATGCAAACATTACCTCACCACAGCGAAACCGCCCTGCCCACCAGTTCACCATTCAGTTTTCTTGCGCATTCGCGCACACATCAAACATGGTCATCATTTTTAACGTGCTTATGATGCAATGAAACGCCTTGGCCGCTCACCAGACAATCGCGGCATCGGGTGCCGGCGTACATATTACGAAACACGCTCGCCAGAGGTCACTAGGTGTGCCTGCAATACGTATTATAAAATGATGCTTCTAAGTGTGCTCCCACATTACTCAGTGATTCAACACATCCTTCGTTGATAAGATGCTGCTTCGCGAGACTCGTGCTCAGCGCTTTATGGAGTACTCTCCTGGTTGCGCTCGTACACCTGGCTGTTTTTTTCTTTGCATGGGCAAAGGCTGTTGACTGGGGGGGGGAAGCAAAGTGTCCGACTGAGGGGGCATTTGCCCCCCCCCCCCAGCTAACATGTTAAAATAGGCCCTGCTACAGGACATACCGAAACGTACCAACCTGCTGGCGATGTTCACGTGCAAACCCACTGAACGTTACATACTTAACCCTATTCCCGGAGGGCTAACGGTATGGTCGATTCCCGGCAGGGGCGCGGACTTGGCCCCCCCCGAAATCTCGAGAACTACTCGTCCGATTTCGTCGCAATAAACGGCAGTCGATTTGCCATGACGTAAACTACATTTTTACAAAAAGAAGTGTTCAAAAGTTTTGAAAAGGATGGATATAGGGGGCCAAAATATCAAAATTGGGGATATTTTTGGACTTCTTATAACTCTGTTGTTTATGGACCGATTTTCATGAAACTGGCATGAATCGAGAGATTATGGATGAGACTTTTACCTTTGGTCCATGCATTTGAAATTTTAAGGAAATTCATAGACGATCAAAGGATTTCAAAAATAGGATTAGTTTTCCAAAAACTGAATGAAGCAAAAAGGCAAAACCACTTTTTTGGCTTCTGCTAGTCATGTTATGCTGAAGAAGTACAAATCGTATTAAAATGTTCCTAAATGTTGGCATAGGCGGTGCCAGGGACATGAAAAAGGGGGAACTGTTATGGTCACATGTTCTTCAGATTAACTCTTGGCCTTTGTCCTTAAATGACCTCCGGTGACCTTGGAGTCACTTGAAATGGTCTCGTGAACATTTAATACTATCTGTACACATTTTCAATCATTTTAATTCATTCTATTTCAAAAATTTTATTTTACGACTATTGCGATATAGGGCATATGCAACGACATTTTAGGTCATAGCTCCGTGACCCGACCTGATATCAAGCTGAAACTTTATACGCAAGTAAAGGGCGCCGTTGTACGTCATCTGCATTCTGGGATTGACATTTGAAAATATAGCGCCAAAATTATTACTATAAAATCAAATTTTGACTTCTGACCTTGACCTGACCTGGTTAAGTGACCTAAATGAACAAAATTGTATTTGCACGTTGCCAAGCATTTAGCTATACATCCATACAAAGTTTTGACTTTTATCTTAAAACCCCTAGTTTTGGACTAATTTTCCTTTACCCCAAAACTCCCACAAACGTTGCCTGGCTCCGCCCCTGAGCAAAACAGAATTTCAAAAATTCTGTGACAGTACGCAGAAATAGCTAGGAAAAGTCACCAAGTTTCGTGAAGCTGCGTCAAAAAGCCTGGAATTGGCAAGCAAAAAAACCGAGGGGGGCCAATTCAGCCCCCCCTGCCGGAAATAATGTTAATACATTGGTGCAGGCCACCTGAACGCCAATGGCTGCTGCTCTCTACAAAAAAGCGTCACAACAGTATGTAAACTGAAACGGACAGTTTCAGCGAACACATGGGAAACTGA
Source organism: Capitulum mitella (assembly GCA_030062745.1). Lineage (NCBI taxonomy): Eukaryota > Metazoa > Arthropoda > Thecostraca > Pollicipedomorpha > Pollicipedidae > Capitulum > Capitulum mitella. The sequence continues at coordinate 35,278,111 of CP099839.1, forward strand.
TAATTACGCTCTGCCGGAAAGGCTATAATCATGACGTCAGTGCGTTTAACCTCAGCAATCTGCATCCACATTGCCGGGCGGCAGGCATTTCCGGACCGGGGCCGTTCCCAACCCGTTTGACAATGGACGAACAAGACAGCCTGCCATCGAAAGCTAGTCCGAAATCGGCCGCCTCCTCCACGGAATCGAAGCCGTTCAGCGGCCTCAGAAGACGGGCTGGCGTCTGACTCGGAAGTTGCGCAGCTTCTGCGACCCGAGAGCGGAGCCTGACCTGACCGCAGTACGTTGTCACCAGAGTCCGGGCGCCCGACGACGACACAGAGAAAATGGCCAGGTACGTGGTGTTGCAGCCGCCAGTGGACGAGCCAAAGTCCACGCCTGTGGCCGACATGTCAGAATCAGATACTGGCGAACGTCCCCGACCGGCTGCTAGCAGGACACAACATAAATAGCCAGGTCCACGCAACCATCACCCAGCGCTCATTACTGGAGATATCGGCAGAGGGTACGAAAAGGAACAATGCGAACGTACCATACGGTGGAATTCATTTGTGTGATATGAGTGTATACTTGTTTGGGTTCGATACTAACAGCATGTCCACACACACATAAGTTGAATCAACGTCGAACACACTTCTAAATGCTCGCAATAAAACATTCTCACTGAACAAACGTGCTCCCCACGTCTGAATCTGGGCATATAAACATGAGACTGGGAGCAAAAAAGTAATAAACACTGGTAAATATCTAAATGTGCCTTAGACGCTATCAGGTTGGCCCCTTGATTCATGGGCTTGGTGAGACATGCGGCGACTGCATACTCCTCGTGGAAGTCGCGTCGCGGAAAGCCAAAATATCATGCTTATTCATGTCTGGGAATGGAAATGCGAAGATGACATTATTCCAATGGACCATCCAATGGACCATCCAATACAGACTGTTGCAGTCGTTCGTAGGTAGTCTGCCAGTGTACCGGGTGGATAACATACATCTCAGAGGCCGCATTTGAACTGACACGTACCGTTGTGAAACCTGAGGCCAATTTTATACGACGGCGGCACGGAGATTGACCATTCGCAGACGCTGTCTCTCGAGTAGTTACCCGGGTAGCCGGGGCTGGCCACCACAGCCATTATCCCGTGGTACGTACCACCGCAACGACTGCCTGAGAAAAGCACCGAGTCGGAGCGAGGTGAAAACAAAGCCTGCGGATAGCAGTGCTTGACAGTACCACCACATAGCTTCTGTGAGCCGCCGGCGAGCCTCCGCACTGACAGATGGGGTGTAAGCGGTCCGCCTCTCTCGGACCCTGCGCCTGCCCGGAATTCCATCATGACGTTATGCTGACCCGGACCGACCCGGGCACCTGTCGACCTCAGGAACCGTGGTCGGCTCTCCTTGGGCAAGGACCGCCAAGCGGCGACCGGCAGCTGACGCACGATAGTGGCGCATGGCCGTACTCGTTTTTAAATGCATTCGTAAGTTAATCCAGTATCTCGGCAACATGACAACAGAACAACAGTGGCATACTTATTGGCAATTACGAAACACAGTTGGAAACATTAATGGCGAATGCTTTTCCAAGAATCAGCTGCACAGTAATGTTCCGATGCTTACATGTTCACAGTTCATGTTGCAAAACTGAGTCTTTCATAAAAGATTACAAAAGAATTTCCTTTAAGAATTTCCGGCGTTCGACAAAGAGTTTGCCGGGGTGCAGATAACAAAAAAAGTCACTTCATTTGGCAATCACGTACGACTCTAGAATAAAAACTGAATTGATTACATTGCGTAGTGATCAAAATATCCTTCGAGACAAAATTCATCAAGAGCACATGCCCGGGTTGTGCTGAAACAGCCTTTCGATAATGGAAAACTCGAGTGTCAAAGTGGTTCGTCCACTTAAGCAGATTTGTTTTGTGGTTAGGCAAATTATAATTCGCACACCTGATATTTCTCAAATGTGTCCCCCAACAACCCAAAATCAACAATGTCCAATCATAACCAAATTATAAACCAAATTACTGCTACTACCTCGCCGCTGCACGCGATCTTGTTTATTCAACAATTAATATTCTGTGAGGGACAGCGAGGTACGGCATTTGACCTTTAAGCGTTAAAAACGCATCCTTCACACTTCTGTATTTGCACTCTATTCTGAAGCGTAAAACCATCGCAGACAGTTTCGGGCTTACCAGTATCGGAAACAAAGTAGTTGGCGACGACGGAGAACGTCTCTGAGCTCTGGATGCGCAGCAGCAAGGTGTTACCGGACGATACCGCAGTCTCGGTCGTGTAGACGGAACCGCAAATCTGACTCAGCTCTTCAGACGTGCTGGAGCTTCCATCCAGGAACTGGCCAAGAACGAAAACCGGTCAATCGATGGCAGCCGACTATTAGCCTTTGAAAACGAAGTTATGGCTTTTTCGGCCTGCGAAATAGCAGTTGCCACGGTGAAGGGAAACGTAACCGGAAACAGACACAGAGCAGGACAAAAGGATTCCATCGAAAGAGACAAATCCGTGAAGCAAAAGACCATTACAACCAAAGCAATGACGCCATTCAACAGGCAAAACACGGCAGAGTGGGAAGTTCTGGACTCGTCCAGCCATTTCCGGAGCATCACTCCTTGCAAAATCAAACCGCACCTCGTCTGGGTTATCACCAGAACGTTCCGGTACCTGGAGTTGGAACCGCTGGCAGTCGGGAGTCACCATGCCGACTGGCGTCTCCAGCCGGATCAGGGCGACCGTGATCACGCTGCCCTGCGGCGCCTGGATCACCAGGTGACACGTCCTCGAGCCCGTGCCGGGGCTCTCCCAGCCGACCAGAATCGTGCCGTACCGCTCCGTGTACGTTCGGTTGCACCCTGTCAAGAGCGATGATGTCCAGTACCACGTGGCGTCATTGCAGTAACCACGCGCTTCCCCACAAAGGCAAAGACCCGCACATCACACACGCCCAATGACGCGATCTGTTGCTTGCGCTCTGTGTGCATTTGCGTCATCCATATGGGGATATTCCCATTTATGCTGCTGGCTCGAAATAAAATGTATTCCACACAGCCGCCCTTTTGGGGCCAGCTCACCCAGAACCTTGAAAGATATGTAGACGCGGCTAGAGCACACGGCTGACATCGTGTTATGGATAACGAATCAGTTACGCGAATCACTTTCCCCCGACATGGCCAAATATAAATTATCCTTTGCCGCACCGTGAGGTCATGAGATACCCCTCCGATTTTCGGGGGCCAACCAAAAACGGAAAGGCGCACAAGTACAAAACCCAGGTACATGAACTCTGGTGCTCCTCAAGTCATTACAACATGTAACTGACCTGGCCAGGTCGCGTTTCATACGGAATTTTATACAGAATTATATACCATCACAGACCCACACCGAAAACAACGATTTGGTTTACAGTCTGGGCATGTTTTTTGATAGTCAAATGTGCTTCGGAAGCTGTAATACATGATAAGAACCCAGTTGCCAAGGATAACCCAATGCCTGCTGCACCAGACTGACCTGATTTGACTTTCTGAAATATTACGACTGCTTTTAACGCGAACGCACTCTGTATGGACACAAATCACGAGAACTAAATGCAGGCCTTCCTTCCATCAGTTTGCATTGCTCCAGGCCTGTTGTTCCGGCCGTCAAAATGAAACCCTTCACGTCGCGAAAACAGCGTCTCGCCGAACATCAGACTTCTCCACTGCGACCGCGCCCGCCATCCCGCAGCTGACTGACTTCGTGAAAGATGCTTTGGGGCACGGGTTTCATGATGTAGCAGGGATGTTACATGCTCCGATGCTATAAAATTCTGTGCTGTACCGAGTTTGATGAATGACGATGCACCGGATGATACGACAGAAACCAGAAACGCCCGACGTGCAGCAGCCAATATGTTGACCCAGGATGAGCTCATGTGACTTAAATATGTCACCTGCTGACTTCATATGCGTGCCAGACGCATTTGCAGTGTACTCCAGCCAAGACACATGCGTAAACATTCAGGAAAAACGGGACTTCTGCCCCTATAAAAAGACGATTTTTTGCTCAATTTCCGTTTTCCTTGAAATGACGAAATTTAGCCTTAAGTGCCCTTTTTGCTGTCCCACATGGACAAATCAGACATTTTCGCCGTTAAATCCCTTTTGAACCACGTAGAAGCCTTGGCTATAAACGTCTTGTCCCAAAAATGTCAACAGAGCAATTTCACCTGAGATGATCTGCAGTGACCATATTGACACTGTTTGAAAAAATAAGTACTTTCTTCTAGCTGTGACAAAGGCATTCCAAACGGGTTTTTATTTATTCTGTGGGGCTTGCAGTTCTCGAGATCTTAGGGACTTCTCATGAACCCCTCCCCCTAGCCCGGCGATGGTGGCATCGGAGGCCGGCCCGGCGAGGATCAAATGTAACACAGGAAATAACTTGATTTTTTTCCGTAACATACATCGACAAGTTCCGTCTCTGACATGTTTTCAAATGTTCGAAGGTTTCCGACGGATCAGCAGTCATGAACAAGCCGCATTAAATAATGTCATGGCAGTCTCATGCTCACCCATAAATATTACCAGCAACTCTCGCTACGCCGAGGTCGGACTGTACTCGCAGCTCTAAAGCATCCCGCAACGTCCAGCCAACTGAAAGGGTTTTTTCCCGTCCTGGTCCCTTTCCTATGCATATGACGGGTTAACGCGGTAAGGCGGGAGGGGACTCACGCGGCAGAGAGTATTCCAGTCGGAAGCCGGCCATCTGACCCGCGCCGTCCGAGCTGAACCAGATCCGGGCACCACCTCGCTCCGTGTATATGGTGGCAGGCACAGTCGAGCCACATAACGTGGTCTCCCGCAGCATGACGCTGGGCTGGGGGAACGAGACGTGAGCGCAGTGATGACCGCGCCGGCCAAGGGACGAGCGGTGCCGGCCTGAAGTCAACCCAACAGCTGAACGGCACGCAGCCTCTGAAGGGACCACCCGTGGTGGAATGGAACGCTAGAAAAGGTTACGTTACTGTAGGACGGACGATGGGTATTTGCGAAAGATGTGATGGAGGCAGGTGTCTGATGAAATATTAGGTAATCGTCCAATATGAATCAGGATACTTTACTGCCGCTACTATTATTTACTATTATTAGTTCTTAATTATAACACTTGTAAAACGGTACTTTTTCCATAAACATATCAATTTTCACTACTGTGGCAAGCTCAAGAAGAAAACTCCACCTTTGTTGACTTTCTGTAAATAAACTTCGTTGGTCTGCAAAATATTATCGTTCATGTATTCAGCACTGATTTCGCCGAAAAACTCTAAAAGCCGAATAAAGGCGACGTGAACGACGTGAACGAAACACATACCAAGACAGGTCTATAGTAGGTGCGGGATCTCTGTAACTGAAAAAGAAACAATGGTTACTAAAAATCAAAACCCATATGCATGATCATAGAAGTGTACGAAGCGCTATGTGATGACACTGCCGTACATTTCACTGAGCGCAGCATCAGACCCGCGCGAAAGCTCAGGACGCGAAAACCACTCACAGCTGGACGCAGAGTTAACGTGCTAGCAACAGCGCAGACCACATGCTGCGCATCAGCATGTCGCAGAGCTGAGGAAACCACAGACGCATCATATTCAAGTGGCGAAATCACCACGTATCCTCGGACATTGAATGAAATACTGAGCGCGGCGGGACGTGACAGCCGCAGCTATCGATATACGGTGAGCGCCGGCCGCCGGCAGCCCGGGGCAGAGACGGTCTCCGTCCGAGCGGCGGGCCCGGCGGCGGGCCGGCGGCACACGGCACGTCCCCCACCTTCTCCACGGTGACGCGGTCCCGCACGCAGCCCGGGCCGCCGTCCAGCTGCAGCGCCGTGAAGTGCAGCATCACCAGCTGGTACGGCGTGGTGGTGATGGTCCAGACGCAGCGCAGGTTGGCCGGGTAGTTGGCCGGGTAGCCGGGCGACTGAAGCACCTGCACCTGGTCCGTGGCCGTCAGGCTGGTGCGGCCGCAGACGGCTGCAAAAGTGCACGCCGAGACGGGGTCAGCTGAGCGTGGCACGAGGCCGGCGCAACTTTGGTCATGCCATTTCAGCCGATGAGAATCGCATCACCGTCGAATCAAAGATGCGTTTCGTCAGCAGCAAAACCGGTGCCACTCTAGTTTGTACAGCATACTGTCTGCAATCTTATTTGCCCAGTCAAAGATCGTTAAAACAAATACGACTGAAAGCATTACAGATCTCCAAGGCCGTGACCAAAGCAAGGTACGTCTGAGGTGCCACCATAGAGCGCATGGTGCCAGTCGTCTTCACCTTGATCAGTCACCGATTACTTCCATACGTATCAGGCACAGAGACGTATGGAAGACACTGACGCTCTGTGCCTTGTGACAAGACGCCGGCCGCTCTGAAGACACGGCCAGCGCTTATCAGCCACGGCCAGCGGTCGGAGGTGACACGGCCGGAAGCCGTGTTCTTGCACTCACAGTCGACGTTGGTGATCATGGCCGTGAAGCCGGATCGGTGGATCTCGCCGTCCGAGTAGAAGCGAACGAACAGCTGGTTGGAGGAGGCTGTAGTGGGCTGGGGCAGCTCGGTGCCGCAGTAGCGGTCCACCAGCGGGGCCGTCGGGGCGTTCCCGTCACGAACCTGGCGTCACATGCCGACGTGTCACGATAACCAGATTAAATAAAATTGCCACAACTGGGAGTAAGGACCCCCAAAGGAAATGGTTATTTAGTAAGAAAGGACCAGACAGAAACGAGAACGCAGAAAACCGCTCAACAACCATAAAATAATGCTCCTTCAAGCCAGCTAACACCGCGGATGGGGCATCCCCATATTCCAGGACCGCCAGCACAACTCCTCTCGCCTCCGGTCTGCTGCAGGACAGCGTGTCCCCATCACCTCCGAGCCGCCAGGATCGGTCTGCTCACCTCCAGGTAGTCGTACGGGCAGGCGGATGAACTAGAGCCGTTGACCTCCACGTTGAAGGGCTGCTGGACGGTGAAGCGCAGCACTCGGCCTTCGTCGCCGCGAACCAGCCAGCGGCAGTCCAGGTTGTCCTGGTAGCTGCCGTCGCCGTCCGTGTCGGGCGAACGGATCGTCTGCGCTGCCGAGCCGACCACCGTCACCCCACCGCCGCATCCCTGGCGCGTGCCTGTAGGCCGCGGTGTCTGCAGTCACTCAGAGACACAGCCGCGGGCACTGCAGTGACACGGAGAGACAGCCGCGAGCACTGTAGCGACACAGAAAGACATAGCCGCGGGCACTGCAGTGACACAGAGACACAGCCGCGAGCACTGCAGTGACACAGAGAGACACAGCCGCGGGCACTGCAGCCACAAAGAGACACAGCCGCTGCAGTCACACCTGGTACGGTGTGACGGCTGACCGTGACTGTGAGTGATAGTCAGTCAGAAACACAGCCGCGGGTATTGTTGTAACACAAAGACACAGCCGCGGGGACTGCATTCCGTCAGACGACCAAGTCAGGGTGCACGAAGTAAGGAGGTTAAATCGCAAACCTTATCAGGGGCCGATCCCGGAAATCCAGAAAAATGCAGGATGTGTCACAGTGAATATTTTATTTTCGAGAATTGATTCGCCCATCCCAACACTGGGATGCCAATGCGTTTTGGCTCCTCTCTAGAGAGTCAGCTGAGTCCTTTCCTGATTGGTTTCAGAAAGTGACAAGGAACAGAATTAAACAAGTTGCCTTCCTTGGAGTCCGATGGAAACCATAATCCAGTGACATGGTTTCCTTTGAGATCATCTATTACGTCAAGGTATCATCTAAAAGGGCCAAAAACGACACGGACGCGTAACTATAAGACTAAGCTACACGCTCGCTTTTGTTTTGTTGCTCTTTCACATTGGGTCTGAAAATGGCTGGGGGTCGCACCAAGTGGGATCGTATCCTGTAATGTCGAAAGTGGGCAAAAAAACGAACAACGGCGAAGGTTGAAGCATGGTTCATCTAGGTGACGTAACGCGAGGTCAGCCCGAATAAAACATTTGAGCATTTTCAAAGAAAAAATCTATACGACGCATTCTGTCACAAGGAGCAAAACCAAATCTAGTAGATTGCTAGTACGATAAATCAACATATTTCTAAGAACAGGTGGTCTCGTTCAAGCCAGCTGAGGTCGTCAAAATCAGCTGAGATAAATCGTGTCAGAGTTCAAAATTTTCACCCACGCAACGGACGACGGGGTGGTTGCCACCTACAGCCAACCCCTCTCCCAATTAATTTCTTTCTTGATCAATGTTTTCTCTAACTTAATACTGAGCAACGAAACAAAACGCGAACGTGTTGTTTGTTTCTTTTCATTTCAAATGAGTCATAGCTTGACCCTTTTTAGGTTACTTTGTGACCTCTCAGGACACAACAAAATGGGCTGTCATATCGTTTATCGTCTTCGCTGTCATCGCTGTACATTTATAGCATTGCCGTCAGAAAACCATTATCAGGCCAGTTACTGTCCGCATTGAAATCACCAAGAAAACCGCCCAAGGACCAGTTCAAAGTAATTTCAAGGCCACATAAGGTGTCTTCACGTAAACTTTGAAATGTCACTTAGCTTTCAAAGACCGATATGTTGTCAACCATGTTTCCAAATAAATCTGAATCAACCAACGTTGTATGTCTCAGGCCCCTCAGCAATAAACTAAAACGTACTTCAGATATAAAAATGGCTTGCTCGTCCAAAAGGCTGCCGTCGTAACTCAGTGATGCGACAAAACTTGGTGAAAACTATTCATTTTTTCTTTTGAAAAGATGCGGAAAGGTTGCAAGGTCAGCTGCTGAAAATTGCAGGTTTTGGCGCGGGCCATCCTCCGCCAGTCAAAGAAAAGCCTGATACGCGGGTCGCAACCTCACCCCTCGTCCAACAAGCCCAGACTAAATTCACGCCGAATTTGACACTATTGGGACAATCTGGCTAGACTTGGGAAAATGCGGAGCGGTACATCTTCACCATATGACCTTGAATGACACCGCTGAACAGTTTAATTAACTGTGTTCAACGGTGTACGTTCATCAAGCTGTCAAAGTACCCACTAAGTACCCCTATGCTGCACGGACAAATTCCAAGCTGTCAACACTTGACCACAGTTGACCTTAATTAACCTAGCCCTGGCCACTTGTACTTTGGAGTAGCAAAATTCATGCTACAAACCAACATCCCATAGAATGTCGTTGATATCGGTCGAGTACATTCACGAAAGAAAACAGGTTTTCCATCTTACCTCGACTGTCACAGACTTGCCTGATCTAGGCCCGACGCGCAGCGCGTACATTTATCACATGCACACTTCCCGCCAATCAGTATGCCTATCGGGTTGGCAGTGGCCGTTCGGGACGCCATACGGTGGAGGTCCGGCGGCGCGACACGCGCACCGCGCCGCTGTCGGCCGCCGCCGAACCGACCTCCCGCTTTGTCGGGACGTACCAGACAAGCGTCGGCACCGGTTGTAGAGGTACAGTGGACAACCCGTGAAAATTACCTGCTGGAGTGTTGTCGGATAGGTAGACATTCACATGGAAACATGGCAGCGTGTAATTTTGGCCCACATTTACGTGTGTTAAGGTGATACCTACGCTCTCTTATGACCATTTCTAGTAGTGTCACCTTACATTGTCAATAATGGTTAAGTTGGAAGGTAATCCTAGCAAAATGAGTACATTACATGTGAAAACGATAGACATAAAACGCCGCAATGTAAGTGCTTCACCGACTAACGTGTTTCAACGCAGACACAGCCGAGGTTAAATTACACTCTTTCCATTTCACAGTTCACTGGTCGGAAATAGAGACAAACGAACGCACCGATGGAGAACAGGACGACGGCTTTGAAGCCCTTGTAGTGGACGGAGGAGTCACTGAGGAAGCGGATCACCGCACTATTGCCTCGGGTGACCTGACAACAGCAAACAACAACGTCACTGCTTTAGAAGGCTCACACAGAAACGACCCGATGACACAATCGCATATCTTACAAAATCTCATAAAGTGTGCACTCATTATCGTCATGTCCTATCAGCCAATAAAAAAGTTTTTACTCCAACTGAACTCGAAAATAAGCACTACATACCAGCGTAAAAAGGACAATTAACCATAGCTGCAAGCCACGCACATCATGACAGATGATAGTTTCAATCACTTATCCTGTGCGGTTGGTATACAGTTACGCCATCACCAATGTCCCGCTATGCTCTGATGCCCTCGCCATTGAAGTCTTGTCAAATTCATCTAACACCCGTGGTTTACCGAATGAGGTGGATTTAAGGTCATGTTGCCGCAAAACACGTCTATCTGCTTCTCCGGATTGATCCAGCTGTCGTCGAAGATGCTGACAGAGTCGTACGAACACGACGCGTGCTGCTCCAATTCCAGGTACACAAATCTGCGCATACAAAAAAAGAAAACAATGCACTTTGCGTTTACTGGTTCTCGCCTCGTCAGTTAGTTCGCCTGGCGGAATATGATGCCGTCGATAATGCAAGTTTCCAAAGGCGGCGATTCGAATTGCAACGCTTGCTTTCACCACTGCGTTTTCATGTGTTGTAAATAAACGTCTGGGAATCGTTTACGCTTACGCGCGTGTGCTTTTGCACCATGTGAGCGAGCGCATCTGTTCAAGTGTGTACGCCAAGTCATTTCTCTAGCGGGCTAACTAAAATGCTTTCGAGCCGAAATAGCAATCACGAAGCGTCTCTTCTGCTGGCGGATAGGTAAGCACACAGTTTCGGCCACGCAAGCGTCCAGGATCAGTTCTCTCGCAGACCGTCTTTCGGGGGAGGTGTTCCGCTGCGCCCCTGGGCACCCACCGTACGACCACCACCTTATCGGCCGGAGCCACCACCACCCAGGTGCAGTTGGCGTTTCCGTGGTAGTCCAGCGGGTGATTGGGTGACCGGATGACTCCCGGCTCTGTGATGTTGCCACCGCACGCTGCAACGTCAGCCGGCGTCAGCAGTGGCGCCATCACTGACGACTGGACGCTATCGTCCGCGCAGCATGAATGTAAGTCGGCTTCCTCTGGCCACTGAGCGCTGATACAGGGCAGCTACCCCGCTTACGTGAACAGCAAAACTCCAAAATTCGCCATGGTAAGGATGAAAACGGAAAAGTGTGTTCATGCAAAAGGGCATCGATTAAACTCTCTTTCAGCCAAACGGCATTCGCCGTTACCAGAGCCGTACTTCTGCGTTTGGACCGAAAATGTGGATTTGGTTTGAACGGCTTTGATGTACGATTTACGGGAGACGGTACCAACAAAGACGGAAAATAGTGATAGCAGGAAGAAATCGGCACAACAGGTAACAACGCTCACACGGCGGACAGTCCGGCAGTGCCTGGGGTATGTGGCCACCTTACGCTCGCGGGGAGGCACCAGACGGCCCCACTCAATAACATCACAACCCATAGCCGACTGAAATGGTAATCGATTGGCCTTGATGATAACAAAACCGGAAATATCGCATACAGTTGTGGATCTCAGTTAGTCAACCCTATTTTACAACACAGGTTAATGAAGATTATATTTCGTGCCACTCATAGGCCACATCAGGGAAATTTGACGAATTCCAGAACGTCGCTTTTTGCGCACAAATCGGCGGTCACAGCTGCATGTTACAGTTGTAAGTCAAGATATACATAAGACATCTGAGGAACTGAAGAATCTGATAGTCTGAGGCACACCTCTATCTGCGGAAAAAGATGATACAGGTCAATCTGGGCCATGGGATTCTAAGCGATTAAATACACGTCAGTTTTTATCATGCCTAATATGACGCGCGGAATCAATAAAACTACATAAAATCCGTCCAGATTCTCGTGTTTGCACCACAAAATCTTGAAACGGCTGTCACACCTGATTTATGGTATAAAATGACATTTAATTTCAGGGTTTCAGTTGTGTAAATTTACCTTTATATAATTATTATATATTATACATAAAGTATATATTACATAAATTGTAAATTTACAAATACTTCCCGTAACATATACTGCACCCTGCTATTTCACAGGACCAAGTTATCAACAACGACCAAGTTAACTCAAAAGAAAACAGCAAAAGCGTGAAAAACCTGCTAATTAGTTTTCATAGAAATGTTCAGATCTGACGCACCGACGGTACTGAAAACTTGGCGATGCTACGATGGTTGATTACGGAGTTACACGGCGGAGAACGAGTGGGGCACTCGAAGCCCCTAAATAATAGCGTCAGTGATAGCAGTGAGGCGGCAGGTGACGCATGTTCCGGTCCTGGTGAAGCAGAGAGCGGTACTGTGGTGGAAGGCAGTGGCATTGACAAAACAGTGGCAATGTTGACGCAATGATCTTTCTTTCCGGAGCATCGTGCCAAACGTTTTCAGAGACATGGACTACGCGATAGTGTAGTCTATGTCTACATGTCTATTTCAGAGACACAGATTACGCGACAGTGTAGTTGACTTTGTCTCAGTGCAGTCACATAACTGACGGTCGCATTTGATATATGACGTTGGTTAATTCTTTTCTGGACTCCTTCCACTGTTAGCGGTGAGTGACAATCCACCCTCTTTCCACGGATATGGCTGCAGAAAGCTGTAATCACTGGGCAAACGCAGAGCAGCCCCATCATTCTATCTGAACTGCTGACAGCAGACGGTCCCACTACTGACAGTTCAAGATCGAAGGTGCTGATAACGTGCTTTGCACGCTTTCAGCGAGTGAGGTTCCATATATGGTTATCGCTCGTAAAAGTTCAGATCGAGGTGTTAGTCACTCAGTCAGTCGGTCAGTCAGTGCGTCCAGGCTTCCGAACGTCTAACGCCTGAACGCGTCGGCCGATCGCGACACAAGTGGTACCATCGGGTGCGCCGACTCGGCGGACAGATTATAATGCAGGTTTCGAAGTGATTCGTGGCGTGTGGCACGTGCCACGTGGCGCGAGCCGGACCTCTGCAGAATTTAATTAATCACGGGTATAGGTCAAACGGCAGATGCTGTTGACGCAAAACTTGGTGACAACATGGGCCCCACATGCGGGTACTCGCTTTCGTGGTCGGCACCCACGTGCCGTTCACGTCCACCCACGTGCCGCTGCGATCCACAGACACGTGTTTCGATTTGGACTCAGGGACTTCCAAGTGCCGTCAGCAGTGACCTAAGCGGCTGCAATGTGATAAGTAGATAGACCAGCACTAGGATACCCAACAGTACCCCACATGATGAGCATGATGCAACGGGTCAGGTGCAGCCCATGTGCGCCTCTTTTCCAGCCCTGCGTTTTTTATGAGCCAATGGCCGGGACGCAAACGGCGCAGTTTGATGCGATGATGGCTTGGAAAGGCGGACAGGCAGCTGGACGATCAATTTCGATGGATTCAAGCCGAAACGGGGGTGCAGCTTGTACGTGAAGCCCGAGGTGCCTAAACGATTAACACCCCTCCTTAACTGCCGCAAACTGCTACCGCTGGCATGCTGAAAATTGGCAGGCAGGAGCACGTGACACGTGGCGGTAGATAGATGAGGCTGCTCGCACGTCATTAACTTCAGCCTGGAGTGTACGGGACGCACCCGTTTGCCATTCAGACCTTTGGTTTGGGAACCATTGATGCTGGAGGCGCAAAATTTTGTGGTGGGCTGCAAAGTCAAACGCCATCCAGAAAAATCAAGATTTAGGGTTGGTTGGTTGGTTATTGGGGCTTAGGGGCGCACCGACTGCAGGGTCATTCGGCGCCCACAAGATTTAGGGCACCATTGGCCAGATGCCATCAATCTGTGCGTACAACTTGTTGGACTTGGGATCCTCCGTTTGCGGGAAGTTTGTGATCCCTACCTTAGTACCATTATTTAGACAAAGGCACTACGTGGGTGCACAGGTCTGCGTGCGATACAAAGCTCTGATTCCGACCCCAAACCAACCGTGCAACGCGCACAGTCCCACTACTGACGGGACTCGGCTCCACTACTGACGGGAGACGGTCCCACTAATGACAGCAGGCTGTCCCACTACTGACGGGAGACGGCCCCAGTACTGACGGGAGACGGTCCCACTACTAACGGGAGACGGTCCCATTACTGACGGTAGACGACCCCAGTACTGACGGGAGACGATCCCACTACTGACGGGAGACGGTCCCACTACTGACGGGAGACGGTCCCACTACTAACGGGAGACGGCCCCATTACTGACGGTAGACGACCCCAGTACTGACGGGAGACGATCCCACTACTGACGGGAGACGGTCCCACTACTGACGGGAGACGGTCCGGCTACTGACGGGAGACGGTCCCGCTACTGATGGGGGACGGTCCCGCTACTGATGGGGGACGGTCCGGCTACTGACGGGAGACGGTCCCGCTAATGATGGGGACGGTCTGGCTACTGACGGGAGACGGTGTACTGGACCCGCCAGCCGGTGCCGGTGATGGAGAAGTCGGTGTGGAACACCAGAGTGATGGTGCCGCGCACGCTCAGCGCAGACGGCCGCCGGTCTCCGCAGGCCACCAGTAGCGCCTCGCCCTCCGTGTTATTGCCCTCGAACACGGACAGGCGGTCGAACAGGCACTCCTCCTGGTCTGAAACGGACGGGACAAGGTCGTCTCATAGCCGCCATTATTACGACGTCTAGAGAAGAAGACCGCCCGAACTGGAGTCCCCACTCCCCCCTACAAAAAAACAAACTGCATTGTTTGGCAAAGATAACGAACCTTGGCCATTTCCGTGAAACTTTGTCATTGATGAAAAATTACCTGAGAATCGTCTTCAACGTTGATTATTGGGCACGCAGCGGCTTTGGGAATAATCGAACTACATAAAATGGCGATTAAAATCGTATAGCGTGTAGCTAGCGCAGTTCGGTGTCATTACATTGTACCCAAATGAAACTAATCAGACAAAATGTTCATGCTTAAGTGTTCTCACCTTCCAAAAAGAAATCGCCCACGAAGCGTAGAGACACATAATCGTCAGGCCTGGCTTTAATGCGGTACACGCAGTCGAGGTTATTCTTATAGCGGACCGGGTACCCCACTGAGCTGAATGTACCGCTCTCGTCCTCGAAATCGTCGCCGCACGTCGCCTCCCAGCGGGCCTGTGTCGCGAGAAGGCCAACACTGCCGTTACGGGTCCGAAGCCAGCTCATCAAAACCAGACGCCATCCAGACAATGCAGTTAGCTTGTGTTACGATACTGCATAATCGGAAGTGATCCAATGCTATACTTGGGACGGAAGCCAGCACTGCATTCTCTGCGCTTGAAGAACTGCCAATACCGAGCGGGTTCCAAATTCAGAAAGAAAAGATAATTAAGAGTTAATACAAAATGACCCAATGCAAAACGTATTTGCTTATTTGGAATTCAAACGTAGTATATAACCATTTTTTCTGACTACCTTAGCGGTGGACTAGTACAATAAGTGCACTGCTTGCAATCCATAACCTGATGTCTGTTTTAATGACACTGTCACGGTACCTTGAATCCATTTCCGTTATGGTTGTTGTTGTTTGATGTGAACCGTATTTTCAAGACGTTCTGAGTGCTCGTGAGCGGCGCAGGGACGTTCTTTCCGCAGTAGCGGCCCAGCTCTCGGTAGTCCCCAGATACCTGTTCCCACACCTGAACAGCAGGCCACAGCAGAATAACAGGTACAGCCACAGTCAATCGCCTGTTCCCACGCCTGAACAGGAGGCCACAGCAGAATGACAGGTACAGCCACAGTCAATCGCCTGTTCCCACGCCTGAACAGGAGGCCACAGCAGAATGACAGGTACAGCCACAGTCAATCGCCTGTTCCCACGCCTGAACAGGAGGCCACAGCAGAATAACAGGTACAGCCACAGTCAATCGCCTGTTCCCACGCCTGAACAGGAGGCCACAGCAGAATGACAGGTACAGCCACAGTCAATCGCCTGTTCCCACACCTGAACAGTAGGCCACAGCAGAATGACAGGTACAGCCACAGTCAATCGCCTGTTCCCACACCTGAACAGGAGGCCACAGCAGAATGACAGGTACAGCCACCTCCATACGCTGTGTTGCAAAAGAACAGACACACACACACGTTCATACCCGCGCGCGCATACACACACGCACACGCACACGCACAATGGAATAGGCTTCGGTGAGTGGACAACCCAAAAACGCGTTTTTTAACATGAGCTCATATCATCATGCCTGTTTTCCCACAGCACGTGTTGGCAAAATGATGCATTAGCGGAAGGCCGGAAACAAATTCTGTTTTCTGGCCAATGAGTCACTGTAGCCATGTCACGGCAATACTGAGGTTTCTGGCCTAATTAAGCTGGGAATTGCAGGCAAGTAGAATCCATCAGTGTCATTTATGCGATGGAAAAGAAATGGAAAGAAAGACAAGGGACAAGAGTGAAAGGTCACAACAGTGTTCAGCGTATTGCTCCCACATACCAATATCCAACGTAACGTTTCAATAACGGGTCCCCACTGTTCATGACCACTGGCGGCCATCAGCCCATGTCGAGTCGCTTCGCGGCCGGCCAGCTGCCGTAGCTCACCTGGACAAAGTCGTTCTGGCAGTCTTCGCTGGTCTCCAGGTCGAACTTTTGCACGAACCGGATGGTGAGCCGGTACCCGGCCGGAGCACGCATCTCCCACTCACACTCGACAGAGGCCGGGTAGTCGGCCGGAAACTGGGGAGACTCCACCGCCCCAGACTCGGTGTGGAACACTCCGCCGCACCCTGGCCACAGAGGCAACACGGCGCTGTGGAGGGGGGGGGGGCAAGGGGAGGGGTGCCTACGTGTGTTAGTGTGTAGAACAGGTAAGCATTCCCGCCCAGTTTTAAGAGTATGTACGAGGGATCGAGAAGGTCAGATGTAAGACCGAACTCAAACGCTTTGCAGAATGGGAAGGGTAATGCAGGGGTAGCACACTGCGCCCGACGTCGCAGCATCCAAAGATGACAAAAATCCATAGCTGACACGTCGTTCATAGCAGCACAGAAAGCCACAGTCTTCCAGTTTCACTGGTGAAACGCGACGTTTTAAACCCATACACTGCAATGCTCTAAATACTTGATAATAGTACTGTGAAACAAAATTACTAGTCTGCTGCTCGTGGCAGAGATGAGAATGAGCCCGTTAAATTTCAAACGCTGGGTTCCGCCGACTCTTCAGATATTAACTGTGCCTGGTTTACAGACTCCACTCATCCTCGCCAACTGATCTGGCCAGAATCCAGGGATCTAACGTGATCTTCAGCCACTACAGCAATTCCAACCCGATCGGTCTGATCCTTTGGTCGCCACGCTAACCCTGACTTGACATCGACCCGACCCTGACCTGCGCCGAGCGTGCCCCGGGCGCTACGCCGCCGCTGACCTGACGTCGACCTGACCCCGAGCTGCACCAAGCAAGCCCCGAGGGCTGCGCGGCCGCTGACCTGACCTTGACCCGACCCTGAGCTGCGGACTGACCTGACTCGGTCTCGGCCTGGAAGCCTCGGCGCTGGAAGAAGCCGTCGCTGTGGAAGACGACCAGCAGGCGGCTGGACTGGCCGTGCAGGACGCGCGGCGCCGTCGACGCGCCCGTCAGCCGGGCCAGCTGCGGCGCCGTCGAGCCGGCGCCGTTCAGCACAGACACGTAGTCGCCCGGGCCCAGGTCGTACCAAGCGAACCGCACCTGCGGCACGGCCGGCGCGGGACGTCAGGCCGGTCACCGCAGAGCGGCGGCGCCGCAAGACCCAGATCAGCGCCGCCACCGCACACCGATTTTCTACCGCCGCACAGGATACGGGATCGCGAGAGTCGTGCAAACAACCACACTCACACATATATGTACGCAAGCTCACATATCCACGGTCGTGGGGAGCCAAAAGAAAACCTCTTTTTGACAAGCAGCAGTCAAAAGGTCCGAAAATAATCAATGATGGCAATATCATGTTCGTTTCGAGAGCAGAACATGATACGATTTTGCGTGGTTATTCTCGAACCTCATCTTCGGTAGCTGCAATGCTGGTTATTGCTCAAATAACGCCGCACATTGCCGCAAACATGCGGCTCCATTCCAAGATACATCCACGGCTACATTCCGGAGCTCACGTCACAGCCCCTGAACTCACTCGGACCGTCTGTTGTTGTTCAAACTGGATCAGCCAGGCGCAGTCCGTGTTGTTGGGATAATCGGAGGGGTAGCCGGGCGAGAAGATCTGAGCGCCGGGACCCCGCACCAGGCCTCCGCACGACTTCACCGAGTACGTCAGGTTAAACAGCGCCTCGATCGGGTCCCCGAACGACTGCAACACAGGCGAATGGCGTCTTCATACGCCTGCTGCCAGCGGGACATCGCACAAACTTTGCTGCATGGCCAAAGTTAAAAGCGGGTCTCGTCTGCGAGCCGAGAAATTCTCCGAAGCGAAACACTTGCGTCTAAAGAACGCTAACAAAATGCAGGCCAGTAAATTATATCGCTCCCTGAAAATACGCCGGCGCAGACAGAGGAAAGCTGTCCTGATCCTTGTTCAAACAGGGTACAAAAGAATACTTCGTGGGAGCTTCCCTAGCAGCAATGACACAGTACGAACATGATGCAGCCTTCGTCACGCCTGTGCTGACTTGTCTTGAGGACAAAACCAGACAAAACCAGTGTCTGGAGCCTCGTCAGAGCTAGAACGCACGACATTCAAGATGGCCCAAAGCAGGAATGAGGCAGGCGAAAAGATGCAGTAAAATTTCTTGAATCCGATGAATTTCTGCCCACACGTGGGTTAAGTTATATACCTTTTCGCATTCGCTGAAGCCTGACAGATCATAAATACTACTCTTTATTTAGAAGCAAAAGACACGTGGACGTCATGTTGGACCCAAAAAAAACACATCCCGTAGAGAAATGTATCAGATGAACACGAACACGACACGACTACACGAATACATGACAAAAAATTATAACGTTATTCTGCCACACCTGTATGCTCACCCTAAAAACAAGCTGGAAGTCCGTGGAAGGAATATGAAGAGGTGGAGGAATTGTGTCGTTTCCACAAAGCACCTCCGTGTTCGTACGCACTTCGTCTGAAATCAGAATGATCCTGTCTATCGCAGTTGACTTATTCCGGCAATGACTGCTGACCATTTGACCAATGACCATTTCGCCTCTTTCCAGTTACGGGGGCGGGGATTTCCCCCGCCTTTCTCAGGAACCAATCGCACAGTCTCGATGAATGACACATGGAATCGATGGCCCGACACTCTGAGGCTCCAAAAAGTTCAATTTTCACTGGGAAATCAGTCCTTCGCCACAGGTCAGGTCACAACATTACATTTGAAGGTTATCTGACAACCGCTTCACGCGCGCATTCACAGGACCCCAATGGGAGACACTGGTTATTTGCAGCATCAAACGAACACATTTTGTCCTAGCGAACCAAAGTTTTCCCAAAACATCACCAAGGTCAAATACGGGCGCGATGTCAAATTAGGTCACCAACAGGCCTCTGACGTTCAGCATACTACTGGTGTAGAACTGTAAGAGTAGCTTAAAAATAGCATCAGTATTAAAAACAGCATTAGTAAACTGCATCCGCAATGTTTTGGCTGCCCAAACCAGACCTGTTTCAGAAAACAGGCGAAATCGATATCGTGTAAAGTTCGCTTATGGCCATCGTCCACTCTATCTGAGGTCATTTAACGAGTAGCGCTATCTGACACGCGGCCTGTATGTCATACCTGTTGAGCTTCTTGCAAGCCATGTGAGAAAGAAAAGACAAAAAACTGCAGTTTTTGGGAAGAACTGAAAACCGCCTCCGCACTAGCTTATGACGTCATATAACCTGACCTATGGTGGCCTGGTCACTTTTTTAAGGTGGCTGGGTCATTCAGGCAATGCTGCTAGAACTTTGGCGCCGCTGGATGTCGTCATCACAAAACATGCCCCAAAACCAAAAAGGGAATTAAACTCGCCCCGTACTCAAGGGTTAATGCGAAACAACACAGATAACACGGTATGGGATAGTATAAAGATGAAATAGTGGGTAAAAACAGCATAACGTCATGCGAACAAACTGAATGTGCAAACTCAACACATGCGCAAAAGTCCACAAGCACAATGCCAACTAATGCTCCGAGACATCGCCTATTTTCTTGTATTCGTCTCAAAAGACAAAAATAAAACTGGTATCTGCTCGTTGTTACCAGACACGGGACAAATGTAACACAATTTTCGAGACTACTCATCGCACCACGAAATATGATGGCACGATCAGTTCACAGTGGGAAAGGGACGTATCATATCTCAGCGTCACCTTCAACATTGCTCTAATCCATACTCCTGTATGTAAATCATGTGACATGATGTAGACGAAACGAAACAACGAAACAACGGCAGTACCCGATTAGCATTCCCCTTGATAATACATGATTTAGCTCGCATATTTGTTTCAGATTTGGCAGCGAAATGTATAATTTATCCGCATATCCGCATGTTCGGTTGACACTGGAATAACCGCCAAAAATTCGGATGAAAAGTGGCCAACCGACAACCTGCCGAATACTCGAATCCTGGAATCAAGATTCGAACATTGGCCAAATCCAAATATTCGGCCGAATATTCGACCTATCCGAATCCGCATTCCACCCGTTACACACAGCCGATAGCCTGCGGCGATCCGGTGGCACACAGCCGATGGCCTACGGCGATGCGCCGGTACACAGCCAATAACGGCAAAATCCGCACTGTGTCCCACAGCCGATCAATGCAGGCAGCGTCCGACTGGGCATCACCTGGCATGACGCTCAGCCGGTTGTAGCGGCACTCAATGATTTCGGGCAGCGAGAAGGCGTTGAACGTGACCAGCGTGCTGGCGTTGGCCGCGCTGGGCAGAGAGAAGTGCCAGCGGCACTCGGCGGGACTGACCATCGGGCGGGGAAAGAGCGGCGACGCCAGCGAGCCCGGCGCGCTGCTCACCTCTCCGCCGCACACTGCACCAGAAAAAACCGTCACACGCCACACACACACAGCGTCAGATGGAGGATGCCAGACGCCACATGCACGCCGCGTCACACGGATGACAGGCCGTCAGAGGCCACCAGCATATCGCACTGCTGCGAAAAAGGCCAGAGATTTCGTCACACTCTCCGCGACACACGTGCGATCGGATCATGTGATCATGGCTAGGCGAAAGACACTAGAATAAATATGGGCTAAAGATAATGAAATGTTAGTTGAATCTAAGTCATGAAGCCCCCTTGAAATGATGTTGCCTTTCACTGATGCCACGCGTTTTTTTTTTATTCGGGCGCACAGCCTCTTTGACTCTGGCGTCCCGTCCTGAGTCTAGCTTTGTGTCGCGTCAATCTTTCGTCAGTAGTCCGTCAATTCAGGTCAATTCAGTTATTCAATCAGTTCAATCAGTCAGGTCAATTCAGTTAGCATTTGCCTATGGCTTGTCACAAAACGTGTCACTGGACCGCAGCCTGCATGCGCTGAACTCCCTAAATGTTTCCACAACAGCTTTAATATCAGCTGACAGAAGTGAAATGCTCACATGCAGGCTCGTCGGATGAATACGCCATTCGAAATCCCCTTGCCGAAGTGCTGCCGACGTGGGAATTGAATACGACGGTCATCTGATTGCCGGTCGAATTCATGACTGGAGGGAAGTCCGGCTGACAGTATCTGTAGTCCTGCTGCGTAAAGTTCAGACGGGGCGAGTCCCTCTGAAGGCCGTCCCACACCTACGGAAGAAAAAAAACTCCGTACAGGAATCCATGAATGCAGCCTCAGTTGCCAATACGGTGTCATTCCTTGTCGTTTTAAAACATTTAAACGATCAAAGGAGCGACGCCACAAATTACAGAGACTAGTGTGGAAGCCGGTAATTGCTCTTTTTTTAATTATAAGTGCTTTTCAAATTTTGTTCCAGTAGGTTGAAGTGGAAGAGAACTTGTTAAACTAAGGCCGCAAGTTTAATTTGAGAATGCGAGGACTGAAATATATATATATATATATATATATATATATATATATATAATGTCTGCTTCTAGGAGGCTGCGAGCATACTTTCAAAGCTTATAAAGGAATGGAATATCATGATTATTGTAACCACAATTCTTCGTACCATGAATACATAAAGACATAATGCGGAAAATAGGTCAAGCTGATAGAAGTCCATCAACCGTAAGATTGTACTAGCGCTCAACAAAGTTTGCTTACAAATATATTGTCTAGAAAACTATACAACGAAAATGAATGCACTGCGTAAGCTTTTAATCCTTCAAGATCATGCACTCATTTGTAACATTATTAAGCGTATGAATTAAGCGTACGGAGCGAGTCAGTGGTACGACCTGCCACCAATCTTAACCCGGAAGCTACAGCTCCGGTCTATGCTTTACTAATCCGGGTCCCAGAAAGAAGCTGTCCATCTCCACACACCTGGATCCAGGACCTGCAGTTGAAGCGGCCTCGCGCGGCCGGCGGCAGCTGCCAATCGGTGGTCTCCAGTCGTATGCGACGGCCCGGCGGCACGCGCAGCCGCCAGACGCAGCGGCGGCGGCGCGGCACGCCGTGCGGATAGCCGGGGCTCTGCAGGACGCCAGAGGCCGCCGTCCGCAGGCCGCCGCACCCTGCTTTCAGCGAGCGGCGTCACTCGACGGCGGCCCGGCGCCGGCGCCGTCACGCCACAGTAACGTCCGGAGACGGCGACCCACCGCAGCGCCGTCACGCCACAGTAACGTCCGGAGACAGCGACACACCGCAGCGCCGTCGCACCACAGTAACGCCCGGAGACAGCGACACACTGCAGCGCGTCACGCCACAGTAACGTCCGGAGACGGCGACACACTGCAGTGCCGTCACGCCACAGTAACGCCCGGAGACGGCGACACACCGCAGCGCCGTCACACTCCAGTAATGCCCGACAGCAACTCTCGGGAGGCGGCAGTAACGGACGACAGAGTCCAGGTGTCGGTGGACTCAGGCAATGGCAGCACCCGGGAGGGGAGTCGGAAACATCACGGCAAGACGGAAGCGCAATCATCGGCAGGCATGACCAACGGCGCCGGGTGGCGATACAGCCTTTTAGCATAGCGGTCATTTGACAACATTGCTCATTTGGGCAGTATGTCCTCGTAGCTATATTACAGCTGCGGCCAGAGGAGCAAATAAACATGAGAAACAATACACTGTATTTCCAGGATATTTAGTACTTGAAATCAGTAGCTGGGGCTAGTTCTCGCAGTGAAACAGCAGAAGACGGAAGTCAACTTCTAAAGTTTTTTTTTCTAGCACTGTGAACCACAGCCACGGAAAAGCAAATACGCCGCAGATACACTAACAGTCTACACCGCTCAGACGGTGCCACCGTTACTGAAACGACTGAAACCGCGCACCTCCTGCCATCTCATCCACTCACCGTCCAAGCTTCTCCTGAACTTGAGCTGGAAGCCGAGGTTGTCGGTCCGGTGTCCATCCGAAACGAACGTGATGAACACCGAATTGGCAGAGGTGGCGACGCTGGCGCGGCGCCGATTACCGCAGAATCGGCCCAGCACCTCTCCTGACGCACCAGGCCCGCACCGTCACCACAGCGTCACCACAGGCCGCTGCTACTGACTAGACGCTGTCACCATCGCCAAGGCACCGGCCGAGGATCACTTGTACTTGCGTTATTTAAATCACTGGCATTTATTCACGGCGGAACAAAACAAAAGCGTGGCAATGCCATTTTTACGCCTGTTCTTGTGACGTAACGCCATAACCCTCGCCCGTATAGAGGAAGGGGGAGATGATGTAACCCTCCCCAGAGGTTTTCCGACGACAAATTTCGAAGGCTTTGTTTATTCCGTCTGAAACTTGGTGTACCTTCCGGGGCATCCTTTCCGCATCCTCGAGTGAAAAAATATTATTCATTGCCATAGTAACGAGCTATGACGTCATAGCAGGAACCATGTCAGCCGTTTTCGCGCGTCGACGCGGCCGGTTTACCACGGTCTTAGTTTTGTTTCACTACGAATGCTGCAGTGCACAAATGCAATGAAATATATGTGAATCGACTCAGGCAAGCTTTCGGGATTTTCCGGGGGAGGGAGGGCAGGGCAAACGTCAAATTCTGTCATATGCCATTGGCATATGACGAAAGTTATTGGAAAAAGCAGCAATTTTATGCAATTTACCTCATATTAGCGCAATGGGAAAACGTATACTTCCTTTCCAACATATATATGACCACTATTGCGTATTCCTGCGGAATCGCTATATATATCTAGTGTAGACCGCTTGGCTCAGGGATGCCATGGCCTTCATGGACCCCTTGGCTACGTCCCGGGATCGACTCCAACTTGTGTGTTCTATAAGACTATACATAGATGTAATAGGCTTATCCTCACGACTGGGATTATCGAGGATGTCAACTGAGGTAATGAACTACGGCGGGAACACGTTATTTTTATCTCTGGAAATGCGGTAGGAAATGCGTATCGCAAAACAACGTAGATATTTTGATTGCTTGAGGTGTAAGGAATCGGATGATATAAATTTGGTGCACCTTATCTTTTATGTCATCAGAAGAGGGAGCATTGCAGCGAACGCCTGACTTGCTCCGACGGGCGGAGCGGCGTCGGCCGCGGAGTGATAAGTGTACAATACCACGGTATACCTAAAATTGGATTTTGTGTTGGATATCAACTCAAAAAACGCTTTCAAGGCATCTCAATTACGATTTTTGGCTAATCCTAAGCCATTCTACGTCACAGGCTTTAGATAAATTTGGATGACCAGGATAGCCTTGGATGACCTAAGATGACCTTTCTATGCTATTCGACAACAGCGCTTGTCAACTGAGATGCTAGATTTTACTTCAGCATCAGTTGTTATCTACAAAACTATGCCTTCACCTCAGGGAACGCATTCAAGCCGACGACCCCACATGACAAGCACTGTCCTAGCATAACCTGGACAGGTTTCCATGGGTAAAATACAATCATGTGGTGTACAGGTATAATCGTAATTGACTGACGAACACTATGATGTCCGTTTCGTTTCACCATCATTCATTCTTTGGCGTTCATTTGCACTTTAACTCCAAAAAAGTGCCACTTTCTGCCAGTTTTTGACCTTTGACCCGACTTGGAAGGTCATCCGTTGGACTGATATCTTAACCCTATTCCCGGCAAGGGGGGGGGCTGAATCCGCCTCCCTCGGGATTTTTGCTTGCCAATTCCAGTCTTTATAACGCAGCTTCACGAAACTTCGTGACTTTTCCTAGCTATTCTTTTTACGCGCTGTGACAAAATTTCAAAATTCTATTTTGCTCAGGAGCTGGGCCAGGCAACGTTTTTGGGAGGCACCTCAGGCCATTTTTGGCCTTGTTGAGGGTAAATTAAAAATCTCTGCCAAAAACAGAGTTTTAAAGCTAGAACCTAAAACTTTATATGGATGTATAGCTAAATAGTTAGGCTATGTGCAGATGTAATTTTGTTTATCTGAGGTCGCTTTACAAGGTCAGGTCAAGGCCAAAAGTCAAAATTTGTTTTTCTGCAATAATTTCGGCACCATTTTTTCCAATGCCAAACCCGGAATATATATGACGTGGACGGGTGCCCTCTACTTGTGTACCACGTGTTAGCTTGATATCAGGTCGGGTCACGGAGCTATGATTTAAAATGTCAGTGTGCGTACCCTATATCGCAATAGCCATAAAATGAAATTTTTGAAATAGAGTGAATTCAAATGATTAAAAACGTTTACAGTTAACATTGCACGCACACGACATCATTCCAAATGACCCCAAGATCAATGGACGTCATTTAAGGACAAAGGTCGCAAATTGGTCTGAAGAACGTGTGACCATGACAGCTCCCCCTTTTCCATGTCCCTGGCACCGCCTATGCTAACATTGTGCAAACATTGTAATGCAATTTGTACTTCTTTAGCATAACATGACTAGCAGAAGCCAAAAGTGTTTTTGCCTCTTTTGTTCATTCATTTGTTAGAAAACTAATCCTCCTATTTTTGAAACACTGTGAACGCCCATGAATTTTCTCAAAATTTCAGAGTTGTGTACCCATGGTAAAAAACCCTATCCATAATCTCTCGATTCATGCCAGTTTCACTGAAATCGGTCGATAAACAACGGAGTTATAAGAAGTGCAAAAGTACCCCCGATTTTGACATTTTTGCCCCCCTGTATCCACACATTTCAAAATTTTGAAAATTTCTTTTTATAAAAATGTAGTTCACCTTACGGTAAATCGATTCCCGTTTGTCGCGATGATATCGGACGAGTAGTTCTCAAGATCTCAAGGGGGGCCGAATCCGCCCCCTCCCCCTGCCAGGAATCGACCATACCGTCTAGCCCTCCGGGAATAGCGTTAAAAAGAGATACCAGTCGTGATCTTGTGACGCGCAACACGCTGCTTTCAACGACGCTCTAGGACACACGGTTTGGAAATGGTCGGGGTCGTACTACCCCCCCCCCCCTCCCTTCCATATGTTCGCCTTATGCAGAAGGCCCTATACGGGCGAGGGATAACATATTATGTAACATATGAAAATAGACTCAGCACAAATCTGTGCTTGGTTTACTACGCATTATGCTACTGATAAATTGAAAAAGGAATACGTAGGAAACCAAAACATGTTTTTGCGGAATTTTCTCGTAAAGCTCAGCAAGTAATGCAGGTGCTTCTCTCATTCGCAATTCAGTTCCACTCATGCTTGAATGTGGATTTCGATAGCATTACAACCTACCTTTGAGTTTGTCTAGCGTACGGACCCGCGTTAAATTTTCGTAGCGTGCCTCACCATACTTCGTTGGATACGATCTCGCTAGGACAACTAAATCCTACAGAAGCACTCACGGTAATCGTCACGCCCACGGTCCAAATGATGGCGGCACCAGTCACTTGCCTGTGCTGTTGAAATCCCGTATCTCGACGTAGTCTCTTGTGCAGTTGGGACTGTCCTCCAAGTCCAATCTTCTGAACCAGAGGCGCATGTAATGGCCACTGGGGCCAATGATGTGGTAGCTGCAGTTCTGGTTGACGCCATAGTTGGCGCCTGTTATAATCAACGAACCACGCCCGCCGTTGTAGGTGCCGCCGCAGCTGGCTGAAAACGCGCAACGTCACTGCACGTCACACAGCACCACAGCGTAGCATTCGCTGAGGATTTATTCCTGTCACTTGCCCGTCCGCCCCTCCCGCTTTTATTATCAGCTCAGCACGACCTTCAAACTTCGAGCTAACTAGCCATGGATAACATAGAAGAGACTGCTCTTACTTTCACCATCATGCTCAAGAAGTCTAAACATTCCAAATGTAACCAAGCTAACTCAGTCCTTAACGTCGTGAAT
Organism: Capitulum mitella; assembly: GCA_030062745.1. Taxonomy (NCBI): domain Eukaryota; kingdom Metazoa; phylum Arthropoda; class Thecostraca; order Pollicipedomorpha; family Pollicipedidae; genus Capitulum; species Capitulum mitella. The sequence continues at coordinate 35,305,438 of CP099839.1, forward strand.
AGTGAGACAGAGCAGCGCGAAATGATGTACAAATGATGCACTCCCAAACAGTGTAAATTTCGTGGTTTTCCGCTTTGAGACGGTTAAAAATTGGTTGTGATTTGTGCGATATAACTGAGGTTTAAAATTTGCGGAGTAAAAAAAAAACATTTTTCGGAGGCGCTGAACGCAAGCATGTCTTATATACCATCGTAAGGAGCCAAAATGCTAAAATGTCAAACTATAACTTTCTAGCAAGATTTCGTCCGGTTGGAGGCGTTTTTCCATAGACGTTTATGAGAATTCCTCAAAGCCTTATCGACAACGTAACCAGGACGGCTGGATGTCAGCCCCGTGCCTGTCCTGCCTCACCGATGGACACCCGCGCCTTGAAGCCCATGCGCGGCTCGGTGGCGTTGGTGAAGTAGTTGATGAAGGCCACTCTGCCGGAAGTGATTTTAGTGGACGGGCGGCGGTCGGAGCAGTGGCGGCCGCCCAGTCGGGGCGACAGCTCTGTGCCTCCGTCCCGTACCTCCACGTACGCCTGCTGACACCTGCCGAGACGGCGGCCGTCACTCCACCTCAGGCCGGCGTCCCAGGCGGGCAGGCACGTAGCCAGGATTTTCCTCACGGGGACCAAATGCCGAATTTTGTCATTTGCCACGGACATATGACGAAATTTATAGGAAAAAGCACCAATTTTATGCAATTTACCTCATGTTTAACTTACAGGAAAACACATAATGCTTGTTTTTGCAACATATATGTGATAACTATTCCCTATTCGTGCAAAATCGTCATATATTTAGGGAGGACCACTTGGCCCGGGGAGGGGGCCATGACCCCCATGCGCCCTGGCTACATCCCTGCGGGCAGGACCAGACGGCGCGAGGCGCTCCTGCCACCTCCCGACGCTGACGACTGGCTCGTTTGGAGGAAAAAATTTGCACCCCACCTTTTAAACGTAGTGCACATAATACGTGAAGTAACAGAGGAAGCTAAATCAGTGTCTGACACAGCTCGAAGAGCCGATTTCAGCTCCCGCCAAACTCTGCACTGCGCTCTCGGCCCGTCTGGATATATTCTGCACTAATGCGAAGTGTAGCCTTACCAGAAACAATCCAAAGCCGCTTTGGCATTACGATCTGGAGGAACACTGTCGCGCAAGGGTCGAGGCTTATATCCTTGTTATATGACTATTGATCTGTACGGTCATTCTGTCGTATGAAAATTCTTGACTGTTTTTTTTTATTTTCCTTTTATGCCACACATTTATGACTTAAGGTTATAAACAAAACAATGGCAGGGTTCAGATCAACAATGGTAGGGCTTGGGCCCTAATAGGCCTATAGAAAACGGCGCCCGTGCCAGTAACACGCAATGAACAAAGTCAGCTGTAGCCTCATTGTTATGCAGCAGTTTCAACGGTCCTACGGATGTAAAGACGTCGGTCGTGCATATCAATGCTAACGTGACTTATTTAGCGGCTGTCATGGGAAACGCAATTAGCCTGCAGTGCTCCAAGGACTTCCTCTGGAATTCTCGGTTTGATATTTCTTCCGGCTTGGTGGTTTCATCTCTTCACGGTAGCCCAGGATGTCATTAGTTAGCACGCGCTACTCCTGGTGAAGGATCCGGCCTCGATGCAAAACGAACTAGCTTTGGCAAGAATTGTGCATTAGTGTCACTAGGGATTTCCGAGCGCTCCGTGGCGGCTGGTGACAGTCTGTGGCGACTCACTCATTACAAACGGCAAAGCCAGGTCCGTACGGCCATACATCGGCCAATTTTACGACTTCCAAACCCAGCTCTAGCCTAGAAATAACGAAGAAAACCAGAAATCTTTCCGATTTTGTCGTTTTAAACCATTGCTTGGCAAAGTTCAGCGACAAAGCAAGCAAACCTGGGCGAACACAAGGTAACGGCATTTGTTGTGTCCACGAAACAGCAGTTTCTTTTTGCTCACTGGTAAAGTACTCGTTATGTTGTTAGGTAGTTTAGCAATTATTTGGTTCCCCATGTATCGACAGTTTTAGCGAACCAATGGGTCTAAGTTTTAATATCGTTACCGTAATTTGTTAGTTGTGTTACAAACAACCGGCGTTGCCACGCGGGCGCCGTGTGGTGCATTTGGTGGAGCGCTGCAACACGCCTACTGGTCGCTGGTTGGAATCCAGACTGATGTGCATGGGTAAACTGCGATTTTTCCATCACCCAAAAAAGGTCACGGAGGAAACTGTGATCGAGATGGATGTGGCCCACAATGCAAGCTAATCCATAATGCATATGCGTCGTCGAAAAAAGGGTACGTCGCTTCCTCATGCACTCACGTGGATTCGAACTGGCGCCCCCCTGGCTCGCCGTCCCGCTTAAGACATGACGCTGCGTGGATGACAAACTGAGATCCGCCGTTTCAGGTCGGAAATCAAATCATTTTTTCCGATCTCCGCATGCATCGTCCATCTGCCAGTGTGCGAGGGCAAGCGGCAACCCGGCGGCGTCGCAGTCGGTTGGGCCGAGCCTCACCGTCGGGAGGTGGTGATGTCGAACGTGTCGACAAAGTCGACGCGGATGGCGGTGACGTCCGGCGAGACCACCGTCCACTGGCAGGCCGAGAAGGCCGGCGGAATGTTCGGGTAGTTGGGCGTGCTGATCTCGAGCTGCGGCTGGTCGCGCGTCAACCGCAGCTGACCGCCGCAGCCGGACGCCTGCTCCCGGTAGCTGAGCCGCAGCCGGCCAGCCGCCGCCGGCCCGCTCAGCACCAGCTTCACGTGCAGCCGGTTGCTGGAGCTGTCCGGCAGCTGGGGCGTCTCTGAGCCGCAGTAGCGGCCGGTGCCCAGGTAGGGTGAGTCCAGCTCGGCACCGTTGCGGACCTGGCCAAGCGGAAGACACGAGGAGCGGGGGGGACACGCGGGCGCCTGTAACAGCCATCGTCTCATTGGTGGCGTTACGTCCTCCAAACAGCGTTTCTTCAACTGAGTCCAGTGTAAAGTAATGTGAGTAGGAATAAAAGTGATGAATTGCTTTTATCTCCACTTTGATTACTCCCGGAGCGAGACTTTCAACGAGACGTACTGCTAAGACAACGATTATCAGCCACAACCCACCAACGACTGGCAGTCATGCGCCACCCAGAGGGCGCCTTTAACCCAATTCAGCCCCCCTCAACACGAGGGGGGCTGAATCCAGCCTCTCTCGGGTTTTTTTGCTTCCCAATTCCAGGGTTTTTGACGCAGCTTCAAAAAACCTGGTCATTTTTCCTTGCTATTCTTTCTACGCCCTATAACACAATTTCGTCATTCTATCCTACTCAGGGGCGGAGTCAGGCAACGTTTTTGAGGGGCACCTAAGGTCATTTTTGGCCTTGTTGAGGGTAAAAGGAAAATGCTTGCCAAAAATAGCATTTTCAAGATAAAACTTAAAACTTCAAATGGATGTATAGCTAAATGGTTGGGCAACACTATTTACAATTCAGCCAAGACACAAATGCAATTTTGGTGATCTGAGATCATTTCGCAAGGCGATGACCATGCCAAAAGTCAAAATTGGTTTTACAGTAATAATTTTAGCGCCATTTTTTTCAAATGCCAAACCCGGAAGACACATGACATAGAAGGTTACCTTCTACTTCTGTACCAAGTCTCAGCTTGATATCAGGTCCGGTCACGGAACTTTGACCTGAAATGTCATTGTGCGTACCCTATATCTCAACAGCTGTAAAACTGAAATTAAGAAACTGAGTAAATTCAAATGACTCGAAATGTTTTCAAATAATATGAAATGCACACAAGATCATTCCAAGCGACTTTAAGGTCACTGGAGGCCATTTGAGGTCAAAGATCGTAAGTTGATCTGAAGAACATGTGACCATGACAGTTCCCCTTTTTCATGTCCCTGGCGCCGCCTATGCTAACATCATGCAAACGCTGTAATACGATTTGTACTTCTTCAACATAATACGAGTAGTGGAAGCTAAAAAAAGTTTCTAACTTTTTTAATTCGGTTTTTGAAAAACTAACTCTCTTATTCTTCAAAACCTACGAACGCCTATGAATTCCCCCAAAATTTTAAATGTATGAGCAAATGGTAAAAGTCCCATTCATAACCTCGCCATTCATGCCAATTTCATCAAAATCGGCCCATAAGCAAGAGTTATAACAAGTGCAAAAGTATACCCCATATTGAATTTTTGCCCCCCCCCCATCTAACCCTTTCGAAATTTCGAAACCTTTTCACAGAAATGTGGTTTAAATCATGGTAAAGCGATTGCCGTTTGTCGCGATGAAATAGGACGAGTAGTTTTCGAGATCTCGGGAGGCCGAATCCTTCCCCTGCCGGGAACCGGCCATACCACCTAGCCCTCCAGGAATAGGGTTGATGTAACGTTATGGCATTCGGCAGGAATCTCCTACCCCACAAAATATTGCCCTCTGTCGAGTGGCAGTAACCCGTCGACTTCCTTACCACAAGGTATCCGTTCGGGCAGCTGCTGTCGCCCGGTATGTCGAGGTCGGTCACCTGGACCCGGATGGTGCGGCCCCGACGCACTAGGACCGTCCACTCGCACGTCAGCCGACCCTGGTGCCGGTCCGGAAAGTCCGGGCTCTGGATGATGCCGTTTGGCTCGCGAAGAAATCCGCCGCACACTGCCGGCCCCAGGACGACAGAGGTCAGCTAACCGCCGCCCTGTCGCCGCCGCTGTTCTGTTCATGTCGCTGCAGGTGGTCCGTGCTAGCAGCCAACCCGCTAGAGACGGCACCTGCACTTACCAAACAGAAATAATATCAGGTCTAACTTTCTGCTTGACAGAAACAGCATGCACTGTGAGCTTTTTGTGTATAGGTGACAATGCTATCCACAAGAAATAGAACATTAAACGTAGTAGTTGTGTCTTATTTGCTAGACATACTGCACTCTGCCGAGATGCCGTTTTGCAAAGATCGAACCGCGGTTACTATCAAAAAGTGTCTTTTACACTGAAACATTGAGAAACTACTCCTCGGAGACTCGCGCGCTGCAGACCCACCTGTATTCAGACTGATGTTGAAGCCCGCCTGATTACGACGGCCATGGTACGGTGCCGTGAGGAACTCCATCTTCATCTGATTGCCGCTAGATGTCAGAATGGTGCCCCCTTCTGAGCGCCTACATAAGGTCGACAACAGTATCCAGTTGGCCGTACCCTGATGACCTATATGAAGCAAAACATAACCTTATCCACCGTAAACGAACATAAAAACTGATAAAGGAAACAGTCCTCTGCCTGAACAAGACTGCCACAACATCAATGACAGTGGCTGGTGCCATCTCCATCAGACTTTTTCTTACATGTCGGCAGTGTCGAGTCGACAGACTCAGCAAACCCCAGAGCACCTGATCAAACATTGTCAGGTCCAGGACGGGTCTATCACGCACCGTCATACACGGTAATGTTGTCGCTACTGCACTGGTAGTAGTTGAGGAGGTCGACCGTGTTGGCACGCAGGGTGACGCGCCTGTGTGGCTCGGCCGTCACCGTCCAGCTGCACGACCGGCCGCCGACGTATCCGTCCGGGAAGCCAGGAGACGTGATCGTGGTGCTGTTCCCCTCGGCCAGGTATACCGTGTACGAACACGCCTCACCCTCTGCAGACCACAGCCAACCGAGATCACGAGACCACGCCATGCAGAGATCAGAGGACCGCAGGAGATAGAGGTCACGGCGGACAAAGATCAGGACACCACCGGAGATGGACGTCAGGAGACCATAGGATACGGAGATATGGAGACCAAGCCTTAAGATATATGTAAGATTTGTATAAGATGTAATAAGAATACAAGTCTTAAACGGAGGATCAAGAACAGGAGACAATGGTATGCATAATTCAGCAGGCCACAGAAGATGAAAATCAAAAGATCAAGGCAGATAGAGATCAGGAGACCACGCCGACAGAGATCAGGAGGCCACGGCAGATAGAAATCAGGAAACCACGGCAGATAGAAACAAGGAGACCGCAGGATATAGAGAACTGGAGACCGCGGGGATCGAGATCAAGAGACCATGTGAAATAGCGAGCCGGAGACTGTAGCGGGTCGAGATAAAGAGACCATGGCATGCAAAGATCAGAAGACCACGGGAGACCGAGATGAGAAGACCAAGGCAGATATAGATCAAGAGACCATGGCAGATAGAAATTAGACAATCATAGCATACAGAGACCACAAGATCTTAGAAAACCATACAGAGATCAGGAGATCACGGCGAACTGAGATCAGGAGACCACGGCAGGTGCTCAGGGGGCCACGACGGACCGGAAAAGTAGATCACAGCAGATGGAGATCAGGAGATCACAACGCGCAAAGCTCAAGAGGATACAACAGACAAAGGTCAGGAGACCACGACAGTCACAGAACAGATACGAAAAGTTGGGGCGGGAGAGAGAAACCATGGAGGTCCGAGGAAAAGTGGTCATGAATTGATAACATAAACTTAAAATGCGTCATTTTTTATACCATAGGCGTAACAGCCAGAAATGACAGCGTCTTTTGGAATGATATGACCATTTTACAAAAGCCTGTATGATGTAAGAACATCAGCAACAGCAATTAGACACAGAGGACAGCACGAGAAGTCCAAGTTTTCAGGAAACACTGAATGCTGAAGCAGGGGTGAACTAAGAAATACATCTTGTTTCCAATGACTTGCCAAATCTGCTTTTCGCTCTCAAACCTATCCCATGAAACAATTTGTTTCGCTGTAAAAATACAATGAGTCAGGCGTTGTCCGGATTTAGTTGAATCTGCCCGGGTATCATTGATTGGCCCTCGTCCGTCTGTCGCCACGGTGCCCGCTGACGTCACTGACCCGCCTCTGTGACCTGGCCCGGGATCGGCCTCTCGCTCAGCTGCTGCCAGTGCAGCTGGAACCGAGAGCCCGAGTAGCGCGGCCTGTTGACGAATTCGACCAACACCTGGTTGGACGAGGAGATCAGCGGCTCTGGTGGAGTCACGCCACACACAGGATCGCCCAGAGGTGCCGCCGAGTCGTCTGCCCCGTCGTACAGCTGCACCGAAACGAAGGAGGTCGCCGTCAGCACGGGCCATACGTGCCGCACGCTCATTTCTTCCAAAGCCTTAGTCTTAACTCGCAGGTGACACAAAACAGCCGACAGTTCTGACGCGTTTTATGTCTACGGTGCACTGGTATCTCCGGTGGCAAAACAGTTCTCAGACGACTGATTGATGCTGGACGACTCACACGGCTTGAAACGAGATCCTGGGAACCTCAGCCCAAACGGCTATGCGCGCTTACTCAAAATAAACAAGCAAACAAAAATAAAAACAAACAAACACACAAGGGAAAGAATATTCCCACCAGAACGGTACCTAGCCTTGCTGGAAAGAAAAGCCTCGCAGTATTTCGCATGCTTCATGTTTTAAATAAAATCTTGCTCCCCCGCCATATCCCCGCCACACTTTTCGCCAAAACATGTCATTTCACACTATGTAACAAAAACACGTAAAACTGCTCTTTGTCATTTTCTTTCCCAAATCATTTACAATACATAAGATTTTTGTGTTCGTTCTTGAGCTCGAAACCTCCAGAACCTCAAAACCAAAACCAAGAAGGAACGCAAAAGAGCTCATAAATGCCAAAAATGCGGTCTGACTCAACAAAGCATGCCATAAAGACAGATTTCTACCCAGATATAGTAAAATATATGTATGCATATATATATATATATATATATATATATATATATATATATATATTGAAAACGATAGCTTGATTGACGTTGATGGTTTTTTGGATAAGTTTTCGATATTTCGTATAGTTTTCTTTGTTACTGGATCGTGTTCGCTTAAAACGTTTTCAATATTCATAGCACAAAGGATGAAGCCTAGCACATATTTAATATATTTTTCAGTGTTGCGTCATACATAAGAACATTCACAAGAATACAGTGACAGTTCAAACATGCGATTAGATGAAAACATTGATCACTTGAACAAATCACGATCACCCTGCAACTTTTTGACGGTGCTCTGCAAGGACGACCAATTTAGATTCTGGCAGACCAAAAATGCGAAGATCTGTGTGATCTATGCATGTGTGTGATCAATGTTTTTATCTTATCGCGTGTTTGAACTGTCTCACTATATTCTGAAAAGTTTTTTATGTAGGCCGAAACGTTGAAAAACATAGAATGAATAGGTGCTAGGCTTCATTCTTTGTGCTATGATAAATGGGACCGTCATAAGCAAACACGGCCCGGTGACAAAGAAAACTACACGAAAAATAAAAAAAATTATCCAAAAAGATCATCAACGCCAATCAAGCTGACGTTTTCAACGAGCAATGTTTCAAGAACAATCTACTTCCAAAAAACTGCATATACATATATATATATGCCATATATATAATTTATATTATATATAAGTTCATACACACGCACATATATATATTATACATATATATATATATACATATATATATATATATATATATATAACACCTGAAAGACTCGCAGCAGCTCCTAACCAAAATTTCACGTTCATCCACCTCGACCGGCCAGCGGGGCGCACCTGAACGTAGCTGTGACAGCCATCAATGATGGGATCCACGTCAGCCGTGACTCTTGAGAACCGTAGCTGGATGAAGTGGCCCTCGTTGACGGTAACACTGTATGTGAAGCGACCGCGCTGCAGGTAATGGAATGGGTACAGCGGCGATTCGATCACGCCCGATGGTCCCGACAGCGACATGTAGCGGGCTGAAAACAGCACAGCGCCGTGTCACATCGGATTCCCAGGCAGAGCTACTGGCCTAATGCGCTGCATCTGGTGATCTCCTTCGATGTGGGCCCAGTATGGCTGAAGTATTGCCTGGCATATTTATATACTGCATAATTATACATAGTATGGTAGCCTGCCTAGAGCGAAAAGGCTCAGAAGTTACTGAGAATATCCGCAACAGCAAGTCGTTAGCAAAACGCTCGCTCATGTGAGCAAGCTACCTATGCTGACTTGCTGTCAGTGTGCGGACTCGAGCGAGCAACAAAACCAGCACCAACTCAGCGTCCCAACCAATAGTGAACTCAGCCAGTGGCGTGCTAACCTGTGGTGAACTCGGCCGGCACCCCATGGTAACCTGTGGTAAATTCGGTCAGCAACAACCAGCGGCGCGCTGACCTGTGGTGAACTCGGCCAAGAAGCCGGCGCCGACCGCGGCCTCGTTCGAGTGGAAGCGGACCAGCATGGTGCCGCTGGAGCTGATGTTGGTCGGCAGTTCCGTACCACAGAAGTGGCCCAGCAGGCGGCCAGTCATCGTCCGCTCTCGAACCTGGACAGCCCAAGTTCGGTGATCGCGGATGACAACCACAGGTACACGGAACGGCAGGAAGACTCGGGAACGCGCCAAACGACCACAAGGAAAAGAACGGCGGACAACTGCAAGAACTAGGTAATCTGGGTAGTCAGAATTCCTAGAATAAAATATAGGTACGTTTTCGAATATGACAGGTATAATCAACAACAAGAACATTATTCTTGAGAAATGGCACAGTACATGGCTCGTCTACCTGCACAGAGCCGCTTTACCCTTCCTGTCGTCTCGTGCTTCTTATTCGACACCACGAACTCTGTATTTACGTGCATACTCTGTTCTTCAAGACTTAATAGAGCCAGACTCCATGACAAAATAGTCATAAAATACTGGTTTCAAGCAAAGAAGTGGATACGTGAGCGATCTGATGACTACGAAACAAGTGGCGGATGACTTATGTCTCACCTCCAGATAGTCCCCGTTGCAGAACTCCGTCTCTGCTATCTGAAGGCTGCGGAAGCTGAGCTGAATGCCGTTGCCGCTGGAGGCGTAGATGCGCCACCAGCAGTCTATGTTGTTCGGATAGCTGTCTGGATAATTTGGTGACGCCAGCATGCCGGCCTCGGAGAACAGCCTCCCGCCGCATCCTGTGGATCACCGTCAGGGGAAAACCAGACCGGCCAGTGTTTGCCAAGATCGGTCATCTTCGCCTGTACGTTCACCTGTCTACTTGGCCCTGTTCAGTGAGTTCAAATCGCAAACATATTTCCATCAGGAAATCTGCTTTTGCAGTGAGCGCTATAGTTCCCCTGCGAGGACACGCGACACACATGCGAGACCCGCCGGCCAAAGCTGCCTATCAGGCCGGCCGGCCGGCGCGGCGCGGCGCGGCGCGGCGCGGCTCGGCGTCGGGGGGGGGGGCGCCGTACCAGTGGAAACGTTGGAGAAGCTGGCGCTGAAGAGGACGCCAACGCCGGCCGACACCTGCAGCTGGACTCGGAGTGCGCTGCCGCGTGACGTGATGGCCGGCGGCAGTCGGGAGGAGCAGTAGCGGTGCAGCACCGGGCCGTCCCGGGCCGCGCCCTCACGCACCTCCAGGAAGTCGTTCGAACAGTTCTCGAACATCCGCGGACTGTGCAGCGACAGCGCGTTGAACTGCAGCCAGACGTGGTCGCCTGGAGCGGCAAACATGGGTCGCAGGTTACCACCGCGCCCGGACAAACGCCAGTTGACCGTCACTGGTCTCCTGTATCGACGGACAGGCGAGCACTAGACAGGCGCAGAGCGGGAAGTCTGGTGTTGTCTGAGCGTACGCGACATCCAGGCGAGGGTTAACGTCTCCTACCTGAGACGTAAGGAGCAATTTAATACCAGTAAAGAATGGCTTAACAATGAAGCCTGAAAACCTTGCGCAGCTTGAATGCGTCCTTTTTAATGTTTTCTATATCGCATGGGAAAATGTTCCGTTGGGTTTTGATAATCAGCTTTTACACAATTCTCCCCGTTTTGTCTGTTGTAAAAAGTGCCTACAAAGAATATCTATCGCGGTCCTAGATTGGTCAGTAGTCTGGTCACGCCCAGTATTACCTAGTACTCATTTGTGGTTTTAACAAGCGATGAAATAAACAAAATACATACAAAACGTGGCATTGGCGGCATGCTGGCGGCAGCGGTGGGACGTGACGGACAGACACTCAACCCTGCTCAACTGCCCCGGAGTGGTGGAACAGAGCGCGCCGGCGGCCGAGAGACTGCTTACCTGGCCTTGTAGCCTGCAGGATCCAGGTGCAGTTTAAACTGCCTGTGTGAGTCATCGGATAGTGCGGCGACCGGAAGCTGTCCATGGACGTGACGTTGATGGTCCCGCCACAGCTCTGCAAAACAGCGCAAACCTTGTAAACGCTGCTTTCATGTACACCCAAAATTGGTGTGGGTTTCCTTAAGTCGAAACTCAAAGACACAACGCCTTGTTGGTTATGTGATAAAGAGGTAATGGTATCGTTCTGACGACACATCAGGACCGTTATAATCGTTACGCCGTCTCAGTTGTTACCAGTGGTTTAAAGCTATTCATTCGGCCGTGTGTGGTCACTGCCAGCGTCCCGTGCACAGCGGCCGATTTATTGCGCTTTTTGTAGAGAAGTCGGCATCACTCCAGACATGCGTAATACTCGTGACTCCAGATCCAGCCATCTAATCAGGCGCATAGAAACGCCAACCTTGTGCCAGAAGTTGCACTGCACGTGACACGGTGTTAAGGACTGTCGCATAGGGTCAGGCGTCAGCCAGACAATGTCACATCGTTCTGCAGCCCTCAACAGGGGGCGGGCAGGCCGGGCAGTAGGGCCAGTTTGGCTTTACGATTCCGTGAGACATGCGGACGGCGGCGCGCGTTGCTTGTGGCAGTGGAGTACACACTGCAGGAGACACTGCCTCTGTACTACACTGTAAGCTAAGCCAAATAAGGCACAACAAACCATCGAGATGCGTTGTAAAAATCATTTCTCCAGTGTTCATTTTCCCGCAGAAGGAATCCAGTCATCTAGCTCTGGGGCCACCTCTATCTTACACAACGTATTTTTTTACATCTGCTCCAACTCTTGTCAGACCCAGGTATTATCTATTAAGCGGAACATTCCATCTTTAATGTATGTCTTAAGCTCAAAAAGGCAAGTTGCAACTTGCAGCCCTCAAAATTGACTTGATATGCATTCAGGTATAAAATGCATGAAAATTCAAGGAGTTTCAAAGCGATTTCCTGCGAATACCCTATCATATTTATCGTCTCTTATTAGCATTCGTCGCGTGACGGTGACAGCGGGTGCAAGCCTCGCAAGATTAGTCGAATACTGGTGCGTCGGTGGTTGACTTAAGCATCAGTTTTAATTTACAATATTTCTTGCGATTAACATGGTTTTGGACTAATCACACTTGTTTTGACATCAAACAAGATGAAACATTCTCTTCAGGTGTTTGCTTAATGCAAATTAATGTTCTCCCCCCCCTTCCCGTTGCATAATTTGTGGAAGACAAGACCCTCTCTTCCGCGAATCACGACCGTTGCTCACCATGGTGTAGTTGGCCAGGAAGCCCTTGGCGGCCACGGAGCCGTCAGCTTTGAGTCGGATGTACATGACGTTGCCTGTGGAGGTGACCACGGGCGGCTCCGGCACTCGGTTGCCGCAGTGCTTCAGCAACAGCGGGTAACGGCGCGACGGTCCGTCGTGCACCTGAGGCGGCCGCGCGGCAGGTCAGGCGTCCACCGCAGGTCCCAGGACGCCTCGAGACGACGCGAGTCGACAAGAGGCTCTCTGGTCATAGATGGCTATCGATTCGATCCGACGGTGCGCAGATGAAGGACAGCTGAAGTCAATGTTGTGCAAGTTTCCGCCCGCAATACGGAGCTTACAACAGAGTAAATTCAGAACACCAGTGTACTGTATTCGTCTCTGGTGAGCTATAAATCAAACAGAAACAAACAAGAAAGCTAACAAGCGTTTACGCCTCCACAAACTGGTCAACTAAAAAGGGACGTTTCGTCAAGCACAAAAAAGGCGCAAGTCCCACCCACCACTCTCAGTCCTCAGATTCGGAGTAACGGCCGGCCGACGGCTGAGCGACGCGCGTACGCACCGCGACATAGTCGAACGAACAGTTGCTATGCGGCTCCACGTCGAAATCGGCGAACGTCAGCTGGACGGTGTGGTGGCGCTGCACGACTATCCGCCACGAACAGTCGGCGTGGCTGTCGTACACCATCGGGTAGTTGGGCGAGTGGATAGAGCCGTGCGGCGCTGTGAACCGGCCGCCGCAGCCTGCCGACACAGGCATGCAGTCCAATGTGGCGACCAAAACGGCCCATGCTCGGTTCCAGGAAACTGGCTGATCCAACCGACTAGAGGCACGTAAGTTTCTATTGCCTGAATGTGCAATAAGGCCTCGAAATTTGGCGATGAATTCTGCACGAGAAGAATACAACCTGGTAACAAAACGATAACTTCTGGAAAAATATCATACTAATGGAGTTCCGGCCCAACGTGGTTCAGTGCCGACAATGCGAAGTCCACTCCATCATTCTAGAACATTTGGGTACTTTACAGACCTTTTCGCTAAATTTTATTACTTTCTCGCAGGTGCATAGAAGCATCGAGGAGAAGTATGTGTATGTTTGGGGGGGGGGTCGAAAACGCTCTTTCCCATAGGATCAATGCTAAAATCCGCCAAAACCAGGGGGACACGGTTTCATTGCCCTCTCCTTATTCCTACTCCCATGTTTTCTTGGTTTCGTGTTTTTTTATTCGAGACAGCTGTGAAAATCGCAAGCTCACTGACGCTGATTGGCTTAGAGTTACGTCGACTGTGTATTTACATGTGATTGGTTGGGAACAGTATTGACTGATTATTGTGGTTTAAGAACGCACAGACTTCGTGGTCTTACGGCGCCCATAGTTTGTGTGAGTGCCGCCTGGTCGATAGCCAACGTGGGAAAGGCATCTAACGCATTTTTTATAGAGGTCAGTGTGATATTAATGACCATGGGGCACCCATGTGTCAGTGAGCTCACAGACAAAACTTCAATTGATCAGAAGACAAGAACGCTGACAATGGGAGAAAGTTCTCAAGTAGAGAACAGCGTTGTCAATCAGACGACAAAAACTCGGGCAATCAGAGGACAGCTGGCAACAAGACAAGACATATCGCAGTCATACAACAGTGCCGGGAATAAAACGAGAACTTCAGCAAACTGCTGACGTTCTTCTCGTTCGACCGCCGAGCAGTAGCAATCATGGGAAAACCAGGCGATTTATGCGCGGCATCCAATCGTATGTGGACATGTTTGCTTAATCAACCACAAAAAATGGCGTCACGCCAACAAGGCAATGACAACCACATGGGAAAACGGTTCATCAGCACGCGTCACGTCAGAAATCCAAACGCCAGAATGTTGGCATTCAGGCGTCTGCATCACGGCGGTGAAATGTCCTCAACCATACCTCCAGAACACTCCGGAGGACACGACGTCGACACCCAGAACTGGAATACGAGCTCGCCACCAATCCTACCTCTGGCAAACAGACAACACTGACATCCCAACAACTGCACACAGAACAAAGGCAAAACCATTATCAACCAGAGAAGCTGCAACTGCCATCCGACCGGTAGCTTTGAGAGCAACTGTGGATGACGCCGACCGTCTAGTCTCCGTCTGGAATTCTCAGGTATGGACCGTATATTGTATGGACTGTACTGGAGATCAGCCACGGGACCCACTTTCCCAACTGAGTCCAGTGGCTCAGTTATTCTTTCACTTCACGCCATGGCGTCATTGACATGCAAAGCAAACGAAATGTCTCTGAATCGGGAAGCAAAGAGCGGTGAACAAGTATTGGCCGGGCGAGCACGTGCCAGCACCTGACTAGTGCACCCGACAACCTCGTGACAGCGTTAATCCTAACCCACCTTACTGAAATTCCTTGGATCTCGTCAACCATTTTCAGTTTAGTGCGGTAAGTTACAATTTGACATGACATTTCACATATTAAATTGTATTTTAACCTTACATTTCGGACAATTTTTTTCAAAATGTTACTTTTTGAGACACAAGAGGGCCATGGCCCTCTTGGCGCCCTGTAGCAGTGATTTCGGCTTGGCGTGATAGACTTAAGAGTAAAAACTATCGACGACCTTGTTTGTGCCTATATTTTTCTTTGTTCACTATTTCTCTTTTCACACGTTTTCTTTACCAATAAGTGCTTCGTTCGTTCGCCTACAAACTTCGTGTCTTAGCCTACAAACGGAAATGATGAAAGGGGATAGTGTAATTATGGCATCAAAGGCAACTAATCACCAGGCGGGTAGGAAACATTAGCGTAGCCAGGATTTTCGTGGGGGGGGGGGGACAAAGCCAAAATATAAGCGCCAAATAGATTCTACTCTTACCTTTTATTTCAAACGTGGGGAAACTGAGCCTGTCAGATAGCACACATGGCGATTCGCAAATTAGGATCACATTGCTTTCCATTTTAAAACATTCAACATTTTAAACAGGTCATTTGTGATCATGACAAATTTCTGGAAACCTCCCATCATAAGGCAGGAGTCAGTTGACACCTCTTAACCCCGCTTTGGCTATACTTCTGATCGGAAGACCATCCTTTTCACATTTGTTCCAGTCAGCAGGCTGCGTGTTAAGGCCACAGGGTTCCATATATATATATATATATATATATATATATATATATATATATATATATATATTACTGTTTTTGCGCTCTGCCCAATGCGGTATTCGAGAGTGTTCATTGTACTGGGTGTGTAAATACAGCCGTGAGCGAGAACTCGCTGTGCGTTCTGAAGACAGATGGAACAACACAACCAAAACGACTGCAAGGTCTACCAGTATCATACTATTAAACTGTGGTGTTATTACAAGCGAGGTAGCCTGTGATCACACTTTCATGAAACGGAAAACTCGGATTCACGATATACTTTTATGTCGACACGCTGACAATGGCAATGTTTTAAAAGCAAATACGTGATCTGGTCTCATAAAATTATTTCCCTACACTCGATCTGTCTCTTACATTAACTATGGTTATTAGACACTTGTTGAGAATTCCTTACCTCAAGTCGAAAGACTTTTATTTGTTATGTTTTACTTTTAGGACAAAAAAACATGTGGTTCTTCGAGAGGGGGTTGAAAGTCGGAGAATTCGAAACTTTTCAGAATAGTTTTCCACCAAAAAATAGTATTTAGGAATCAACTAAAACTGTCTTTCACATTGAAAGCGAATATTGAAGAAGGACTTTGGCTCTAAAATGCAATAAAAATGTATTTCGTGATTGATGTGCTGACTTTAAGCAACACTTCCACATGACGAACGCTACAAAATGCAGAAATAAAAGATTGCCAAGTGAACCTTTTCCGTACCGTACTTTCTGTCCTGTCCGGATCTAAGCCAGTGAGTACAGTGACTGAGTGCAACAATGCACCGTAGCCAGTGGATTTAGCGACGACTCCGATGGACGCCGCGCCGCCGACTCGGAGTCCGTCGGCCGGCCGCTGACGGCGCGCAGTGGGGACTCACCACCGGCGCGGACACGGTAGCGCGCGTGGAAGCCGTGGCCCTGGACGGAGCTGTCGCTATAGAAGCGGACCATCATGTTGGCGCCCTGCGAGGTGACCGTGGTCGGAGATATCTGGGCGTGACACAGCCTGGTGAGCAGAGGAGACGACTCGTCCTGTCCGCCGTACACCTGGCAAACGTTAAAAAAGCTGGTCAGCAGGCAGGTTGTCACATGCATTCATACGCGACGTGAACCCTGTACACACTGTTTCCAGCCCAGTTATGACTTTTCAGCTGCATGTTTTGCCAACAGTGGCGTATGGCTGGCCTGGCTGGTAATGGTTATGGTTTGATACTAAAGAGAAGCCGCCGCTGTCCAAAACAGGCGACGGGGGCAAAACACCACGCAACGGGCTTTCCATCAACGCGACGCAGGGGCTCAGCCAGGATTTGGCCAAGGAGGTGTCAGAGACAAGTCAAACCCCATCAAAACAGAAAATTTTCAGGTTTTGGTAGCTTTATTTCCTAGTCCCAGATTTAAAAAAATAGGTTCTGGTTAAATTCTCAACTACAATGGCGTCGTGGCCCAAACTCCTGACCTCCCCCCCGCAACGCTCGTGACTTTTTTTCTAATTCCGTGTCCATTCGTTTCAATAGCTCCCGAAAAAGACACTTATCCTCCAAAAGGATAAAATGTGCGCAGCTCGTCAGCATGTGTTATGATATCGGGAAGCTCGCCTTCAGAGAGTCGAAAACGCAGTTCTGGGCCGATTCGATGTCGAAGTGGTCGACAGTGAGCTCGATCCTGAAACCGGGACGGGCCCGGATGTGCCAGACACACTCCGTCCACACCGGGTACGGCTGCGGGTAGTTGGGGGACCGGAAGCTGCCTCGCCGTTTGGTCAGCAGGCCTCCGCAGCCTGCCGGGTGCGCGACCGCGTCAGCCGGAGACCAGCACGGGTACCGGGTACCGGAAACACACGGGACGCAAATCGGGCCGTACAGGCCACAGTGGCGACCACGTCAGGTTAGCATTTACGTTCATGAAAAACGGACGCCGCTGACCATTTGTAGTGACTTATCCAAACTGAAGTAAACAGATGAAGTACAACCAAAACAGAGCATACTGTGTTATAACCAAAAGATAGTTGGTCCATTCCCCATGAAAATCGCAATACATGACAACCGATGAGGAAACAAAACACTTCGCCACCACAAGATTCCTGCAGTTAAATGCCTTCCAACAGCGCAATGAATGACAATAGAGACTGGACACTAAGTATTAGCAACTCCCAAAACTTGCTGCTTGGGAAGAAACCCTTTAGAAAGTGGAAAAAACTTGGTTATGTTCTCATTTACCAGATGGATGGAACTTCTCATACCATGTACAAACCACTCGAGCCTGAAGCCGTTGTGTGCCACAGATTCGTCAGACTTGAAGTGCACGTAGGCCATGTTTTTGGTGGTGGACATAGGCGCTGGGAGGAAGTCCCGTCCACAGAGACGGGGGCCCAACATCGTCGGAGCCTCGTTCTTCTTACCCTCCTTGATCTGGAGATCAGAAGACGTTGGTTCACCCGTGCACCGAGGCTGCACTGGCACATGCGTGGACGAATTCTCTTTGTGGCTGCCTCGAAAACTTTCGCACACTCGATACTGTTTTCGAGCTTAGATAAAAACGTTCGACGTTCCTCTCCTTTCATCTTGCGTTCTGGCCATGGGCAAATGAGGGAAGGTTAGCGCAAATGGCCTGTAACAAGAACTGGCCAGACTTAGACATGAACACGGCCTGAGATCAAGAACGATCGATCTCCCTCCTTCTTGTCACTGTTTCGCATCAGCTAGTCAACTATGCCGTGACAACTAATGGTTTCTAAACATCCATTAAATGGCGATGACACTTCCACATAGCAAGGAGATCGATGCTGCTGTCACGGTATCGCAGCATGATAATCCATCTGCAAAGTTTTCACCACCTTCTCTAAACGTCTCCAAAACTCTAAACGCGCAATGCAGCGCCTGACGCTGTCCGCTTCCCCGCCAAAGACCTCCACCACTTTCTGTCCAACTCTACGGAAATGCTCACTGCCTTCCGCCCAGTTCCCAGCCGTACGAAGTCATATTTCTGCTGTCTGCCCTCTCCAGCGAAATGGAATTCACCTCAATCGTCGTTATGCTTATCTCTGGGAGGCAATATGCATCCCTTCTACCCATCCCTAGCAGGTCGCAAGCGGCGTCCTCAGCCCAACTTAGTGAAGTCCTACCGCTGCCCGAGCTGACTAACCTAAGAAGTCCTACTATCAGTCCTCCGCCGATTCACAAAAAGTCGTACTCATCGCCCTCTGCCCACCTCTAGGAAGTCGTACTCGCAGCCGGACGAGGTTGGGTCTTCGACCTCGAAGTGTGAAAATGAGATGTTGAGGGTGTTACCGAGAGGCGCCAGGATGGTCCACGTGCAATCGCGATCGTGCGGGTACGGCTCCGGGAAGTTGGGTGATTCGATCACGCCCCGGTGCCCGGTCACGATGTTGTTACAGTCTGGAAGTCATTCTCAGGTGAGCCAGACCGAGTCAGACAGAGACGGCTGTCGGTGAATCTCAAAGACGTCGGCGCCACCAGACGTCAGATGGCCATGTTTCATTAACCTTTGCATCACGCATCGCATCAAGCTGCATGAAAAGATTTCTCCCGGCTGTCGATCTATGAGCGAAGAGTTCGCTCACAAACGACCATAACAAAGCCGGGCACAGTCTGTCGTTTGGCAGAGGACGCTGCTAGCCGTCCGCTGCGCACCCAGCACCCATCTTCTCCTGACGCCCCGGCGCATGAGGCATCGCGTGCGGCAGCTGCGCACCGATCTGGTAACGGGCGTGGAAGCCGCGCCCACTGATGGACTCGTCCGTCACCAGCTTGATGGTCATCACATTCGTCTTGGACTCGATGACGTCCAGCACCTCGGAGCCGCATGCCCTCTTCTTCAGGACTGCCGTCCGACCGGCTCCCTCGTACACCTGGACGAATAACAGTCCATTACGACCCGCTGTCAGACGACTGGATTCGCACGAGCAAAGCGGCAAAGCAAGCCAGCAGAGCAAGAAAAAGAGTCGATGCCAACCAAAACTCGCCAAGTTCCGTTCGATTTTCCTAAGAAAGATCAAACCAAGTGTCGGCTGAAGACACACGTTAACGCCGTCCGACTGGACCGCCCTACCTCCACATAGTCGAGGTGGCACGAGCCGCTGCTCTCCAGGTCCAGGTCGAGGAAGGAGAGCCGCACCTTGTTACCGGCATTACCAGCGATCACCCATACGCAGGTGGCCATGTGGGCATATGGCTGAGGGTAGTTTGGCGAGATGATGCTGCCCTGAACGCCGGTCAGTCGGCCCCCGCATCCTGACGATACAAGGACAGCGTACCTAGTGGCCATGTGATATAAAGCTCACCGGGCTTAACATGGCATAGCTATAGTGCTATGCAACAAAAAAATCGCCCATTTTTTAGAAAACAAATGAAATCGGGTGATTCAGGGAGAATTTCTTTCACCACTGCGAACACCAAACATCTGTGACAATAAAGGCGACTGGAAAACTTGGTGAAATGTAGGCTATGAAACATACCATTTAACTGCCATTCACTCTCAGATACCGTAATCACACCTAAAAATATCACGGAATCCATGGCAATAATGAAATGTTGAGGGATGAGTCAGTATGTTACTGGTAGTCGTGCTAGTAGTGAAATTTGAGAGATGCGTCAGGGTAGTACAGGTGGGTGTGGAGGCACTGAAATGTTGAGAGATGCGGCGGTAAACCCAGGGATCATTTCCTACGGGATTGACCACTTGACTCTAATTAGCGACAGCGCGGTTGCCCTGCCATCTAGCGAGAAGAATGACGAAGCGAAGAACGGCCAGAAGCCGGCATATTTCAACGCATGGAAGCGCGGGAACTACAGCTTTTGTGACGCGATTCGTGGTGTGCTTCCACCGACTCTGATGAAGACCGTTTTTTATCGAAAGATGGTGGCTACCGGATGGGCATCATTGATACTTTGTGTTTGACTGGTTTTACCGTATTTAAGAGAAATTTAAAGGTCGCAACATTCGCATACTAGGTGATGACAGAGACTGATCCCTAGTAATGAACTATAAACCATGACTAGGGTTGAGATAAGTATCAGCTGTTGGATAACTGATGGGTGGCGAGATAGACATCGCTTGGTAGCCAGGTACGTATCCAAGCCAAAGCAAATGAATTCTTGGCACACCACCCGCATACCCAACATCACTAGCATCCCATGATAAAGGGGCACTGCACACCTCTTGCATCATTGTGCTTTGTTAGGCTCAATGACAGACTGTCATATTACATTTCTTTGCATGGCTTTTCTTCATATGCAAGTATTTGCAAACAAATTTGTGTATTTGTTTATTATAATTCTCTGTTCGGAAATCTTTGAACGCAAATATTTGCATCACAAATCCTTGTACGCAAATCTTTGCATGCACACTCATGAAGCTCTAGTAAACGGATTCATTTACTAGAGCTTCGTCGAACTCTGAGGTCTTTGTTTCTTGCTGGTTTACAAGCCGGATCTACTGCAAAACTGACTATGCCATTCGTTTACATGTGCTCTGTCAAAATGGGTTTCAGTATGTGTGCAGTAATGGGTGCTTGTGTGCTGTGTGTGTGCTGTAATGGGCTCAGTGACGGATTTTATATCACATTTCTTTGCATGACATTTGTTCCTATGCAAATATTTGTACGCAAATTTGTGTATCGTAATTTTTGGTACGCATTCCTTTGCACGCAAATATTTGCAACACAGATCCTTATAAGCAAATATTGGTATAAGCTAAACTGCGTATAGGGAAATCTTTATATCACAGTTGTTTGTGCACGAAAGGTCGCATGCAAAACTTTGCATGCAAATCTTTTACTGCAAATCTTTGCGCGGAGTTTCTTCATATATGCATTCCCTTGCATTCAGGGACGTAGCCAAGGGGGGCCTAGGGCGACGCCCCCCCCCGAGCCAAGCGGTCTACACTAGATACATAGCGATTTCACACGAATGCGGAATAGTGGTCATATATATGTTGCAAAAGTGAAGATTATATGTATTCCTGTGGGTTGAACATGAGGCCAGTTACATATAATTGCTGCTTTTTCCTAAAAATTTCGCCAAATGCCAGTAACATATAACAAAATTTGACATTTGCCCCCCCCTTGGGGACAGTCATGGCTACATACCTGCTTGCATTGCATTTCTTTGTAAGTAACAACAACTCAGAACATCTACTTGTAAGTTCAGAGTGTGTAATATAACCTTACTACCTGACCTGACCGTGCCCTCACTGGAGGGTTCCACCCAATAGACTGTTAACAAAACTTAATGTGGTATCTACTGGACGTTTCGTCGAAGGAAATGTATTACGAAGATTTGCTTATGAAAAGTTATGATGCAAAGGACGGCATGACTGCCTCCACAGTAAAAATCCATACAGCAGTGATGTTCCATCATGAATTTAAATGACTTATATTCTTATTTCTTACTGTCATAGGTTAGTCCAGCTCAGGGTATGTTTAGTTTCCCATGGATTTTGTAACATTATGAACAAATTCATGTCTGTTTGTGTTTGCATGGGTGCATAGCATAACATTACCATTTTCAGGGCACTGAAATGCGTGGCTGTTGATGCTTATAGGTGTTCATAGGTCTTACAGGCAATTTCATGTCCAGTACCCATTTAAATAATTTTGGGTATCATCTTCTGGGACTCCAAATTATATGTTTGGCAGCAAGACAGGTGGTGCGTCTTCCGCTTAAGGAATTACAGGTCCTTGTATTTCCAGGCAGTGACCTACAATTAGATCGCAATCACTACGACCTACAAAGGTAAAGACAAAGCCATGACCGCCGGTTATCGACTTCCAAACCCACCCCCACCCCACACCCCAACAAACCGCGGCTTTGCCCCTGATTGCGCGCAAACATAAATCCCTATGGGACATTGGTTGCCCGTTACCCCACCCAAGCAACCGTACCACGATTTCTTATCAAGACTTTTACGCGTGATTCGCTGTTGAGCCCCGTGATGGTCGGCGGCCGTTTGTACCACCCTCCTTATCATGACAATTATCCCGCTAGATGGCAGGAGAATAGCACGCTGTCGCCAAAAACAATGGATAACCCGGGAGTGTCCAGTCCTGTTGTAACTCACCCTGGTACAACGGTGGCCCTGGTGGTAGTGAAATACTGAGGAATACGTTTGTACTTCATTCAGTAGCCGTTTGTTAGTGTATCACGTTTCCCTTGTATGTCGAGATGTCCCGAAAACTTGTATCACATGGATGGGTCCGATTAAAAACAAACAAACAAACAAACAAACAAATACCGGTGGCCGTGGCGTCCCAGGAGATCTGGAATCCGGCGCCACTCCATGAGCCGTCCGAGCGGAAGCGCAGGAACAGGCTATGAGCATGCGAGGGGATCTGTCGGGGAATCCTCTCGCCGCAGTAGCGTCCAATCAGCGGCGCCATCTCCGAGCCGCCATTCCTGTGGCCAAAGACGTCTCAGCGGCGGAACAAAATGGCGTCCAGCTCCATACGGTCCGTCTAGCGGACAGGCAGCTGCTTCGCAAAATTCACAGCACACGACAAGCTGATCCTTTCTGTCTGTGAGACATAATGAATGGCTTGAAAGGAAAAAGACTTTAATGAAGTTAGGTAAGACAGTAATGTCGCTCTTATCCTCAGGTGAATAAATGATGCGTATCTGTTTACCGTCCTAACTCGGAATGGTAACGTTTTTAAGTTCTTTGTCTCAACGTTTATTAACACGCCTTCAAAGTAATAGTGAACAGCTGTAGCCATGCGAAAATCAAGCTGTCGGGGGCACGAAGGTTAGCCCGCCCGGGGTTGTGGGCCCCCTGAGGTTTTTCCGAGACTGCGAGAGAACGAACAAACGCAGCGTCGCAAAAATTTGTGTACCTTTTTGCTTGATCACTGACGTGACACTGCTTGAAATTTTTGACCTCAGGTTAAGCCAGGTGTCTGACCTAAGTCAGATCAGGTGGACCTATGTCAAAAAAAGTTTAGCGCCCTGTAACTTTTTCGGGGACCATGATATCACAGAAAAACTTTCAGGGATTAGAAATCTACATGGATGCAACAAATCTAATTTTTCGGAATTTCCCGGGTCATTGACCAAAAGTCAAGCCCATTTTCAAGGCATGTCGATTTTTCGGAATCTGACAGAATTTTTACAGCAGCTTCAGTGTGGGGTGATGCAGACCTCCATTTAACGTCAATGAACAAATTATTAATTACCTCCAGCCATTGACCTGAGGTCAGGTCGCGAGTAACTGTTTTGAGCCCAAATGCACCGCCGTCAAAATCGGCGATGAACTGCTCAGAACGGGTTGAAATGACAGAACTGGCTCGCACAACTGCGAGTAAAACCAAGAATTTGAAAACTTTTTTTAACAATGCATTCTGGGAATAAACAGACTCTCGCGAATAAACTTTTGCCACTTGTGGAGATTGACACTTATTGAACTTTTCCAAAATTTACGCATAAGAAACCATCACAAGAACCACTAGGATAAAAAAGATATTACAGGGAACGGCCTATGTCGTGAAAATAAAGAAACGCCAAAATTAGTTCCCGTTAATTTCATAAAACGTTCGGCTACGGCGCCCGCCAGCAGTCGGTGCGAAAATTGCCGTGTCTAACTCCACGTTTCGGCGTAGAAATTAAACAAATTACAGAAATTACGCGTGCATCGGCATCTTCAGCCTTTTACACGTTCATTGGTGCCTTTGCCAAGATTTTACTAGTCACAGCCCTTGAGATCAAGGCCGCTTCTCGGTTTCATGCGGTCGGCTGCTAGAAAACATATATAGGGCGTAAATGTCTTACATATTATCCAAAACTAAAAATGAAACCAATTACAAGCCCTAATTGTCACGACCTTTCCAATGGTGTGTTTATTTTTATCGCGCGACTAGCCATTCGTGAGCTAGAGGGGATGGTCACCCCCCCCCCGCCGACGGACGTGATCGGCACAGACCACTGGTTGGGCGCAGGTTGAAGCCAAATAAACGCGATACAAAAGATAGTTTGTGCACCTGACGGGGAAGACTACTGTTGAAGATTCTTTAAATCATGCGCCGTAAGCCTGTTGAGTGTCCTTTCTAGGCTCGCTTCACTTTTGAGCTTATTTTTGAGTTTTGAGCTTGTTCTGCCGTTTTGAGCTTGTTTAGTTTTAAGCTTGTTCTAATGTCGTTTCCAGGCTGGCTTAGTTTTGAACGTTTTGGCTTTGACAGCCTTCAAAGTCGCTATTAGTTCATGCACTACAGCCGATTCCGCCTTAGCTGCTATCGTTTAACTTGCCTCACTTTTCTGTAGATGCCTTCTTATGCCCATTCCTCATTAGCTTATCACATGATCTCTACTTTAAAGCTGGTGCCGAGGACGGACCTTAAATGAACGAAAATCAAGCTAGCCATCTTAAGCAATCACATCGTATTTATGGAGAAGTAGAAAGATTACGAGATAACCCCCTGAGGAATGCGCATTAAAAGCCTTCTACAGAAAAGTGAGGTAAGTTAAACGATATCGGCAAAAGCAAAATCGTATTTGGTATATTAATTAATAGCGACTTCGAAAACGGTCAAAGCCAAAACGCTCAAAGCTAAGCCAGCCTGGAAACGATACTCCAGAACAAACTTAAAAATCTACAGGCTCAAAACTCCAGAATAAGCTTAAAACTGTAGCAAGGCTAGAAAGGACACTCCAGAATAAGCTCACGGCGCAAGGTGTGAAAATTTAAACAGTAATCTTCCTCGTTAGGTGTATAGATTATCTATTGTATAACGTCTTTTAGACTTTAAAATTCGTGCCGAAGACATCTCAATTTGCGCATGGCTACAACCGTTCACCGTTCCTCTGAAGACGTGACGTCAAAGTACAAAACACTCACTATGACTCACACTCTGGGTGGGTACACTCTGGGTCGCGAGAGTTTGTAAAACTCTCGCAACCCAGAGTTAGACCGCTACATAAGTACACATTATTTAACGAATCTGTTTCGTATTTTAAAGCAGGTTTCTTTTTAGGTATCTCTGGCCCAGGCTGGGATCCCATGAAACGGCCCAGCACTGGCGAAAATAGAAACTTCTGAGACAGAGAGTAACACACAGAATGTATTTCTTCGTTTGGTAGCTCTGTGTACGTGTAATTGATTGTTGCCCGTTTTTTGTACAATATCCACGTAACTCCGCGTTTTAATAATTTGATACGGTTATGCCTATTACAGTACATACACACATAAAACGACAAAGACATGTACTACAGGAACAGACAGTCATACATATACATACATATATATATATACATATATATATATATATATATATATATATGTGTATGTTTGTACCTCTAACAACTGGCGTGAGTTAATCAAATATGCACGTGACCATGGAAAACATTTCAAGCCTCTATGCTCCTTTAATTGCAAGCTTGAGCCAGCTCACCTGATCTCCAAGAAGTCAAAATTGCAGTCATAATGTTCTTCCAGGTTGAAAACGGAAACGTTCAGCATGATCTGCTGATTTTCAGGTGCCGTAATGACCCACGAGCAATCTTTGTTGGGCGGATAGCTTCCGGGATAGTTTGGAGAATGTATCACACCAGATACGGTGTGATACGTCCCGCCACATACTGAAATACAGAACATAGTAAAAAGGAAGCTAAAGAAATGAAATAAATACCACGCTACTTGGTTGCTTAGCTGGGACCTTTGTATAACACAATAACATTGGTAAAACCTACCGGAAACATGTTCAGATAAGACACTCATCATCCGATGTGTTCCTCATGCACATTTGGATATCTAAGCGAGTGGTGATTATGAGCCACTGTCAAGAGGCGTTTAACCGTGTTAAACATGGTGAGCGTTTATTGTAATTACGTCTGAACATGAGCCCACTTACGAGTTGAGGCATTCAGTCCGATGTACGAAGCTGCAAAGCCCTCGCGGGTTACACTCCTGTCCGACTTGAACCTAACTGTCATCATGTTGCCCAGTGTGGTCATGGTTGGCGGTAACCGGGTACCACAGTACCTGCAGCAATAAATTCTGAATCAGTACTTGTCCGATACTGCGGTCTTTGCATTATCGCGTATAAAAGCGAGATATTACAGGCGCTGCTTCCGGCAGTTATACATGTTGTCACCGTAAAAGCTGCTCCATAAGCATTCCGCCGAAACGCAGATGGCAAGGGCACGTCTAAAAAACTGCTTTGCTTCTAATTTAGTGAGAAACGTTTTATGGATGGATAATCCTTTTGGTAGAGTCCGCTCGTTTCTAGCAGTAGCTGTTCATTTCGCGGAATGAGTCTGGGAGTGAACGAGTACAGACTAACCTGGCACTGCGTATTCCGCCGTGTTCTATTTACTGCGGTCATTTCTGCCTCAGATCGAGACCAGAACTGGAGTATGTGGTTTTATCATGCCCTGAATCCACCCGAGCAAATTTTAACTACAACAGGTAAACAGTTAAGGAGTAATGTCTTCCAGATTTCAGTGAGATTACGCTGCAGGGTCACGATGCCTAGTTCGGTGGCCCATAACTGTGTGGAATATTATCCGAAATACAAATATCCGGGCATTTTGAAACTGGCAAAGGTTCAAGGATATTGTTCCTGGCCAGACTTTTATACATGATAAATAATAAAGAAAAATGCGGTATGACCTCAGATGACATGAACTCCGTTTACTTCAGCACCCGTGAAAACGTTAACTTTCTAGTCAGAATGGAAGTCACATATTTTGGCTTCATACATCGCAAATAAAAAAAACATTCTTGTTATAAACGGCCATTTTCAGGGTGCAAAATTCGCCGTATTTTATGGTTCTCGACACCACGCTCATGACCTTGAAAACTAAGGGCGCTAAGAACCTGAGAACGACACCGATCGAAAGCTCGTCAAATTTTATGGAAAAAATAGTCTTAGGGTGAGGAGGCCAAACAAGGTCATGTCATGACTTCCGAAATCTGCGGGCAATAAAGCAGATATGATGGTGGTATCAATTGGTCTTGAGTAATGAACAGTCCCAAAAAAGTCTGGGAACGTTTTTTCATTGTCAAAACGTAATGAATTTCTTTTCAGGCCACGTCAGGCCAGGACAACAGCCATTGGAATACAACACTGATTGATATATCGAAGCTGACACTCATATAAAGTCACAGTAATTCAAGTATGCATGCGCTTTGTCATCACCATTGCAAAAGTTTGGTCAGATATGGCAATTTTGATCAGAAAAGAATAAATCTGGGCCATCTAAGATCATATCAGGTTGGCTTATGGTCAAATTATATACAACATTCTTGCTTCGTGAAAGGGTAAGGGTGCAAACGTTAAACAAACGCCATTTGATTGTCATAATCATGTTGATGTGTTTTTGAATGCCACGAAAGTCACAGGCAGGTCAGGTCAGGTCAGGTCAAGGGCAATGGCAGACAAAATGCGCCTGTCTGGTTCCGAAAAATGCCAAAGAACAGAGTGAGACTTATCGAAACACGTCTGAGATCACAACAACAGCCTAAAGCCTTAAGTTTTAAGAACAAGAGCTCTGAACTTCAATACAGTCAGGCAAGGGCAAAGCAGGTCAAATAAATAATAGTTCGTATCTTAAAAACGAATACAAGAAAACATGTAAAGACAACTTGCTATCCTTAAACATTTCATGACATTCTTCGGCATCCAGAGTGACAGGTGCCTTTGAAATAATACGTCATGTCGGGTTGCAAAACGTCATGGCATTTCAAAGCCTGCACAAATACAAACCGAAATGTATAATGTACCCATCTATCATTCCTCGGCAGAAGTGAATGGCAAATGCATTTCATGACCATTCTTTGGCACCATGACGGGTAGAATGAGACAAACAAAATGTGCTTGCTGTCGTCCTTGAGCTGCCCTGATCTGACCTATCCTTGACTTCCATGGCATTCAAGAACACGTCAGCATGATTGCAGCGATAAAGTGGAGTTTGTTTGGCAGTCGCACATTTAACTAAACACAACATAAGAATGTTGTAACATCTGACCTTAGTAGACCTGATGTGACTTTACATGACTTATATTAATCCTTTTCTGGCACAAACTGCCATATTTGACCAAACATTCCGAATGGCGACTCCAAAATCTATGCCTCAAGTGATTTCACTTAAGTGCCAGTTTCGACATAAATCAATGCTGTGTTCCACTGGCTGTTGACCTGACCTGACCTGAGGAGTAGATCAGTGCTTTTTTACAACGGAAAAGAAAACATTTCTGGGCATTTATGTACTATCCAGTACTCAAGATGATTTTGTAAGACTGTCGTATCTGCTTCTATTGCTCACAGATTTCAAACGTCACGACATGACCTTGTTTGACCTCCTGACCCTAAAGTACTAAGGGTCAATAAATATGCACCTCTGCACCGAAATTTGACGAATTTTCGATTGATGTCATTTTCATCTTCGTAGCTCTCATAGTTCTCGAGATCATAGGCGTTGTCTCGAGAACCTTCAGATATGGTAAACTATGCGCTCTCAAAATGAACATTTATAACAAAAACGCCATTTTTATTGGCGATATGTAAAGCAAAAATATGGGACTTCCATATTGGCTAAAAATTAACATTTTCGACGGCAACATTCAACAAATGAGCATCTTCACTGGCAATAAGGTTATTGGACGTCAAGTGGCCTGAGATCATGCCGGAACTTTTTTTATTATTTATCGCATATGAAAGCCTCATCAAGACCAGTCCCTTTGAACCTTTGCGAGTTCCAAAGGGCCCGGATATTTAGATTTCGAAAAATATTTCACACAGTTACCGCCTACCAAAAAGAAACTTGCAGCATGACCTGGCGGAAGTGCCAGAAGCTATCACTCCTGAACCGTTGACCTGCTCTTACTGGAATTTTCACAGGTGGATTCAGGACGTAAGAAAACCCTTTCATCCAAATCTTGGTGAAAAACTGGGACATGAGGGTGGACAATCATCCCTGTACCACGTCGGGATGATTACCGAATAATACAAAAATGGAGAGCATACAATAATATAAAGGGTATATGATAAAAATGGATGTAGTATATAGTAATAATAGATAACAATAGAAAATGCCGTCGTCGACGTACAGAACCTGTTCCACATCGATGTGCGGAATACGGGTGTGGTATAAATTTTCCTGGGAGAAGTGGGCAGCAAAGCAATGGAGACGAGTAAAAACATGCTACTCGTGCCACTACGTGCATCAGATGATCTCCAAACCTCTGATACAAAAGCGTGCATTTTAACCCTGATCATGACAACGCCGGACCGGTCTCCGGAGCCACCTTTGCCGGGCCGGGGGGGATTCATGAGAACCCTCTCCCAAAATCTCAAGAACTATATGTCCCATGGAAAAAGTAAAATGCCCCCTTGCCCTCCCCCCTTGGCTATGTGCCTGACCGGAGGTCATCTCGAATTCAAATGCCTGTGTTAGCATTTTTTCAGAACACGTTTATAAACAATTCTTCTACATGGCTCAAAAGGGCTATAACAGCAAAAGGAAAGGCAGGATTTGCCTATGTGGGGCGGAAAAGGGGGGATTTGGCGCTAAAATTGACCATTTCAGGGAAAGCGCAAAACAAAGGCAAGAAGACTTCCTTTGTAACGAAAGAAGTCTCGTTTTTATGAATGTATAAATAAATGCTTCTCCTGGAGTACGCTGCAAATACGTTTGGCGCTCGTATGGCGTAAGCAACTCAAACATATTAAAGTCAAACAAAGGCTAACCTAAGTCAGCGTATTGACTCCTACAGGTCGGGGTTTCTGGCGTCCGTTGCAACATCTGCTTCATTATCACTGATTAAACATGGTACAGCATATAACACTGGATCATGTAATGTTCCCTGCTGCATCATGGAACCCGTACCTCAAAGCATCTTTCGCGTAAGTCACTCAGATACCGGATGGCGGGCACGAACGCAGTGCAAAAGCCTAATACTTGGCAGGGGGTCATTTTCACGACTTCAAGGATTTTTCACTTTGGCGACCAAAAATAAGAGTATTGGGGTAGTATAAAATGAATAGAAGGAAAGAGATAGATATAGTTCTCATGATTGAATGGCCATAAAAAGTATTTTCGCATTGCAAACAGACAGTATTTCAACAAGGTTAAGTCCCGTTAACCTGAGTCAAATGGGACTGGGCTACCTGCGTTGAATGAGTTTATCACGTATTAATTCTTCCGAAGCGCATATGGCTACCACTAAACATTACGAGATTGTAAACCAAATAATTGGAGTGTGAAAATTCCGCATAAAACACAACCTGACCTAAGGCCACGGTCATGGCGTACCGCGTGAAAATGACGTGAGAAACATTTTAGTGTATATCCAAGCTACAAAACCGCTAGACCAGCCCCACAGTTTCAATAGCAAACGTAATCAAAGCCAAAAGTTCGACGATTTAAGGCCAATGATCTGCGGTTTTTCGAAAAGAATCGAGATAACAGAAATGCTCAATCTGGCATGTTTTATCACCTTCATTTCAATCGATAAATCTCACAAAATGCTATGTTTGTTTCATTTTTTTAAAAATATGATCCTACTTGATCTGTCCTAGGTCAATGACCTGAGGTTACTCCGGGTTTAACAATTGACGCAACGTGTAAGAATGATCCCAAGTATCCCAAGTTCCGTATCTCTGGGCCTTTTTGATTCTTGTGTAGTCCCAAAAAAACCAGAGGAGGTTCTCATGGACACCCCGCCTAGCGAAGGTTAATGCGTAAAACCTATCCTTATGTTGGTCGTAAATCTTAGCCCGGCATCGCCCAGGGTATTTCGCCACATTCCACTGACTGAGAAGGGAGAGGCGTTCAGCGTCCCCCTGTCTGTCTCGAAAACCAATGGCCCGATTTAGCTGCTTCAACCCTATTCCCGGAGGGCTAGATGGTATGGTCGATTCCCGGCAGGGGGGCGGATTCGCCCCCCCCCCCGAGATCTCGAGAACTACACATTCGATTTCATCGCAACAAACGGCAATCGATTTTCCATGACGTGAATTACATTTTTACAAAAAAAAATTTTCAAAATTTTGAAAAAGCTGGATACAGGGGAGGGGCAAAAATGTCAAAATCAGGGGTATTTTTGGACTTCTTATAACTCCGTTGTTTATCGACCGATTTCATTGAAACTGGCATGAATCGAGAGATTATGAATAGGACTTTTACCACGGGTACACAAATCTGAAATTTTGAGAAAATTCATGGACGTTTACAGGGTTTCAAAAATAGGAGGATTAGTTTTCTAACAACTGAATGAACAGAAGAGGCGAAAACACTTTTTTGGCTTCTGCTGGTCATGTTATGCTAAAGAAGTACAAATCGCATCACAATGTTTGTATAATGTTAGCATAGGCGATGCCAGGGACATGAAAACAGGAAAACTGTCAAGGTCAAACGTTCTTCAGATCAACTTGTGACCTTTGACCTAAAATGACCTCCAGTGACCTTGGGGTCACTTGGAATGATCTCGTGTGCATTTAATATTATCTGCGAGCGTTTTCAATCATTTGAATTCACTCTATTTGAAAAATTTCATTTTATGGCTACTGAGATATAGGGTACGCACACTGACATTTTAGGTCACAGCTCCGTGACCCGACCTGATATCAAGGTAAAACTTGGTACACAAGTAGAAGGCACCCTTCCACGTCATATGTATTCCGGGTTTGGCATTTGAAAAAAAAACGGCACCGAAATTGTTGCAAAAAAACAAATTTTGACTTTTGACCTTGACCTGACCTTGTCAAGTGACCTCAGATGAAGCAAATTACATTTGCACATTGCCCAACTATTTAGATATACATTCATATAAAGTTTTAAGTTCTATCTTAATCTTAAAAAGTTTTTGGAAGACATTTTCCTGTTACCCTCAACATGGCCAAAAATGGCCTGAGGTGCCTCCCAAAAACGTTGACTGGCTCCGCCCTTGAGCAAAATAGAATTTTGAAATTTTGTCACGGCACGTAGAAAGAATAGCTAGGAAAAGTCACCAAGTTTCGTGAAGCTGCGTTAAAAAGCCTGGATTTGGCATGCAAAAAACCGGAGGGGGGCGGATTCGGCCCCCCCCCCCCTGCCGGGAATAGGGTTAAACGGTAATCGGTAGCATCCACCCGTGTAGTCCTTGCGACATGAACAGTTTCAATATTTTGGGTCAGTGATGACGCCGCACGTTAGGTCAAAACCTTGACAGTGACCCTTTCCTCCAGGGTCGCCTCGGCACCGTGAAGAACATACTAAGACTAAAAAATTGAATGGTATAATGTCAACGGTATTATGTCTCAGACTCGGGGTCATCAAAGGTCGAGGTCACAGGCTGATCAAATTTGAAACCCGTGAGAACGGGTCATACCATGCATGTTTCCAAGACCCATGCAAATGCAAACTCCAAAGACACGTTTTCAAAACGTTCTGCGCACAAATAAAGGCTTAAAATGGTTCCGATTGCGTTGCACACGAAATACTGCAGCGTTTTAGAGTTTCGGATGCAGAATATTGCCAGCACATTCAAAACACAGAGAACCACGCTGCTGGCCTCCGTCTGACACCTTTGGACGGCCTTACAAGTCAACTTGGTCCATGTTGCACATTTCAATGAATGGTCCATAGCAGTATAAGGGCCAATATCTCGAGACCGGGTAGGCGGAACGTCAAACGGGCGCCACTACTTTACCCTGTAAGCTGAAATAAAAAAAGACCTCTGAATTGTTGCCACAACATGCTGTATAAGTTGCATGTGCCAATATGTAGCAAGAAAATTCCTTCGCTTTCTAAGATCCGTTCAGCCGTATCTAGAAACCAGTTCCTTGAGTTTTTTCCCTGAAATGCACTCTCATTACACCCGGAAAGCAGAAAACACATATTTGACCCAAGATGACTAGAGATGGGGTCAAGTGTGTTCCATATTAAAATCTCAGGTCATGATGATATGCAATGTAGACTACAGTCATTGTGCATTGCAAAAGTAGCGACAACGGAGCGGCGAAGTGAAACTGGGCGTCATATTGCAAAACATGGTTTTCTTTACGACGTTATTTCGACATGACATAAGATGACTTCGGGTCCAAATGTTTGTTGCCATGCGCATAAGTGGCATAAAAAAATCGTAGAAGCTTCAAGATGCTGCGTCCATTCGTTTGGGAGGTATTAAGGAAATGCGCCAAGGGGAAGGGCGTTTATCGCCCACTCCCCCCAGTCATTGGTGGGTTAAGCAACAAGCCTGAATGAAATACAAAAGAATGATATATATAGAGGAGTTTTCTAAGAAACGTCCAGCTCGATTATTTTCCAGCAAATCTGATTTTCACGCATCGCACATTTTTTTTCAACGACCACGCGGTCATGGCAGAATACTAAATGAGTTGCGAGTGCAGATAACAACACAATAGGACGATCCAACCAAGAAAATACAATCGCCGCCGCTGTGCAGGTAGGAACCTTCGAGCTTCCATTCTCCGACGAGAGACGAGGAGCCCTGAATCAGGGATCAGCTCGCGGTCTGCTGATCAGGGATCGGCTCACGCTGCCGATCAAGGGCCAGCTAATTGTCTGCCGGCCAGGTATCAGCTCACGGTCTACTGACCAGGGATTAGCTCACGTTCTGTCGATCAACAATCAGCCAACCGCCTGCTGATCAAGGATCGGTTCACGTTCTGATGATCAAGGGCCATCTAACCGCCTGCCGATCAGGGATCACTGGCGCTGTAGCAACGGACCGCGCGCCGCTGCGTGATCTGTGAAATGCTTTTAGTTTGTACCACGCTCGCCGCTTCGCGCTTTGTGCCGCAGCGCGATTTGTGAAATGCTTTTAGATTTTAGATTTGTGAAACGCTTTTAGTCACTGTCCCATCTCTGCCACCGCGTGATCATGATACATACGTACATTAATCTCCCGTGCTTACCTCATCAACCCCAGGCCCGCTAGCTCATTTCTCTCTCATAGTTGATACACGACCAGTATAGCGGCACGTGCCAGACGGCCAACCACGCACCGATCACGCGCCCACACCCTGGCCTCCTCCCGAAAAGCTTTTAGAACCTCCCATGTAACTTGGCCAATCACAACCACTACACAAGACGTCACTTACTTTTTTACGACCACGTCACACTTCTTACGTCACACCCCGGCCAGGCATATAAGCCGTAACCCCGAGACCCCGGCATGGATTTGCCCGACCGGCCAGCCATCGCCGTCACTACCCTGCTGCTCTGCTCTGCGCTGCTCTGACTCCCTCTTCACGACCGTGAGTTCACCACTTCGGTTATCTTCCAAATTCACAACGCGAAGAGAGGTCCTGCCACTATACTGCATTGCACTACGTTGTGCTCCGCTGTTTCCTGTCATTTTCTGCTGTCTGCCCCTCACAGATTGCAATACAACGTCCACCTGCGAATCCGAATGTCGAGCGTCCCGCAGGCAGCAATCAAGACGACCATCTCTATCCGAACGACGACAGCGGACCGGACGGACAGCGGAACGTTACAACGCTCACGGTCTGCCGATGATGCCGCCGTTGGTGAGCGCTGCCGCCGTGCTGTTGTCGAACACGGTGACAGAGTCGTAGCAGTCGCCGTTGCTAGGGGCTCCCTCCAGAGCGAACGTCAGCCAGGTCAGCCGGACAATTTCGCCTGGCGGTAGAGAGGTGCCGCGGCCGGTCACCGTCGGCGCACAGGACCGCACTGTGCCGCCACAGACCGCCCGCCGGTCTCACTGGTCCGGCGCGACGTGATGCGACAGTGATCCTCAGTGTGACTGCAGGCCGATGACTGGATACGGAATAAATCGCCTCAAAAGCTGCCCTCCTCCTCGCTCGATTTTTCGTATTCCTCGCGCATGCGCAACGTTCTGTTTAAGAGATGTGCGTTATTGCTAGACGGAACAAGGCATCGGCTTCTTCACACCCATGAATGCTGTTGTGTGCTAATGTGGTGGGGTTTGGGCCTCTGCAATTATATGAAATTCTGACAATGGGTTATTGTCGTCATATCATGTCATGGACGTTGTCTTGGAAAGAAATGGCTAGACCCCTGCAAGCCTACACCAAACATTTTGCGAAAACGTCCACGTAGTAAAGCATCATGTGCATGTGTCCCTTCCGTAGCCTCACATGTGTCCCTGGATAACCTTGACAGTTATCATGCGCATGTGCTCCTGTCGAAGATGCACCGATAATGGTGTGTTAATGCAATCGTTCTTGGTCAAGCAGAACTGCAGCAGAATCGTAACGGATTTCATGTAACCTAGCTCACCTGAAACACGGTGAACCATCGCCAGTCGTCTACCTCACCTGGTGGACGTGGATCATCACCAGCTGCCTAACTCATCTGGAGGATGGTGGATCATCACCCGTCGCCTAACTCACATGGATGAAGTGAGCCAGCACCGGTCGCCTAACTCACCTGGTGGAGGTGCATCATCACCAGCTGCCTAACTCATCTGGAGGACGGTGGATCGTCACCCGTCGCCTAACTCACACGGAGGACAGTGAACCAGCACCAGTCGCCTAACTCACCTGGTGGAGGTGGATCATCACCAGCTGCCTAACTCATCTGGAGGACGGTGGATCGTCACCCGTCGCCTAACTCACATGGATGACAGTGAGCCAGCAACGGTCGCCTAACTCGCCTGGAGGACGATGGATCACCCAATTGCATTCCACGCCATTGGGATATCGCTCTGGGTGCGTCGGCGAGTGTAGGGTTCCTTGTTCGTCTTCAAGAATGCCTCCACATTCTGGAAAACAGTGTTTAAAAATGGGCTTAGTCAATCTTTATAATTCAATAGTATGTCACGTAACCCCAAGTCATCATATGCTAGTCACGTTCTGTGAAGCTCTTGCAAGGTATTCCAAATCGACACTGATAAAGTTCTTTCGACCTTGTCGCAAGGCCGATTACAGTAATAAATCAGGGATAAGGAAGCCAAATAAAGCATAAAAATTGGCGTTCACCAAAGTACCTAAATATCACACTTTGACGTATGATGATCAAATTTTCAAACGCCGACAACATGAGAGAGGCATGCCGGGTGATGATACCACTCAGATCACACTACTTAGAGTTGGATGGTAGCCAACATAGTTGAAATCCCCGTGCCCACACGTCTGAGTACGCATAAGAAATGGAAAACTGCTCACCAGATAATCAGAACGACACGATTACTAACGTATATCAACTGAAGTGAAATTGGCCAGGAAGCCGCGGTTGCTGATGCTGCCGTCGGTGACGAAACGGATGTACATGTAGTTGTGCGTTGATATCAGCATCGGCGGCGGCTCGTTGCAAAACTTTCCCAGAGATGGGTAAGAGTCATCCCGGCCATCGAATACCTGCGGTGATGGAGGCGGTGACTCCCTCGCTCCCTGTATAATGGATTCTGCCCTTTATCTTTTTTTATCACCATAAAAAAATAGATTGCACCAACCTAGCCCCAAGCGCCGAAAGACTCATTTTGTTTGATACTGCTGCTGTCTTTTTTTAGAAGCCTGGAGGCTAAAAACTGCGGGCCAGTAAGCCGCAACTTGTAATGGCAGTCATGCGATTCATGACTCCATCAAGGTCAACTCAATTCATTCTTGACAACAAGACAAAATATCCGGACTGGGAGGTAAATGCCTCACTGTATCAACAGAAAAAAAACAAAGCATGGGTGCCGAAAAAACAGATCGCTTCGTTCCGCAGTGTGAAACATGATTTATGCTATTTGAACAACAAAAAGCAGCAATCGCCTGAACGCTTTCTTCCGCCCGGTAATTTTTTGTTTTTACGCATTTACGCAGGCCGTTTTTACGCACCACAGAGTAAAAACAGCCGCCCTGCCCCACTCACCTCCAGGTAGTCGAAGTAGCAGGCGTGGCTGTTCTCGATGAGGAAGTCATGGAACTCCAGGGTGACGGCGCGGCCGGGTGGTTGCCTAATGAGGTACTCGCACGTCTTGTCGTGCGGGTAGTTCTCGGGGAAGTCGGGCGACTGCAGGTGCCCGGACGCGCCCGAAAACACTCCGCCGCACACTGTCGACAGTGGCGCACTGTCACCAAGGAACGGCCGGCCGGACGACGGGTCCCCCCGCCCCACTCAGAGACTGCTGTTACAGGGCCCGCACAGTCGCAGCGGCCAGCAGCGGCCTGCCGGCGACCGTACTGACTGTCCAGACACAGGATACGGGGGAGATGATGAACACCGTGGGCTCCCCGGGCGGTATTTGATCTGCCAGCGTTCACTCTTCTCAAACAGCTAGCCAACCATACGACACATCGCCTCGCAGAGCGCACAGAACTTACGGACGTCGTACGTCGCTGAAAAGCCTCCGTGCGCCACACTGAAGTCGGAATAGAACCGGACGAACAGCTGGTTGCCAGAGGCGGCAAAGGGTGGCGGCAGCGTTTGATGGCCGCAGTACCGGCCCACCAGAGGGCTGTCTGGGTCCGGCCCGTCCCGCAGCTGTGGACGGATCCCAGGAGACACCGGCTCAACGGTCGGCTTCGTGGCAGTGTTTGGTGTTGCTCAGAGCCCTCTGATACCAGCTGTGAGCACTCGACGCGCATTAGAACTGAGAAACGTTAAGCCCTGCAGATATCAAGCCGCTCAAAAAAAAAAAAAAAAAACTACAGGAGACTGACAGGAGATACTACATATAAATACAATCGACGTGTGGTTTTACTTGGTACTGATAAGGGCTCCTTGCATCGCACCTGGTCATTTCTGAGCTAAATGATAAGAGTTTTAAGAACTACATTACCAGTGGCGGAATGACACGGGCAAGAGGGGTCGTGCCTTGGGGCTTCACAAGGAGACAGCGGGTGTATTTCACACTAGCACGATGAATGATCGTCGTCCCAGGCTGCCAATCTGCCGAGACCTAGCGACGCCGTCTCTAATCCCCCCCCCCCCGCTACTGCGCGAATTCAGTCCTGTCGCTATGACTGGGTAACAGATCTTATCATTCCTTGAGTTTTTTGTCTTTTGATCAAAGGCAATTTGCTATTTTGTTAAACCAGGTGTAGCTTAATCTTGTTTTTTTTTGGGGGGAGGGCATCCCACGAAAGATCGACCAGGGGGTAACACACCATACTCTCAAACTGTAGTGAAATTTTCTCCGTGCGAGAGGGCGGGGGTAATCTGTGGCTGGAATGTCGGATTTTCCGCTTCTCAGGTCCGTCTGATGAGCGGTTTTTGTGCTATACCAATCTTAAATTTTGAGCTTTGGTGATTTCTGGCCAAACCATTGATGAGATAATGTGCATTATTTCAGTAATGGATGATCACATCTTCAAAAACTGGATATCGTTGTGTTGGGGACAAAATGCTGCAATATTCTGCCATTCGCATTTTCCGAAATCTCTTTTGGTTTTATTTGAACTTGAAACCTACTTTCAAGGTCAAATTTTGAGGGTGTGGCTTGTGATTCCGATTGAAACCGTGAAGCGGTAAAACGTCCTTGAAAGGGTTTTGATTTGTTTTAAATCGAGGGAAATTCTCCACTTTTACATTTACCACTATACATACACATGTAATTTACGACACAGTGATTGACAATATCCTCGTTAGGCATTTCCTCGTCCGTTAGCGACGGAAAATGGCATAAAAATTACAGATATCAGTTGTTCAACACGCGCACGACCGTCGGTCGGTTTCAAACATGCGCGACTGGGGAGGGGGGGGGGCAGTTGGCCGCCCCCCTCTAACTCACGAACGATTGGTCGCACGATAAAAATAAGCATACCGTTCGAAAGCTTGTGACGAGTAAAGCTCGAAACTGGTCCCATTTTTAGTTTTAGATAATATGTAAGCAATTTACGCCCTATATATGTTTCCTCATGGCCGACTGCATGAGACCGAGAAATGGCCTGAAAATCAAGGGCTGTGACTAATGACGCATAGGTAAAGGCACTAGCGCACAAGTAAAGGTCCCCGGATGCCGATACACGCCTAAATTCCCAGATTTGTTCAATATATACGCCGAAATGTTAAGTTAAAGACACGGCAATTCTCGCGCCAGCTGTAGGCGTGAGCCGCTGCCGTATGCAGTAGCAAATTGACGGGAAGTAATTTTAGCGTTCCTTTATTTTCGCGAAAAAAAGACGATCTCTGTCAATTTTATTGATATTAATGGTTCTTGTGGTGGTTTTTCATGCTTACATTTTGGAGAAATTTATTAGTTACGAATCTATACAACTGGCGTAGCTTTATTCGCGACTGACTGTTTATTTCCAAAATATGCTATTTTTCAAACTTTTTGAGTTTCCTGGTATTACTTACGTCTGTGTAAGCTAGTTCTGCCATTTGCTACCCATTCTGAATAATTCATGGCTGATTTTGATGGTGGTATATTTTGGCTCACTGCAGTTATTCGTGACCTGACCTCAGGTCAATGGCTGGAAGTCACTGATACTTTGCCCAATGACGGTAACCAGATGCCTGCTTCACTCCACACTAAAAATGTTATGAAATATTCCGTCAGTTTCCGAAAAAAACGACATGTCTTAAAAAATGGGATTGATCTTAGGTCAATGACCCCGAAAATTCCAAAAAATCTGAGATAGCAGATTTGTTGCATTTATCACGATCACTAATCCCTGAAAGTATTATTGAGATATCTTGTTTTGCGAAAAAGTCACAGGGCGCTAAACTTTTGTGGACGTAGGTCTGTTTGGCCAAACCTAGGTCAGGCACCTGACGTGACCTGAGGTGAAAAT
The DNA here is from genome assembly GCA_030062745.1 of Capitulum mitella. NCBI lineage: Eukaryota > Metazoa > Arthropoda > Thecostraca > Pollicipedomorpha > Pollicipedidae > Capitulum > Capitulum mitella. The sequence goes on from CP099839.1 coordinate 35,345,586, forward strand.
TTTGACACGAGATGTAAAACTGATGAAGCAAAAGGCCCTCAAAGGTTTGTGGCTCTGTGCTTCTTCGTTCTCTCGCAATCCCAGAAAAACCTCACGGGAGGGGCAGTCAACTGCTCCTCAGTCGGGGATGGGTTAAAGTATGCATGCCAATTTATCAAGTGGTGTTATTATGTACCAGTACTAAATAGAAATACAGGTACAAGAAAGACTTGATGTCGTTCGCGTTGGAATCGACCGAAAATTTGAAAAAAAATCCAAGTTTTCAGTCGATGTCGTCGCAGACTGAGCAGTGGGCAGACGGTGAGGCGAGTCCAATCGGCTTGGGTGCCAAAGTGGACAAGGAAGTACGGAAATGAGAGCAGTTGATACGCTCGTCACCAAGCCATCATTGAGATATTCTTCATAGACTAATGTGATGACTGCGTTTGGCACCGCAGCTTGAGACCGGTGGCCATTTGTTTCGAAAATACTATGGGCAATACAGATTACGTTATGGGCAACTTCTGACTCGGGATGGTATTAAATGTTTTCCACGGCATGTTGAAATACCTGAAGTGGCCAGAAGGCCACTTCAGGTATTACATTTATATTTACTCTTAGCTCTCTCACTAAGGGGGTCAATTTTCCATCCTGTTCCCGAGGTCGACAACGGTGTCTTTGACGCTGTCGGTGTGTTTGGACACACCCTTAAGGTTTTTCAAAATAGCGAGAAAACGGCAGCGTGTGGCGCCGCCAAAATTTTAGCACCATTTCTCACATCTACTGCACACATTTTGGACAAACGTCAATTTTGGTTCGGTTTAGATTAATGACCTGCGTCTGTTTAAAGGGACCAAAGTCAAAAATACTTTAGACTGCAATAACATTAACAAATTCAAAGATATCAAACTGTGTTTTAGTACATCATCTTATATTGCCAATCTTATATTGCCAGTTTGCTTTGGAATTTATCCGAAAGGTTAGGTAAGCAACCTGAGGCCAAGCAAATATTTAGCCATTTGAGACAGATTTTGTTTTTGTTTTTCCTGTTTAAAAACTGCATTTTGGGAGTAAAGAGTTAAACCATAGCATCATGAGCATAACTGAAGCAGATGGTTGACCTCACCCCATGCACAGGAGGACAGGCCAAGGTCAAAGCTATTTTCCTTTTTTATCCCACTTCTGAGTTAACTGCAAGCATTTTGGGGCAACATTTTTTATTTTTATGACATGAATAGCCTTTCATCACAGACAGCCCTAATGTGTACCACTTATCGCACTCTAGGAGGTCACTTGTAGTCATAATCACTTGAAGTCACTGAAGGTCATCTCGATTCAAGAACCTATTTGAGCATGAAAAGTTTGGTCAGGAAGTAAAAAAAGTACATAAAATGTCTTTATTCGATATTTTGGCGTATTTTTTGGCGTATAAATACACGAATTAGGGGGTGGTGGTGTGTGCTCTAGGCCCCACCCATTACGAACGATATGTGTCGAATATAGAGACGCTGTCTTCTTGTAAATCATGTTTATAACTATGTTTTGCGGAACAAAGAAGGCAGTATGCTGCCTGTCTCCTTCTCTGTCAGTACGGCAGGGCTGACATGGTGAGACAGCAGGCAGGTTTCGCCTGCTATTGCATGGCGCGGGCGCAAGAGCGCGCTGTAAAAGCACAAACATTCATTTGCGAATGGACATAAGATTTTTTATTTGAATTGATTTGTGTTCCATGATGTACGCTCTACTTTTACGGCGTTTTTTTGCTTATTTTTTTTCTCTCGTTACAGTTCACGAGCTGGAAAGGGGAGGGGTGTTCAGATACCTCCCTGGTACGGGAAAGGTACGAGACGACTGGTATGGGGCGGGTTAAAAGAAGCACAAAATCTTCCCCAGCAGCCCAATCGACAATTTTTATAGATCTCGCATCTCAAAACAAAAGCCAACAAACGAATCTGGGGGATATGGTCAGCTGAACGCAGTCAGCTGACTACATTTTCGGTCGAGTTCGTCGAGGTGCCACGCCGTTAGACTCTGGGTGACATCATTTCGTTCGTCCGTCGTGTCTTCGTCGGTCGATTCGGCGACGGATTACCGCTCGTGTAAACTAGTCTTGAAAAGTTAAAAAGCTAAAGAGCTTTAAAGCTTTCCTGCCCCCACGACGCACTTCCTTGCGGCGTGTAGTGTGGGACAAGCCCATGCGGCTCGGCCATCTATCGTGAAAAAACTATAACATCTTTGCAGAGGGCGACAGATGGCAATAATTATAATGGGATTACGAGATTTGTGGCATATCAATAAAAGAAAACAATGGCCTGGGATGTACAGAACTCCTTTCGCCATTCGTCCTTTTTGCCGGTCCAGGCTGGAAATTTCCAAGGACGCTCTTGGTGGAAGCATCGCGAAACTGAAGTGCAATTTGTAGTACTGAAGCCAAAATGGAGAACTTTTCTCGATTTAAAACAAATAAGAACTCTTTGGAAGACATTCCATCTGTCATAAGTTTTAACTGGAATCACTGGCCACACCTTCAAAATTCGGCCTTGAAAATAGGCTTCAAAGTCAAATAAAAACAACAAAAGATATTTTGAAAGATGCGAATAGCAAGAAGATGCATCATTTCGTCATCACAACAAAACCCAGTTTCCGAAAATGTGGCTATTGGTTACTGAAATAATACACATTACTTCATCAACGGTTTGGCCAGAAGTCATCAAATCTCAAAATTCCAAATTGCTGTAGCACAAGAACCGCTTGCCCGACCCAGCTGACAAGTGAAAATATGAAATCTCAGGAACAGATTATCCCCCCGAAATTTCATTAAAGTTGGGGCTATGGTGTGTTAACCCGCGCACGACCGTCGGTCCGTCCCCAACATCTGCGACTGGGGGGGGGGGCAGCTGACTGCCCCCCCCTCTAACTCATGAACAGTTGGCCGCACGATAAAAATAAGCATACCGTTGGAAAGCCTGTGACGAGAAGAGCTCGAAACTGGTCTCATTTTTAGTTTTAGATAATATGTAAGCCAATTTACGCCCTATATATGTTTCCTCGTAGCCGACTGCATCAGACCGAGAAATGGCCTGAATCTCAAGGGCTGTGACTAATAACGCATAGGTAAAGGCACCAGCGCACAAGTAAATGTCCGCGGATGCCGATACACGTCTAATCTCCTCAGATTTGTTCAATATAGACGCCGAAACGTTGAGTTAAAGACACCGTAATTCTCCCGGTCGGCGGTCAGTGTGCGCCGCCGCCGTATGCGGTACCAAATTGACGGGAACTAAGTTTGGCGTTCCTTTTTTTCGCGAAAAAGGGAAATCTATGTCAATTTTATTGATCTTTGTGGTTCTTGTAATGGTTTCTCATGCTTAAATTTTGGGAAAATTGATTAGTTGCCAATCTACAAAGTTGGCGGAGCTTTATTCGCGAGAACCTGTTTATTTCCAAAATATGCTACTTTTGCACACTTTTTGAGGTTCCTAGTATTAATTACGTCTGTGCAAGCTAGTTCTGCCATTTTCTACCCATTCTGAGTAGTTCATCGTCGATTTTGACGGTGGTACATTTTGGCTGACTACAGTTATTCGTGACCTGACCTCAGGTCAGTGGCTGGAGGTCACTGATACTTTGCCCAATGACGGTAACTAGATGTCTGCTTCACTCCACTTTAAAAATGTTATGGAATATTCCGTCAATTTCCGAAAAAACGGCGATATGTCTTAAAAATGGGCTTGACCTTAGGTCAATGACCCGGAAAATTCCGAAAAATCTGAGATAGCAGATTTGTTGCACCTATCACGATCACTAATCCCTGAAAGTGTTATTGAGATATCTTGTTTTGCGAAAAAGTTAGAGGGCGCTAAACTTTTTTGGACATAGGTCTGTTTGACCTGACCTAGATCAGGGACCTGACCTGACCTGAGGTCAAAATTTTGACACAAGACGTAAAATTAATGGAGCAAAAGGTACACAAAGTTTCGTGACTCTCTGTTAGTTGGTTGTCTCGCAATCTCACAAAAACCTGAGGGGGGGCAGTCAGCTGCCCCCCCCCAGTCGGGGACGGGTTAATTTTGGTGGATGCCTGGTCGATCTGTCCTGGAACGCTCCTTTTGCGCGAAATCCATTCCGCATAAATAAAAATTCGAACAACAAAGATGCAACACAAGCATGCAATACAACTTTAGCAAAACTCCCAATACTAACTTCTTCGGCGGAATGGAATCACCCACCTCCACGAAGTCGAAGATGCAGTTTCTGGAGGCTTCCAGTTCGAAGGTGTTGAAGACGAACTGCACGCGTTCGCCTGCTGGCACGCGGATCCTCCACTCACAGTCCATATTGTGGTGGTAGCGCTGCATGTGTGTCGGGGTGGAGATGGTGCCCCGTACACCGGCCAGCTCGCCACCACAGCCCGGTATACCTGGAGAAGCGGGGGCGGGGGTCGCACCAGTGACAGCTGTTTGGTCCAGTGCCACCGTGAAAGATGTCAGAAAACATATGGTCTATAGGTTGAAAAGATTGCTGAATTCCAACAGATAGAAGGCTTTTGCAGCCTGAAACATTCATTTTTTTGTTTAAACTTTTGCAAAGCGCCTGGAAATCTATGGTGCACGAGAATGCACCTCACGTTCTCATATACCAGACGGATATGCACTGTCAATGTTTACTCATCAAAGAAAAACAATGTCTTGCCCGAATCCTCGTCAAGTTCATGGTCTGTTAGCTGTTCGGTTTCTCGTTCGCTACCACACAATAATTGCTTGAGCGTATCCATTACTATTGCTGAAAAAATGAAAAAACGAAAAATCCCATTTCTTTTGCTGTAAAATTACAACATAGTATTTGCCCTCGGCGTGTCGCAAAATATGGCCACAGACTAATCCGTACAACTTCGGTCATTTACGGCGAGGCCCAAACTACTGCAAACACCACGTTTGGTGCTACTGAAGCGTTCTCAGTCGAGAAGACGCCAGGGCCGTGGCTCTGTCTCCGCTGTGGCCGGCCCGCGTGCACCACCTGCCTGGCATCTGGGCGTAGGTGATGTGGAAGCCTTGGTCGGCGCTGCTGGCGTCCGTGTGGAGCCGAAGCCAGGCAAACGGGCCCGAGGTGGTCAGCGGCGGCGGCGGCGCCCCGGTGCTGCAGTAGCGCCGCAGCACGTCAGCCCTCTCCGAGTAGCCGTCACGGATCTGCCGGCCAGCCGCCGGTCACGGGTTTGCGCGGATCTGCGCGGGTCGCGGGCCAGCCACCGGTCCCGGTTCACTGGCGAGCAGGCTAACAGAGGGTCACTTTGCCGTAAGCAGTCACAGAACTTCTAGGAAAACCCTAGTCGGACCTTGTTTACAGGTCTATATCTTTCTCATCCATTTTGTTACAGCATGCAAGAAACTCACAAACATAAGAAATAAGTTACGGTAGGCGTCCAGTTATTACTTCTTGCTGTTATTTTACCATAAAGTTGCATAGCGTAAACTTAATCCAGCTCTTCTCGTCTTACCTGCAGGCTCAGTTTTGAGGAGCATTTCCACACCTAACACTCCACCTACTCTCACCCAAACCTAGTCCTCGAGGAGCTTGGTGTCAATTGTCACCTCCAGGTAGTCGAAGCTGCAGTTGGGGTGGTGCTCCAGCTTGAGCAGGGCGAACTGGAACCGGATCCGCTTGCCGAGCGGCGCCGCCACAGTCCAAACGCAGTCCCGGTTGTGCGGATACCGGCCCGGGTAGCCAGGGGAGTTGATGCTGCCGTACGGTTCGGTCAGCACGCCGCCGCACGCTGTCCGACAGACACGCAACAGTCAAACAGGATTATACGGGGGCGTGTTACTCCCCAGATTATCTGGATCCAAAAGAAAGAAGGTATGACCTTCGTGAATGACGGAACACAGTGCCAGCCGCTGTATCTGAAGTAGGGTACTGCACCAAACGTTAGAGCAGCTTCGTACTGAGTTTCCTTCTCCCATCTTTTTTTATTCAGTCAAGACGTCCCGAGAATTTTTAGGTCTGCCTAATAAGATGTCATTTTTGGCGCCATCTAAGCAGAATCTGGCCGCGTAAGGATATCAGTAATTTTAAACAACCATCTGAACACCTGTGGAAGCTCAAACTACAATAAATGGGAAGCATTCGGAGTCGTTATCTGACATTCGAATAGCAGCCACAAGACATAAGCAAAATGATTGGTCAGCTTTCAGAAAGATTAAGACCCCCACCTGGGTCTGTGGCGTTCCAGTTCATTGCAAAACCGATGTCACTGAGGCTGTGGTCGGAGCGGAACCAGAGGTAGAGCACGTTATGCGAGGTGACAATGGTGCCGCCGCCGGGCGTGTCCTGGCCGCAGTAGCGTCCCACCAGCGGCGCCGCGCTGTTCTCGCCGTCATGTATCTGCCGCCGCACCGAGGTCGGACGGCAGAGGTCAAACAGAGGTCAGAGACCGCACCCGCACACTGGGATCAAACGACAGAGGTCACGCTACGCTCTCTACTAACAAGACAGCTCTGCATGAGCCGCACATATGACGCATGATACTTATCTTGCCTATAGTTTATAAGCGGTTCCCGCTTGTGTCGCTGCGCGAAGATGTAACGCCATTGTCGCTGGTGGTGTCGTCTCTCATTCTAGAGTATTTCAATGCATCTTAAAAAGAATTTGCATGCGAGATTCAGGGCTCTCAAAAATCCAAACCGCAACGCATCCTTCCCTGGTCCAACTGTGGTCCATTCCACGAAAACCTGGCATTTCACCGTTTTGACGTGGAACCCGCAAATACACTTGCAATTGAGGTGTTTTTAGCAAACAATGTTTTTGCCTCTGAAAACTGCTCATTTTTGGTGTTCATAGAGGCCAGAAAAAGGCCCGTTGGTCAAGCCCAATGAGATGCGTGAGTTGGGCGGGATGGCAATTTGCATCTCTACGTTGCATTCTGTTTGGTGCTTATGCAAACTACCGACACTGCTCTGATTAAATGTCTTCAGCCGGATTGTTGGCGTTAATGCTCCATCCCCTGAAACGGAGGATTCAGTTCATCGCTGTTCGGGCTTTTGCCATACGCTTTTTCGAGACCTGAGATATGTCATAGCTTTTCTCATTGAGAACGTATTCCCTTCTCGCGCGAGAAGGGAACACGTTTTCATTACGTTTGTGGCGGCGTTAGACCGGCGTAAATTTATGCCGTGGATCGTCAAAGAGGTTGATCATGTCGTGTGAGCAAATTTCCCCGTCATCGGTGCAGTCTGTGCTGTGCGTCTGGCTGAAGAATTTGCGCTACTAACTTAGTATATTTAGTATATTAAGATCAAAGAACACCACGTCTTGTATATGAACACGTGCGTATATATATATATATATATATATATATATATATAATACCAGTACACAGTAAGAATCTCTTACGATCTGACTTAACCGAGAACACCCGGATATTGAAATGCGACTCCAACAAACGCCGACTCCAGGTACTCGAAGTAATCATTATAAGGGAGAAGATGCCTGAGTTGAACGAACAGGTGAAGTCGTGTATAACTTTAAACTTATTTAGCCATCCAAAGGAAGGGTGACCAAATATGTGGGGATGCGCAGTGTAAGCGATAGGGTATGTGATGAAGTGTATCTGATTTTGACATGTTGTTTGTATGTGATATCCGGAAACTGACAGTGCGTGTAACCATTTCTCGTAATCTACCCTGTTTTATGTCATATGCACTTGGATGCGCTTTAAACTCGATAACAGTCTCCTTCAAAAAGAGGAATGTATTCCTTGCAATTTGATATGTTACTTTAATAACGATGGGCGAGCTTATTTTCGTACTGATGAAACCGACGATAAACAATCGAAAAAACTCAATAGACGTTAATCAAGAGTTAAGTGCAAATATGCCTTGCATGTAGCAAAACATGCTTGAATGAATATATATATATATATATATATATATATATATAAATGTGTGTGTGTGTGTGTGTGTGTGTGTGTGTGTTATCATACATAGATATCATCATATCAAACTACAAATGCATTGTCAGCAATAGCAGAGCACACAGTAAAAGTGCATCACTTGACCTATTTCAGTCAGCTGACCTGCAGCCAGTCGAAGCGGCAGTTCCCCTCCGAGCCCTCCAACTGGAAGCGCGTGAAGGTGACGTTGAGCACCTTGTCGTGCGGCGCTCGCAGCAGCCAGCCACAGCTGACGCTGTGCGGGTAGTTGACGCCGGTGTGTGGGAACGACAGAGCGCCAGGCGTGTCGAGCACGCCACCGCACGCTGTCAGGACACAGGCAAATCAACGTTCGCGCTACGGTGCTGTTTTACGAACGCAGCCTAGGAAGAGGCCGATTCCGGCCCTATCGGACGATCAAAATTAACACGCGCACTGTAGGGGGGGGACACTTCTGTGCCCCCCACCTGTTCTTCTCGAAAATCTCGAGAACTGATAGGAATTGGTCGCTGCTACTTCGTGACATCTATGGTAATTGAATAACTCGCTGATTGATGCGTGCGAAAAATCGAAAATTGACCAGACATTTTTGCAGTTTGAAGCATTTGACGCCAAAGAAACATAATGAAAATAGCGGGTCAATAGCAAGGTAAACCAGCCTGTGACTTAATCCAGATTTGCTTTGCAACATGTCGGACTGTACGAAATATGCATTCAAAGACCCTAATAAAAACACGTGTGTGTGCATTGATACGCTTACACATAACAGCGTCAGTGAAGGTCAGGGCCATAAAAGGTCAAGGCAAGCGGTCTTGTGACCTGGTCCAGATTTGCTTTGTAACATGTCGATTTGTATGCAGTATGCATTCAAAGACCCTAATAAAACTCCTGTGCGCACACTGATACGCTTATATATACCAGGGTCAAAGCAGGTCCAGGTCATCAAAGGTCAAGGTTAGCTATTTAGGGACCTGGTCTAGATTTGCTTTCCAACACGTCGATTGGTATGAAATATGTATTAAAAAAAAACAATAAAAAACGCATTTGGCACACTGATACGCAGATATAGATATATATATATATATATATATATATATATATATATATATCGTTTGATATATAACTGCATATATGAATGCAAGTTTTCCGTTTTATAGCAATTAAACCGTGTAACTGGGCTCATTATAACGAAAAAATTAACGCAAACAATTGAAATAAAGCTTACTTTGGGTCCAAAACTTCACCCAAGGCCCATGAACTCGCTTCAGTTCTTTTGGCCTTGCGGAGGTTACTAAAAGCTAGAAGTGATCAAATGTACCGATGTTGGCTATCTTCAATGCAAATACGTCAAAAAATGCGTTTAGTGCTCTTTACGATCAAGTTACATCAGCATCCCGTAGTTGTTGATAGTCGAAACAAGATAGTTGTTCGAAGTCTGGTCTGCAAAAAGGATTAAAAAAAATGATGCTATAGGTCAATGACCTGACATGGCCTGGATCCGAAATCCTCAGTCAAGACGGCAAATAAGCGAAAATTGTTGCACTCCACGTTTTAACGCCCAAACACGCACCCTTTCCCATTTCGTCCGAGAACCCGTATGGAATTGCCTGTAGGGGCCGAGAAGGTGTCCAAAGTTGACCTTTTCGACGCCATGTGATCTTGAAGATATTAACTTAAGGTCATGAAACTGCGCACTATGTAAATTTTTATCGCCGTACCTTACCAATAAAATTTCATGTCTCTAGCTCTTTCCGTTTCCGAGATCGGCAGGGGAAGGGGCACTTTTGCGCCCCTTCCAGTGCGCGTTAGCGCGAAAACCCTTTCCACTGCACGGGTTGAGGGTGGTAGAGCCTTCGAGTAAACAACATGGATATTTCGTACCGTACAACAAAGCCTTAAGGTATCTTTATACAGCTCTTATCGTTGACCTTCAACAATGAGTCAAGCTAGGTCTGCACGGCCAAAATTATGATTTCTGCCTCTGGAAAAATGGACTACACTAGTTTACTATTGATGTGTGAGTGCCTTTCAATGCTTTTATCGTGGTTTTTGCACATCAGCACCTGTTTTGGAGTTCATGTCGATCAGTTCAGGTTACACGTATATCTAAGGCCAGGTTTTGACTTTCGACTGTCTGTAAAAACCATGGCAAATCGCCAAGAAAACTTAACGTGATGTGACTTGATTTGCCCTCATGTGACGTCGTTGTGGCTTTTGGGGCAAAACTGGCAGTTCCTACCGTTTGTATTGACTCCATCATGTCTGAAATATTCAGAACACCCAAAAAGGTCAAGCTAGGCCTTTGCTAGTCCCATTTGAACTTTGGAAGGTCATAGGACGTCCGATGTCTTGAAGAAAAAGTTTTGAACGGGCTGGGTATAATCTTTAACTCTGTTTTAAATGAGTAATGCGTTAGTTTGTGCGAAAATGGCGAGAACACAAAGAGTGACTTTGATTATGACCACATATATTTATGGTCTAACATACCTAAAGACTGAGGCACGTATCAAAATATGCGAACTTGACTAGAACTCGGCTAAACAAGGTTTTATGAGTTCATACTCCATGCCATTCTAGACCTGCACAGCAGCATGGCAAGGGGGCCGAATGGTCCCTGGGTTAATCCGCCACTGACTGAGGGGGGCATTTAACGCTCAACCCCCCCGCCCATTTCCTAGATATCTCCCAGAGGAATAAACGCTTCGTCCTGAGACTTTTGGTACACTTTTACACCAGTTGTGTGTATACTGAAAAAGATTTGTGGGCGAGGTCATCTTAGGTCACCTCTTAATGACGTCATACAGACGACCATGTTTTGCGATTTGGCGTCCAGTTTTATTTCCCCGTCGTATTGTCGGTGCCTTTACAGTGGATGGTGACAGTGGCCTGCATTGCATATCAGCACGATTTGAGATTTAAATACGGAGCACGTGTTATGATACGCCATGCTACGTCATCTCAGGCCAAACATACATTCTCATTTTCCGGATCCAGTGAGAGTACATCTTAGAACAGGAACAGAATAAATTGATTTTTGGGCACGGCCAGATAGATTATTGAATTATCTTACAACAAACTGCATGTACACCTTGCACTTACAACATTTTCTTAACAACAGTTTCTTAAACAACAGTTTCTTACAACAATGCAATATTTTTGTAGTCTGACCTCTGGTTGCCTTATGCAGATTTCAGGCTAGCGAGTAAAGTGGTGGCGTCTGTTTGACGTCCCGGATGACCGTTGTGGAGATATCGGCCTTTGCAATGTTGTGTAACATTTCGTGGAGATGCGCAACATAGAACAAACTGACTTGTTAAATCGTCCAGAGATGTCAGATGGAGGTCACCAGCGTGCTCATATCACTCCAAGTTTGAAACAAAAAATATTGCAATGTTGCATAAATACGATAATGTGGGCCATTTCAGGGTTTATTTGTGTCCAAGGATCTTAAAAAGCACCTTTTTTGGGGTGTCTGTGTGAAATGGACCAGAAAACATGTTAGCACGTTACAGCGGAGGCCAAATTTTATCTAGCCCGGTCTTAACCTTCTACGACTTTGGGTCACGTGGTACTTAGAATATGTGATTAAGCTGCCAGGAATACATTACTGTGCAAACTTTGGTCTCGGTCTCCTTTTCATTGTGATTAGGCGACTCTGGAGAAAATCGTCACTTTTCATGTTTGACCTGACCTTTGGCGTCACCACTGGCCCAAAAGTAATATATATTAATATACGTATGCCACAGGACCACAGGGTTCGTCGCTATCGATCGCTGTTTAAATCAGCTGAATCGGACGATTGGTTCTTGCGATGGACGGGAGGCGGGGGGTGGGGGGCGTTCAGCGTCCCCCCCCCCGTCAATGGAAGGTGACAAAATACCCAGTCAATGCCGGGTCAAGATATCACCATCGCAGAAAGCTCCGAGCTTCCTTTCGTGACTGAAATAACGATGCACAATATGAAAATGCTCGTAAGATGTCATTATACTCCAACTTCGAGGTGGCCTTCAAAAGCATAAGTACGTGTATGCTACATCAGGGTGATAAGGGCATCTTCACGCAAAAAAATATTATTCTATTCCAGAATGGGTTACGATCTCGTTACAGTTCTCCAGTCCTTCTGGATTTCCTCGGGGAGTTGATGTCTGATTACCGCATCGAAAACGGAGGCAAAAAGATATTCAATTACTAGGGCCCAAACTATTATAACCGGAGCCTCTGGATCAGAGACATACCCAGGGAGCTTCGTTTGCACTTCTCCGTCAGTTTTTTTTGAACTCCCAATCTTTAGGGTACTGATGGGCCCAAACACAGTGGACACTTACCCTGCTGGCGGGTCTGACACAGAGCTCCCGTATAGTCGCCGGTACAGGAGCAGGTGAACGAGCCCACCGTGTTGGCGCAGGTGGCACCGTTTTGACACGGGCTACTCAGACACTCGTTAACATCAGCATCACATCGGGCACCTGGAACCAGACGGAGATTGTGGGCAGACAGGTCAGCCACGTGTTGCCAACAATGCCACATTTAGCAAACGCAACAAAACAAACACACTCGACCCATATTTCGCAAACAAATGGCCGATTTCTTCTAAAATCAATAGGTTTCGTGCGATTTTCCCAACGTCATCGCTGCTACAGTGAAAAATGGCAGTTTCCATAGTTACTTTGCAACGCATGCATTGTTTTTTCATATTTGCCACAATCTGCCAGTAGTTAATCTGTTGTTACTCGTCGATGAATCTCATCAGTTGTCACTGTTCTGTCACCATTGTTGAAATCACCGTCGTCACATGCTTGACGTGCAGGGCGCCATACACGTGGGGTCTCTCCCCTGTGTTACCGTTTACCTGTCAGCCGGCGGTTACCGGCCCTGCCGATCGGCGGTCTGGTTACCTGTGTAGCCGGCGGTGCAGATGCAGGAGAAGCCGGCCGGGCCGTCCGTGCAGGTGCCGTGCACGCAGGGCCGGCTGGCGCAGGTGACGCCAGCGGCTCCAGGCCGGGCCAGGCAGCCGGCTGGACCCACCCCAGAGCCGGCATACCCCGGCGGACACGTGCACTGCACGTAGCTGGCCGAGATAGCTGCAAAGCAACCGAGCGGGCTGACGCAAACATAGGTCACTGATCTCACCGGCAGCGTGAGATCTCACCGGCAATGAAATGTTTCGCATGGGACGGATCGTGCGCCGATTTCAAAATGTTTCTGGAGATATGGCTCTGAATTTTGTTGCTTTTGTTCCCAACTCGTTTGGGACCATAGTACGCTTGGCCCCATAGCTTTGCGATGATCAGAAATGGTCGAAGGAGCCCTTACCACAATGAAAGCAAGCGAAGCTTTCCTCTGTAACTGGCGGGAATTAATGCCGCGCGAATGGTCACGGCACAGCTGACCGTGCTACACTGTCAACATGGCCCGGACATTCGAGAGGCTTCATTCGTCAGCGACTGGGGCGTGAGCGGTCTTACCAGGATTGTGGAAACACTGGGCCAGCGGGTGGCAGCCGCCGTTGCCGATGCTGCACAGGCCGGCCGTGACCAGGTGGCAGATCTGGCCGTTGCCCTGATAGCCGGGCGGACACGCGCCGCATCGTCTGGAACCCTGCGGCGACGGCCGGAACACCAACCGTCGGGCCGAAGTCAGGACGCCATTGCCCCTGATGCCGGTCATACTGCGCTTGTGAGGAACGTGAGCGCCAAAATGGGGACGTGACAGCATTCGAAGCCATCTGATGCGCTCTGTCCGGTACCCAGATGCATTTGCACTAAGTCGGAGATCGTAGCTGGAACGCGAACCCACACAGCGATGAGACGAACGGGGAGCTGGCCCGCTTGATGAGGCAGTGCAATTGCTGGGTTGGAGATGATGACCTCAGTTAATTAACACGTGACGCTGCATGGCAAGAAGAACCTCAGATCAGATCAGGTTGTGGCGGCGATGCACTGTCGCGCTTTCGACAGGCTTTTGACGCATTTCCAATCGCTTTCGACGCATTTCCAAAACCGTTACGATGTAGCAGAATCTCGGTACATCCTGTACGATCTCTCTCACGGCCGAAGTGAGGCAGTTCTGCGACTTCCGGAGCCGTTGCAACGGTCGTCTCAATTATCCACCGCCGGCGCATCGCCACCAATCACTGTACATTGGCGCAGAGTCGATTTTGCGATGTTTGTCGCCCTTACGTGACGCAAAAATAACTGAAAGGTGAAAACGGCTCGCAGCCAGATCTAATTAAACGTACACTAATAACCAGTGGTTTTTAAGTAATTGTCCAATCTAGCGCGAGCTCTGCTTGCGTTGCCAGTAAGTTCACAGTGACTCTACGAACGGACTTTATATAAAAACCAGGGTTATAAGATCCTATACAGTTGAATGGGGCAGTTTTGGCCCCCAGCTTGCAGCTCAGCCTACCCCCAACCTGCCATTCAGCCCCCCCTCGACTTTTTCAAAATAGGACAACGAAATGATCAAAATCCAGGGAGAAATCAGTATTTGGGAATACCTCAGATTGATCGACCCAGGGCTGAGCCCCTTCCCCCCAATGATTTTGCGATCCTACACCCCTGACAAAAATTTTGTGCACAGATGGGCCTTTCAAAACTCTGAGGTAATCGGAGTATATCATAATAACGAAAAAAAAAATAAAGTGGGCGGCCTCAGAAGCGGATGATTCTGGGGAGCATGCTGTCATCGACGTAGTCACAAGGGCTCAGCACAAAAACAGCCGAGTCAACGTTGTCTTAGTGGAAGAACGGACTCATATGCACTCATATGTACTCATACGCCCAAAAGCATCAAACGCTGTCAACGTATTTGTCCAATATTGTCAGCGTGGGGTGTGCAGGCGGCGACGCAGTGAAATAGCTCAATGCGAAAACAGCTGCAGGCAACGCTGCCTGCAGAAAACAGCGCCTACAGTACTCGGAGAAGCAGGAAGAGTGCGTGAGAGAACGAGAGGGAAAGGGGGGCGCCGAAACACCATTCTGTCATGCATTGCATGTACTGCGCGTGCACTGACTGCAACATGCCTTACCCTGGTATTGAAACATTCTACCATTGGAACCATGCTGCAGCCGCCATTTTGCTGCAGGCACTCGTCGATGTCCGCGCAGAAGAAGCCGTTTCCCGTGTAGCCTGAGGCGCGAGTTTCACGTAAGGACTCGTTAGGCGCGGTTTCCTCCCAACGAAATGCGTCCGTCGGAAGGCAATTACTGGCGCAGCTCCGTGAACTCCAAACCATCCGTCTCATGCGAATGCATGCAGCCGCTCACCGCTCCAAACGCCCGGTAAAGAACACTTGGGAACGCCATCTCACGACAATACGCAGCACAGAGGGTGTTTGCACCCCACACCGGCGACTGGAGAATTACGAACAAAGAGACTGTGGCCCTGTTCGAGGTCCTGCTTGCGGCTGCTTGCGCAACCCCGTAGCCAGAGATCCACCAATGAAATTCAAACGCTGAGACGAGAGATGGCGCGCACTCTCGTCAAAGCTTTTTGCTTGCGGCTGCTTGCGCTGCTTGCGCTGAAGCAAGTAAACCCACCGCAAGCAACCGCAAGCCAGACAGGCCAGACGGCATAATGGTGTTTAGAGTCGTGGGTTGTTATCATTTGCGTATGTGAAATACTCGATGTGATGTAAAATGTTGTAAATTACATTGTAAACTTAAGATGTAATGTAAAATATTGTGCTGTAATTCTATGTGCTTGCGAATGCTTGCGACCCTCCCCGAACAGCATTTGTGTTTGGCTGCAAGCACACGGCTTGCACAACCACTCAAGCAGGTCCTCGAACAGGGCCTGTGTCTCCCTGGCGCTCGACAGCAGGGTAAACTTTCTTGAAAGGATGCCACGGCAGACAGACGGTATACAGGCTGTCCACAAGAGTCCAGGGCTGAAGTGGGCAGACTGCAAACTATCGACGGTGATGCCACTCTGCGTCGCGGCAAACACTACACGTTAGAAGCCTGTCACGAACCGTGCATCGCAGTAATGCCGCGACGAGCTTTACCGGTTTAGAACAGATCTGAACGATGTTTCTGCAGGTGTGACAGCCAACGGCAGTGCCAGATTACTCGCATCGCAGCGGTAAAAGAAATATGTTACATGATTTATCAATCCACCGCTGAAAATTCGCATAGCCAGCAACGTAATGGCAGCAGCTGGTGCGTACATGAGATTTCGCAATAACATCTGCCGCTACTAATGTGCCTGTGAATTTCACTGTGACGATTATCGATTTGCGGATGCATGTCAGTCGTAAGACAGTCGTTCTGGCGGCCGTCTGGCACCGAAGGGAGCCTGTCAGAGACCCGTCAGTCGCCTGATGCGTGTAAATTGTCCACATGACACGCGGCGCGGCTCACGTCAGCTGGCCTGACGGTCGGCAGACGCCGCTGACGTTCTGACCTGGTGGGCAGGCGCCGCAGTGGAACGAGCCGGGCGTGTTGACGCAGGGCACGGGCGGGTCGTGCGAACAGGCCGGCTGGCTGGCCAAGCACTCGTTCACGTCCTCCGTACAGGCCAGGCTGTCGCTGCCGGTCGGCGGCCGCCAGCCCTATGGGACGTATACCGTCATTCAGTCACCCCCGCCCGGTCACATGGTCTGAGCACATCAGACAACCCGACTCACCGTCCCTCACATCATCGCTTCTGTTGTGGAGCCACACAGAGTCCATGCGCCAAGTCGCAGACGATTTCAATTATGCGTGCCTCTTCAAAGTTATAGAATGCGCACGTTACTCGTAAAGGATTCAGCATCGGTTCAGAATCGATTCTGCTTTGCCAACTCTTTTCGTGAATCGGAATCAGAAGTAAGTCTTTTGCTGAAAACTGTGGATCAGAATCACAATCAGAGCCCTTTTTGGGCCTGGAGTTAGAATCCAATTGATTCCCAAAATGATTTAGAATCCAGTCTTTGAATCGATTCCAATCCACCAACCAACCAAGCCATGGCTATATTAAACATAAACAACTTTTTTAATTTGCGTGATTTTGTTTTCACGTCACCCTAGTACGTACTGAAATATCAAGTTGGAAGATCTGGCTCCCATGGACCCCCAGCCCCAAATCAAAATTCCTCAGACAAGACCGTGGAGTGTGGTCCCAAAATGTTGTGTTTCTAATCGTCTCAGTTAATCGTACTCACAGGCAGCGTCAACACGGGTTCATATACTACGGACGACAGTCACCGAGACGTTGAATCGTTCTCGCGTGCACGCCGGGTGTGCACAGTCCCGTCGATAAAGTGGAGTTGGTCGCTGAATGCCTACTCATCGCGACCCGTTACATCCCCATTTCAACCGGTCGGAGAGGCACGGACGGAGGAAGCACGCGAGTGCAGCGGGACCGACGATCAGCAGCCCAGACTCGGCGTCGTGACGGCGACGCTGGCGGGTCCATTGATCGCAGACATGAACATACGTATTGCGCACAGCCATCAGGCGCGTTCTATGCGAAGACTTTGTCCACTCACTTTGATCTACATATTTTCCGGGGCCGTTAAACTTGCCTCATTTTCTACACAGCCTGCCTGGAGCATGACACTGGCCATTCATATTATTCACGTATCCACATTTTCAGCGCGACAATGCCCTTTTGTTTGGCTCTTAGGCCAGTTTGCGGCGTACTTCTTAAGTCCTGCGCCTCTGGCTCTGGCTGTAAAAGCTTCTTGTGCCAGTTGTCCGCCGCTGTCTTTATTTTTTCTGAGCAGCTTTTCTCACTGAGGTGATTCCGCTGGATCGTTAGATCTTGGTCATTCAGCAGTTGCTTTATGCACAGTATTGTTATAACTCGACCCATACAGAGCATGTTGCGGATAATCTCAAACCTGTAGTCCTTGAACTATCAGGTGACAGTCCAAGCCGAGTCCGGAGAGTCGACAGGTACTGAGCCACGTTCTTACCTTCTTGTTAGTCTCCGCGATGAAAGTCGCAGTGCTCCGTAAACGGCGCTCCCTTGACGTACAGAGGGCCTCAAACTTCTCGGTTACCTTGCTTAGCATGGTGGCGACCCGGGGTCCTGTTTGAAATGGTTGCATTCTTCTACCGCGGCAAACCCGGAGCAGTTGAAAATGCAGATTTTTGCCATTTCATACTTCCTGACGAGTTTTTGTTAGCATCATAAAGGAAGGTCCGGTCCTGGATTTGTCCTTTCCACATGCTTCCAAGCCAGTGTTTGTTCACACACAACTCTTGCTCCTTACGGAACGACGCCATCTTTGCTCGTCGACGCAGATGGAGTGCTCTTGCCTCAGTTTGTCCCGGTAATTTCGGACTTATTCTCGCCTCCCGCGCTGAAGAGCTATTCTCTATACACACTTACTGTGAGTTCTAGGGGTCATACAGCCTCACTTCTGATACTGTGTGAGTGATGTGCCTAATCGTTTCCGTTACTCGCACTCATAGCCAACATCAGTTTCGGTGTATGTATTACGGGCGAGACGTGACGGCTCGTTTTCGCGCGTACGCGGGTGTACACAGTGTACACAGTACACAATACACGGTGTATAGGGCGTACACAGTACACGGCCTTGCGCAGGACTGTCACTAAAGTTTCCGTGTTACCTAAGACCCTAATTTTGGCCATGGAATCCGATTATGTTATTTCCCGATCTTTCACCTGGCATGTCATTATGATGAGCAAGGTTACGGGAAGCTTTGTGTTTGACAAAACCTTGTCATGGGATTCCCACGTGTCCCTTGTGACCCATCGTTGCATGGCCACACTGGTCGGCCTTTCGCACGTGCGACCCACTTAACCGAATGTGTCCTCACCACCCTTGCCACCGCTCTCGTTCTTTCGCAGGTCAGATAATGTTTGTCAGTAGATGGACATGGGACAAAACAGGACATAAATAGGATTCAGAAGATCCTAAATTTTGGAGCTATGGTTACATTCGGGCGGCGAGAATGCGACCTTTTCTCTGACCTGAGGGACATGCTGGGTCGGCGACACTCGCTGCAGCTGGCCGACTCCTGTACGTTGAGCTTGACGCACTAAATGCTCAGGCACGGGGAGCTTTCATCACCGGCTGCCGTCTTGCAAGTAAACAGTGCAACGCGCGAGGGAAGCACAAGGCAAGACGGGCTGCTGCGCGTCCCCAGCTGAAGAACTAAAGCCGGCAAGAGGCGCTTCAGTTCAAGAGCACCGTACCTCTACAATCGGCTTCCTCCAGACATCGAGGAGGTGCATCAGCCGAGATTCGTTCCTGCTGTGAAAATGTGAAAGAGGGGCCAAATATGTTGAACAGTGTGTCTGTTGCGTGTATGCGTGACGGTGCATGTGTCTTGAAGATGGTTATTTTTTCTATGTGCCATCTGACTCGGGGCAAAATAGCTGTTGTACTCATTACATAACTCCATGACCGTGAATATAATGCAACAAAACATACGTGACAGTACACGTTACGTCAAAGTGGCAATATATACCAAAATAAAATGCCACATTATATGGCCACATAAACGCTCTTCTCTTTGCCAGAAGTTAGCACGGTTGTTGAGGTGGTGGTGCCAAAAAATATGGGGTTGCTAGCAGATTTGTGCTCGATTCTGTCAAAATCAAGATCCTCTCAGGAATCGATTCCCTCCCGGCCAGTCAAAATCGAAATCGATTCCGTCGATCAGTGCCGAAATCAGTGCCGAAATCAGGAGCTGAACCACAAGGTTGTCAGCGGAATCAGAACTGAAATCGATTCCAACGGTTTAATCCAATCCAATGGATCTCAATGGAATCGATTCCGGAATCCATTCATTTCATTTTGATTCAGAGTCCGAATCGATTCACTTTTACAAAACCGCGTTGAGTCAAAATCAAAATCGACTCAGCAACTCAGCAAGCGATGGGTTGGATGATTCAATCAATGAGACTCGGATTCAATTCTCCCGATGCGGAATGAAGCACAAGCTTGGCTGCTACACCTATCCTTCAGACGTTATGGCAAAAAATGATGACAAACATGACGAAAAAATGCGCTACTAACCTACATTTATTTAAATGAAGCACATTCGTAATAACTGTGCCTCGTTTTGACAGCGTCTGAGCCGGATGAGAGCAGGCAGGCTGAGTCGAGATTGGCAGGAGCAGCAGCCTGCTCGTCCTCCGTCCGCCTGAGGGGCAGAGAGTCGGGCTCACCGGATGGCAGATGCACCTGTGACCGTCCGCCTGGCTGACACAGGTGCCGTGGCCGCACAGTTCGCGCTCGTTGGCGCTGCTGCAGTTGCTGGAGCGCTCCGTGCAGCGCAGCCCGAACCAGCCGGAGGCGCACTGACACCTGGAACCGTTCGGAGCAGGATAGTGCGCTGCCGATGGCTCTGCTGGTTTGCCCAGGCTACTGCACAGGCCATTAATGTGGCCGCGAACGACCACCACAACTGACTGTCGAACATCGATAAGAATGGTGGACAGACAGTGACGCACTGACGATGGTGATGACCTCAGACACACACACACACACTAGCAACAGTAATTGCTGACTTGCTGCCATGCCTGTGACCGTCGTACGTTATTTCCATTAGTCGCGTTGTTGGAGTTACCAGCCACATTTGTGAGCGATTTGGAATCGAATCAGAATCGATTCTGACCCACCAATTTTTTTCATGAATCAGAATCACATTTATTCCCTATTCAACAACTGTGAATCAGAACCAGAATTAGAGTCACCTTTGGGCTCAGCAATCAGAATCGAATCGATTCACAAAGTTATTGGGAATCAATTCAGGGAATCGATTCCCAAATCATGATTTACTTGAATGCATGCTTTGTTTACCCAAGAAACGACACCAGTTATTACTAATATTTATCCGTATAAGCATGAGGTCAATCAGCATTGACAACATATAACTAAATGAGAATAGCAAATAAAAATTCTAGTTGTGATGTAATGGAAACTGAAACAGTTCCATTCCTACTGTTACTTCTTGCTGAGCATAAACGAAGCTTTAGTTGTGGTGAGTATTGGTGAACATTTTGATCCTCACTCCTGATCCTAGACATCAACGCATTTACATGCTGGGATTTTTTACATGTTCACACTACATGCAGATTGAGTTTGGACACAGTGCTGTGTACCCATTGATACTAATGTCATGCAGTACATGATATTACTTTATCATAGTTCCCGTATACTATGCTATAGCCCATAGCAAGCCATGGGATAAACAAGGACCCAGGACTTGGGTAACGCATTGGTTCACAACAAAGTAAAGTAGCACGGTTTTTGCTATTCGGGATAAAATTGAATCGTGAATCGAATCGCGAATCGTGAATCGTTAATGGAATCGATCCCGTGCAAAAATGGTCTTTGGATTAGAAACGAATCGATTCTGTTTCCAAATGTGAATCAGAATCAGAACCACCTTCTTGGGCTACGAATCAGAATCGAATCGATTCTCGATTTCGTGAATCGCTTACTAGTCTGCTATCAGGGACAAGGGAGATTGAGAAACCCTAATATTATTAGTAGGGTTTCTATACTAACCTACTATATTAGTATTAACCTCGATATCATCAGATAACACCATGGATTATCCGATCACCATGGGTGGTGGACCATCATCAGATGATGCAGAGGTGAAAGAACAAGTTAACAGTACATAACGGTAACGAATCTACAGGTGAGAGGATAACAGAGATCATGTTCACCACCACTGAAATGCTCCGCTGACCGATCACCAAACGGGACTGACCATCCGTGGATCAATGGGGCTCAAATGACAGCATACTGGTCACGATACATTGCTGACGGGCATCCTGGCGACAGGCATACCGTCCGGTGGCGAAGACACTTTCCGTACGTCAGTCTAGTCGGCTTTGTCTACCGGGACGAGGCCGTCTAGCTGGCCAGTCTCCGGTCTCAGAGACTGTGGCTGAGCTGTACCTGAAACCGCCGATGGTGTTCGTGCAGGTGGCGCCGTTCTGACAGCCCAGGTCCGTGTTGGCCAGCTGGTCACATTCGTTCACGTCCACCTCACACGTGGATCCCTGCCGAGTCCGACAGGAAAACCCGCAGCGATCAAGCCGAAATCACCAGCACTCAACGGTCAGAGATGAGAATAATCACACGGTACAGACAGGTCACTGCAGACACGTTCTGCCCATCAGGCCGGTCCCTGAGGACAGGCGCTTCAGGGTTTCTGGCTCGATGATATACGCGGCTGACGGCCAGATAGCACTCGTTCACGCGATGCCAGACTGCACCCGGCGTGACCGATGGGCCGGCGCGGCCTCCGCTCGATATTCAACCGGCGTGCCTACCTGCCAGTTGGGCGGGCACTGGCATTCGTACGAGGAATACCGGTCCACACAGGTGGCCCCGTTCTGGCACGGGTTGCTGGAGCACTCGTCCAGCTGCAGCAGCTGAACGAGCCTTTGGAGCCGACTCTCCAGATCCGATATCTGCCCGGAAGGATCACAATGACTGCAGTCTTTGGAGAACTTCGAAAAACTTAAGCTGAGACTGCCTGACATAGTTCGTGTTTCGTAGGTTGTGCAGGACCCAATGAGTATCTATATCATCATGATTAACGTGGAGACTGCATAAGACGATGTTAACGTGGCATGCTTTCACAACAAAACACACTTTAGATACGTGGCCCAATTTCAGTAATTCAAAGTAAATCACAGTACTGATTGGGAGCACTTGAAAAGGGACGCAATTATGAAAAGTGGACAAGGATAACAAAAAGTGGAATGTGATTTCACCAAAAGACATCGGGTGTTAGGTATAATTCAATTTCGTCATACGAAAGGGACGAGAATACTACGGTGTACGTTTGATGTGCGTGATGATAGCCTGACCTCCTGAGCACTTAAACACTGCTCATAAGTAACACACTTATGTAGTCCAGTCTGTTATCGATAAGCACCTTGGGTATATGCTCTGCATCCGCCGGTTCGTTATTGGGCTTTGAAAGGAACACCCAGTTTTTTCACACTCAGATACCCATACCGTGGCTGGTAGTCCTAGAAACCTAGAATTTCCCTAGAATTAGCAATTTCCCGTGAATTTCCCTTGTGTCTTATTCATCACTGTCCCATTATCAGCAGCTGTGTGACAACACGAGTGGGCAGAGACCCATGAGCAGAAGCAGAAGGTCAACGTTTCTCCATTATTGGTAGGTGACGTAGAATCCAGTTCAGATTTTCAGTTGCTTCGGGGTATTTCTCGGAAACCTTAATACTACGAACGTAATCGTTGGCCAATTTGAGGTCATTCAAATCCTCGACTGTTTCAAGAAAAGGTGGAACAATTGCTTGAAGAGCATCTCAACTGCTCTGCCACGTGGTACCCATAAGAGATATCTAGGTGCCACTAGTACGCCTCCTGAGCTTTGACCAGTGAATGATTCGTATCGGCCGTGCTGTGGTCAAGTGCCGTGTGTGGAGAGCAGGAGCCGTCCGTGGCGTACCCTGGCTGTGAGGCTGCTCGCCTGGCCGCTTTGGCCGGCCGCCTGTGTCTCCTGGCCCTGCAGCTGGCGGACGGCGCTCTCCAGCTGCGAGAGACGAGCGGCGGTCGCGCCATCCAGACCACCTACTGCCGGCTGCTGCCCGCCGGCCACCTGGCGGGCAGGGGAGAGACTGTGCACCGAGACTGACCAAACCAGAACATAGACTGCACCGAGACTGACCAAACCAGCACACAGACTGAACAAAATAGCGCACAGACTGCACCGAGACTGACTAAACCAGCACACAGACTGCATCGAGACTGACCAAACCAGCTCAGACTGCACCGAGACTGACTCAGCCAGCGCACAGACTGCACCGAAGCTGACTCAGTCGGCGCACGGACTGCACTGAGACTGACCAAACCAGAACATAGACTGCACTGAGACTGACTCAGCCAGCGCACAGACTGCGCCGAAGCTGACTCAGTCAGTGCACAGACTGCACCGAGACTGACCAAACCAGAACATTAACTGCTCCGAGACTGACTCAGCCAGCTCACAGACTGCACCGAGACTGACTCAGCCAGTGCACAGACTGTACCGAGACTGACCAAATCAGCACGCGGATTGCACCGAGACTGATCAGAATAGCGCACAGACTGCTCCGAGACTGCTTCAACCAAAGCACAGACTGCACCGAAATTAACCAACGCAGTGCACAGACTGCACACAGACTGACTCGGCCAGCGCACAGACTGTACCGAGACTGACTCAATCAGCGCACAGACTACACCGAGGCTGACTCAGTCAGCGCGCAGACTTCAACCAGTGCACAGACTGCACCGAAATTAACAAACGCAGTGCACAGACAGCACCGAGACTGACCAAACCAGCACGCAGACTGCACCGAGACTGACCAAAATAGCGCACAGACTGCTCCGAGACCGCTTCAACCAGCGCACAGACTGTACCGAGACTAACCAACGCAGTGCACAAACTACACCGAGACTGACCATAGCAGCGCACACACTGCCACCGTTAACACTAACAAACAAAACACGAGCTCTTATTATGGCGACAGCATCATTTGATACAGAATAAGCCGTTCGGCATTGATGATCCCATCTCAAAGGTGACGTCAATGCTGACAATGCTGATAACAAAGACCTGTGTTGATGGTTTGATGTACGCCAGCGTTTGATGCGAGTCTGCACTAACAATCTGACGTTAGCTGGCCGTCTGACGCCACGTTTGTGCTGGTGATCTGACATTAGCTGGCCGTCTAGCATTGTCAGCTGATAGTCTGACATTAGTTGGTCGTCTGACGCTCTGAGCTGATAGTCTGACATTAGTTGGTCGTCTGACAATCTGAGCTGATAGTCTAACATTACCTGGCCGTCTGACACTCTGAGCTGATAGTCTGACATTAGTTGGTCGTCTGACACTTTGAGCTGATAGTCTGACATTGGTTGGTCGTTATACACTGGCACGGCTTGATTTACTGATGGGGCGCGAACTAACCTACGCTGAAACCGAGACGCAGCCCATCCTTCGGCTCGGTGAACTTGGTGTTACTTCCGTCACACTTCCATTGATTTTAATGCAATCGCAATGGTATCTGAATGTCAACACGCAAGGCCACAACGTACAGACATGTCGATAAGCGTACCGAGAAATCAGGATGTCGCTTTGTGTACATGATTTGATGGGGGGGGGAGCCAAGCCGAGGGCCCGACAGCCCATCCTTCCCCAAATGTGAGTTTCTCAAAGGCTTAAAAGTCCATTCTATTTTGACCAACGCCGATTGTTATTTTTATTTTTTTGTTGTAACATATCAAGTGAAAAACTATGTTTCTCTTGTTAAAACTAGCAGAAAACATTGGGACGGAACAAAATCCCCTTTGGAGGGATAACCACGATTGTTATGCAGGCAGGGCCTCGCAAAAGAATGCAGATGGACGCAACTTTCAGCAGTCCTTTTGGCACCAACAAGATGACGGAAAGCCGAAATCACACACTGAACCAGGGGAACCTGTTCCAATAAAAGTTGCGTATTTATTACAGCACTGCGTGTAAAAAATGCAACAGAACTTAATGACTGGAGCGGCACAGCTTTCGATGGACGGAGTGCGAACGTGTACGAAGAAAACTGACAAGGTGGTGCAACCTTGTCGAAAGACATCAGTCCCGTTTTCTTTTGCGATGCGTCAAAACGCAACTCTGAAGGGAATTCACGAATACGATGAAACCCATGAGACAGCTTTGACGTCGCCGTTCGGCCTACATCCACCCGACGGAGACCTACCCTGTCCACCAGATCGTTGAGGTCCACTTGGTTGATGTTGACCCGGCCGGAGCCGGAAGTCAAAATGGTGACGTTGCGGTGCCTTGCTGGACGGATCTCCAGGTGTCCGTTTCGGCTCACTAGGCGAGGGCTGCGGCGGTACGACCTGGTAATAGCTCCCGTGCGGTGAAACGGACCATGCGCACGGTGTTAGCGTTGCAGCACAAACGTTCCGGGCTCCCAGAATACAGAGAAGGGAGCCACGTTCAGCACTCCGTCGTACGCGCGGAAAGTGCAGCCGCTGATTCGCGTTTCTGGCGCTGTCGTAGGATCATAACTTGCACGCAGCGCCAGACCTGGTGGATACGAATGCGCGTACTGCACGCCCACTCGCTCAATGCGTCTTTCACATGCATGACCTTCATTTTCCGCCATTGTTCACGGCTAAAGTAAAACTTACTGGTTCACGTAGGGATCCTGACAGACCGCCAGCGGTAGAGCAGTGCAAAAAGCCAGCGCGATGCCCAGCGCCAGCATCCTGTGGAAAAACCAACCTTCAGGAGCAAGCGTAGCATGTATTGTAACGCTACCGCGGGTGCACCATGCCGAGCGCAAATACCTGCTGACGCAGAAGTCCAAACTGCGTACTCTGCGGAAACGCCACTCGAGGCAGGCATTTGGTTTGCTTGCTGTGAGTAAACAACAACTTAAAACCCCTGATGCACACAGTAGTTACCAATCAACACAACTGACGGAGCTTTATTTGCAAAAGCCTGTTTGTTTCCAAAATATGCAAGTTTTAAACTTTTTGGACTTCTTGGTGCCATTCACAGCTTTTAGAGCCAGTTCTGCCATTTACTATCCGTTCTGAGTCATTCATCGCCGATTTTGATTGCGGTGCATTTTGCTTCAGAACAGTTATTGGTGTCCTGATCTCAGGATAATGGTTGGAGCCCATTGATACTTTGCACAATGTCGATCATTGAATTCGTGCATCACCTCACGCTCAAAATAATACAATAACATTCCGTCGATTTCCGAAAAAGCGACATGTCATCAGGTCAATGATCCGAAAGTTTCTGAGGAATCTGAGATATCAGATATACTGCACCTATATAGATATTTAACCCTATTCCCCGAGGGCTAGACGGTATAGACGACCCGCGGCCTGGGGAGGGAGGACGGATTCGACCCCCCTGAGACCTTGAGAACTACACATCCGATTTCATCGCAACAAACGGCAGTTGGTCTGCCGTGATGTAAAAACGTTTTCATAAAAAAGAAGTTTTCAAAATTTCGGAAGGAGTGGATAAAGGGGCGAAAAACTCAAAATGGGGCATATTTTTTGGCTCGTTATAACTCTGTTGTTTATGGATCGACTTTGATGAAACTGGCACGAATCTAGAGATGAGACTTTTACCATTGGTTCATACATTTGAAATATTGATAAGATTCATGGTCGTTCACAGGGTTTCAAAAATGGAAGGATTAGTTTTTTCAGAAAATGATAAAAAAGCCAAAAACGTTTTTAAGCTTTTACTAGTCATGATATGCTAAAAATGCACAAACTGCATTACGTTGTTTGTATGATGTTAACATAGGCGGTGCCAGGGTCATAAAGAGGGGAACTGTCATGGTCACATGGTCATCAGGTCAGCCTACGACTTTTGGCCTTAAATGACCTCCAATAACCTGGGAGTCACATGAAATGATCTTGAGTGTATTCCGTACTGTTTAAAAGCGTTTCATATCATTTGAATCCACTGTATTTCTAAAATTTCATAAATGGCTGTTGTGATATAGGATACACGCACTGGCATTTGAGGTCATAGCTCTGTGACCCGAGCTGATGTCAAGCTGAAACTTGGTACACGAGTAGAAAGCACCCTTTCACGTCATGCGTATTTTGGGTTTCGCATTTGGAAAAATAGTGCCAAAATTACCACTAAGAAACTAAATTTTCTATATGAACCTTCACCTGACCTTGCAAGGTGACATTACATTAACAAAATTATATTCGTATGTTGCACAACTATTAGCCTATGCACCCATTTAAAGTTTTGAGTTCTATCTTAACAATGCTATTTTTGGCAACCATTTTTCTTTTACCCTCAGCAGAGCCTAAAATGGCCTGAGGTGCCTGCCAAAAACGTCGCCTGGCTCCGCCCCCGAGCAAGATAGAATTACGAAATTTTGTCACAGTACGTAGAAAGAGCAGACAGCAAAAGTGACCAAGTTTCGACCAAGGTTCGTGAAGCTGCGTCAAAAGCCCTGCAACTGGCAAGCCAAAAACCCGAGGGGCGCGGATTCATCCCCCCTTGCTGGGCATAGGGTCAACCCCTGAAAGGTTTACTGCGGTATATTGTTTTCCAAAAAGTTACAGGGCGTTCAGCGTTTCCAGCTTCTCGTTTATTCTGCAGACAGATGCAGTCGTGTTTTAATTTGGTAAAAATGGATATGGGGAGGTCGTCGAACTCAGCTCTAATACAAAATCTTTGGCAAACGTAGATATCTCAGTTCAAAAACTCGTTAAGTTGAAACATTGCTTTTAATTCGCAATTTAATTCGCTGTTCCAGGTGCATAGCTGGGCATCGTTACTAAAAATAACTTCGTTACTCGTTACTACGTTACTCAAAAACGCCAGTCCGTTACTCGTTACTCCGTTACTCTGCCTTAAAAAGTAACGGAAGTTACCGTTACTCCGTTATTCCGTTACTCTTTTAAATGCAGTGAAAACCAAGCGAACGCGGGTTTTAACCCGTCCCCGACTGGGGGGGGCAGTTGACTGCCCCCCCTCAGGTTTTTCTGGCATCACGAGAAAACCAACAAACACAGAGTCACGAAACTTTGTGTATCTTTTGCTCCATCAATTTTACGTCTCGCGTCAAAATTTTGACCTCAGATCAGGTCAGGTACCTGACCTAGGTCAGGTCAAACAGACCTATGTCGAAAAAAGTTTAGCGCCCTCCAACTTTTTCGCAAAACAAGATATCTCAATAATACTTTCAGGGAGTCGTGACCGTGATAGATGCAACAAATCTGCTATCTCAGATTTTTCGGAATTTTCCGGGTCATTGACCTACGGTCAAGCCCATTTTTAAGACATATCGCCGTTTTTTCGGAAATTGACGGAATATTCCATAACATTCTTAGTGTGGAGTGAAGCAGACATCTAGTTACCGTCATTGGGCAAAGTATCAGTGACCTCCAGCCATTGACCTGAGGTCAGGTCACGAATAACTGTAGTGGGCCAAAACGTACCACCGTCAAAATCGAAGATGAACTACTCAGAATGGGTAGAAAATGGCAGAACTAGCTTGCACAGACGTAATTAATACCAGGAACCTCAAAAAGTTTGAAAAAGTAGCATATTTTGGAAATAAATAGGCTCTCGCGAATAAAGCTCGCCAACTTTGTAGATTGGCAACTAATCAATTTTCCCAAAATTTAAGCATGAGAAACCATCACAAGAACCACAAAGATCAATAAAATTGACATAGATTGTCCTTTTTCGCGAAAATAAAGGAACGCCAAAATTAGTTCCCGTCAATTTGGTACCGCATACGGCAGCGGCGCACACTGACGGCCGACCGGGAGAATTACGGTGTCTTTAACTCAACGTTTCGGCGTATATACTGAACAAATCTGAAGAAATTAGACGTGTATCGGCATCCGCGAACATTTACTTGTGCGCTGGTGCCTTTACCTATGCGTTATTAGTCACAGCCCTTGAGATTCAGGCCATTTCTCGGTCTCATGCAGTCGGCTATGAGAAAACATATATAGGGCGTAAATTGGCTTACATATTACCTAAAACTAAAAATGAGACCAGTTTCGAGCTCTTCTCGTCACAGGCTTTCGAACGGTATGCTTATTTTTATTGTGCGACCAACCGTTCGTGAGTTAGAGGGGGGGCAGTCAACTGCCCCCTCCCCAGTCGCCGATGTTCGGGACGGACCGACGGTCGTGCGCGGGTTAAGTCTTTTATGCTGCTTTGTGGTTGTAAAACGCATTCCATATACAAAGGGAAGAAACAAAAAGCGCTTACCCCAAACACTCCGCTAGCTGCCCACTGCCCTCACCAGCCGTTGTCGAGTCGGCGGCGCCGGGACAACAGCCGCGGCGGGTATTCTACCACTGTGTTAGCCGCAATGTTCAAACCAACGAATTCCTGTTCACTGCCCGCGGCGCCGACGGAGCGGGAACAACCGGCGCTGGAGCGGACGCATGCAAAATCCGACAAACAGCGGACATCTATCGAATGGGTTTGATCAACAATGCCTCTCGAAGTATCCGCCCTGAACATAATGGTCTCCGTTCAGAGCTCGTTTCGGTCTCGCGAACTTCTTGTTTTGTTTTGAAATTATGTGTGTGTATTAGTTTGTGTACGTGCGCGTGCGTGGAGGTAAGATTCCTAATACCCTGACGTTTTTTTAATACCAAACGACGAAGGACTCAAAAAAACATGACTGATATGGATTTTATTATTGTGAAATAAAAGACTAAAAAAGGTGCTTTAGTACCTCTTCAGCACCCTTGAAATGACAAATTAGCTATAAAAACATGGTCATAAGTAAGATGCAACGGAGGATGTTAGCCGTTCACAAGTGGAACATTTTGGAACGATGACGTGACCTGACCTGACCCCTGTGAAAAGCCAAAATTGATATCAATGAACTCGCTATTGTCTTACGGTTCAGTATATGTCGCTTAAGTTCAGCTTTTCAGGGACAAGGTATTGTGTCTATTTACCTAATTCCAAGGACGTGTTTTGACCTTTCATGGCGTCTGGTGGCCTCAAAATTGACCTGAGGTCAAAACTCTTGAATGTTTTCGTCTCGGTTTGACAAAACCTTTCCGCCGGTGTTTTCCTTTTTTCCGTGCGATATATGGGAGCCGAGATCCTGAGAGGTGCGGAAATCCGCGCTCCCCCTCCGGCCGGGCAAAGGGCATTCTGAGTCCGGCCAGAGACGGGTTAAAACACTTCATTTAACCCTATTCCCTGTGGGGGCGGCAGATTGTGCTACCCGTGTCTTTTTGCTTGTCGCTCCCACACTGTTTGCCGCAGCGCCACAAGATTTTCTGGCATTTCATGGAATTCATACACACGTGTTTTGTCAACATTTAAAAAAAAATCGGTCCCGCAGAGGCGGTTCCAAGCCCCCGTTTTCGGCGGTAATGTGCTGTGCGTGAAGCTGCAAAGTTGTGCGGTTCACTATCGTTACATTCTGAGCAGAAATAAAGATCACTGACTCATTTATATAGTCATACACATCCTAAACAATGCGTATGCACACACATTTTCAGGCGAACGCACACCCAGGTACTGAAAAAATAGGGGAGCACACTATTGTGCTTATGGTGCCCTCCCAATTTTGTTTACCTGGATCCACCTCTGCGCTACATATAAACTTAAACTGGCTTGCTAGTTGTACATCTGATGTTTATATCACCCAAAACAAACAAAAACAAAGAAAATTTCTTATTTCAAAAATCACCCTTCTTGCCCTCCCTGGAACTGCCTACGGTTTTCTATTTTAAATTTCAGCTTTCGGTATATAAAAGACTTGGACATTCCAAGCTGAACCGTGTTATTCCCATGAAAATTAGTTGGTAAACACGGCCGCAGTGACCTTTCAAAAATCCCCAAATTTTGGAGTTTGTTTGCCCCCACGCCCTATTTTCGCAATTTTTGAATTTTTGGGGTCCGGAATTGGAGATCTCGCTGAAACATATTAAATGGCATTCGTCCCATCAACATTGGACGAATGCATCTCAAGATCTCTGGAAGGGCGGGGAGGGGAGGGGGCAGAATTGGTAATCTTCACCTAAAGGCCAATGCATATTTTTCGAAGGTGCAAAAGTGGCAACGGCTCATATCATGTTTGAGTTTGGGTCCTCACTTCTGCGTCTACAAAAAATAATGTGTCAACCGAAAGGTGTTTCGGCCAGTTGATATTTTTTTTCGGGAACGCAGAAGTGGTAACTCGAATCGCATGGACAATGTAGCCTGTCCTCCAAGTTAAAAATGATTTAACCTAACCTAACCTAAAACCTACTATATGGTTGCAGGGATTGCCCTAGATGGGCATGTAAAACTAATTTTTTGTTAGGTTCAATTTGCCTGTTTTTCGGTTTGGTTAGCTCGTATCGGCTGAAGGCAAACATGTGTCAACTGAATCAAAATTCAAGAGTTACCTAACCAAGTCAGTTTACACATCCAGTAGGGGCCAGTGCTTAGAAAAATACCTGAATGGGCTAAATTATTCGCACAACTTGTGTTGCCACTTCCGCGTCTCCAAAAATTACGCGTAAGCGTCGGCCGAAAGGTAGATTACCGCAGATCTGCTCGGTAATCCTTTAGAAGCGCACGACATGAACCAAGCACATCGGATGACACATATACGGCGCGCGTGGCAAAAGGAGACGTCAGCTGTTGCAAGATTACAACAACATTGTGCACTGGAGCGCCAGGGTCGTAAATCACCTGCTAATCGCTCTTTTGTTCTACACAATAGGCGTACAGCAGCGTTTCCTTTAGCTACGGCATTCTGGAATGCCTTTTGAATTAATCGGAAAAATACTCTGCTTACTCGATACAGCACATTTTGAATGCAAACCTAAATCAAATCATTCTCTCCAAACGCTCACCTATTTTAATGGTGGCCTAAATGACGTCATTGATAGAAATAGATAGAGGTCCAACTTCGGAGTGCCAGAGAGATCTTAAACTCATCAGTGACGCCAGTGTGAGAACACACCAAGACACCTGCCGTCAAACCATCGACTGCAAATTTCTAAGTATCAATGGCATGTCGCCTTCTGGCGTCACACCATCGATTACATATCGATCGATCCAATCGATATGCAATAGATCCACGTGCATGCGTGGAATCCAAGTGTGGCAACACACTTAGACGTCTCCCGGTGTCACACAATCCACTACATATCTCTAAGTGTCAATGCTAATGACCCGTGTGCTCTAATACGATCAAAAACCATCTCCTATACAAGTGCACGCCAATCAGTTCGGAGAGTTAGAAAGGTCTGAAACTCATCAGCCACGTGCAAAGACGGCATACAAACATACCAACACACCTTTCGGTGTCAAACTATCGATTGCATATCTTTAAGTGTCAGAGCTAATTACCTGGTGTGCTTTAACCCTATTCCCGGAGGGCTAGACGGTATGGTCGATTCCCGGCAGGGGGGCCGATTCGGCCCCCTATCTGAGATCTCGAGAACTACTAGTCCGATTTGATCGCAACAAACGGCAATCGATTTGCCGTCACGTGAACTACATTTTTATAACAAAGAAATTTTCATAGTTTTCAAATTTGTGGATACAGGAGGGCAAAAATGTCAAAATGGGGGTACTTTTGGACTTCTTATAACTCCGTTGTTTATCGACCGATTTCAATGAAACTGACATGAATCGAGAGATTGTGGATAGGGTTTTTACCATAGGTCCACAAATCTGAAATTTTGAGAAAATTCATGGGCGTTCACAGGGTTTCAAAAATAGGAGGAATAGTTTTGTAACAGCTGAAAGAACAAAAAAAGTAGAAACACTTTTTTGGCTTCTGCTAGTCATGCTATGCTAAAGAAGTACAAATCGCATTACAATATTTGTATAATGTTGGCACGGCGGGGCCAGGGACATGAAAAAAGGGGAACTGTCATGGTCACACGTTCCTGAGATCAACTTGTGACCTTTGATCTTAAATGACCTCCAGTGACCTTGGAGTCACCTGGAATGATCTCGTGTGCATTTGATACTATCTGTAAACGTTTTCAATCATTTGAATTCACTCTATTCCAAAAATTTAGTTTTATGGCTATTGCGATATAGGTACGCGCACCGACATTTTAGGCCATAGCTCCGTGACCCGACCTGATATCAAGCTGAAACCTGGTACACAAGTAGAGGGCACCTTTGTATGTCACACATATTCCAGGTTTGGCATTTGAAAAAACGGCGCTGAAATTATTGCAAAAAAACTCATTTTGACTTTTGACCTTGACCTGACCTTGTAAGGTGACCTCAGATAAACAAAATTTTGTGCGCACATTGCCCAACTATTTAGGTATACATCCATAAAAAGTTTTAAGTTCTATCTTAAAAACTCTGTTTTTGGCAGACATTTTCCTTCTACCCTCAACAGGGCCAAAAATGGCCTGAGGTGCCTCCCAAAAACGTTGCCTGGCTCCGCTGGCTGAGCAAAGTAGATAATACAGTGAAAAGCCATCTCCCATACAAGAACATGCCAACCAGTTCGGAGTGTCAGAGAGTTTCAAGACTCATCAGGAGCCTATGGGAGTACCCAAGGCGCATTCCGGTGTCACATAATCGATCAAATACCTCTAAGTGTCAATGTTAATGGTCCGTGTGCTTTGATGCCGTTAAGAGCCATCCCCTATACAAGTGCACGCCACCCAGTTCGGAGTGCCAGAGACGTGCAAAACTCATCATACATGTGCAATGCCAGTATGGGAGCATCTCAAGACACCTTCTGATGTCACACCATCAGTTGCATATCTCTAAGTGCCGATGTTAATTAACAAGCGTTCTTTAACACGGTGAAAAGCCATCTCCTATATCTTTGCACGCCAATCAGTTCGGGGTACTAGAGAGTTCTAAGACTCATCAGGCACGTATAGAGATACGCCAAGACACGTTTCGGTGTCAAACCATCGACCGCATATCTTTAAGTGTCAGTGCTAATTACCCAGTGTGCTTTAATACGGTGAAAAACCATCTCCTTTACAAGTGCACGCCACCCAGTTCGGAGTGCCAGAGACGAGCCAAACTCATCATACCTGTGCATTGCCAGTATGGGAGCATACCAAGACATTTTCTGGTGTCACGCCATCAATTTCATATCTGTACGTACCATTGTTAATTGGTACGTGTGCTTTAATACCCTGAAAAGCCATCTCCTATACAAGTGCACGCCAATCACTGCGGAGTGTCAGAGAGTTCCAAGACTCATCAGGCACGTGTCATCCAAGCGAAAACACACTTCTGATTTCACACCATCGATTTCATATCTGGAAGTGTAAGTATCAATGGGCTCCTGTGCTTTAATACCATGAAAATTCATCCCCTATACAAGTGCACGCCATCCAGTTCGGAGTGTTAGAAAGGTCTGAAACTCGTCATCCACTTGCAGTGACAGTATGAAAACGTACCAAAACCCCTTTTGGTGTCAAATCATCGACCACATTTCTTTAAGTGTCAGTGCTAATTACCCAGTGTGCTTTAATACAGTGAAAAGCCATTTCCTTTACAAGTGCACGCCAACCAGTTCGGAGTGTCAGAGAGGTCTGAAACTCATGGGTCGCATGCAATGACAGTATTGAAACATACCAAGAGACCTTTCGGTGTCAAACCATCGATGGCATATCCCTAAGTGCCGGTTTTAATTAACCAGTGTTCTTTAATACGGTGAAAACACATCTTCTATACCTTTGCACTCCAACCAGTTGGAGTGCCAGAGAGTTCCAAGACTCATCAGGCACGTATGAAAACACGCCAGGACACATTTTGGTGTCACACAATCGGTTAAATATCTCAAGTGTTGATGTTAATGGTCCGTGTGGTTTCATTCCATCAAAAGCTATTTCCTATACAAGTGCACGTCACCCAATTCAGAGTACCAGAGACGTGCGAAACTCATCATACGCATGCAATGCCAGCATGGGAGCATACCAAGACACCTTTTGGTGTCACACCATCAATTGCATATCTGTAAGTGCCAATACTAATTGGCCCGTGTGTTTTAACCCGCGCACGACCGTCGGTCCGTCCCGAACACCGTCAACTGGGGGGGGGGCAGTTGACTGCCCCCCCCTCTAACTCACGAACGGTTGGTCGCACGATAAAAATAAGCATACCGTTAGAAAGCCCGTCACGAGTAGAGCTCGAAACTGGTCTCATTTTTAGTTTTAGGTAATATGTAAGCCAATTTACGCCCTAAATATGTTTTCTCATAGCCGACTGCATGAGACCGAGAAATGGCCTGAATCTCAAGGGCTGTGACTAATAACGCATAGGTAAAGGCACCAGCGCACAAGTAAATGTCCGCGGATGCCGATACACGTCTAATTTCCTCAGATTTGTTCAATATATACGCCGGAAACGTTGAGTTAAAGACACCGTAATTCTCCCGTCAGGCGTCACTGTGCGCCGCTGCCGTATGCGGTACCAAATTGACGGGAACTAATTTTAGCGTTCCTTTATTTTCGCGAAAAAAGACAATCTATGTAAATCGTATTGATCTTTGTGGTTCTTGTGATGGTTTCTCATGCTTAAATTTTGGAATAATTGATTAGTTGCCAATCTACAAAGTTGGCGGAGCTTTATTCGCGAGAGGCTGTTTATTTCCAAAATATGCTACTTTTTCAAACTTTTTGAGGTTCCTGGTATTACTTACATCTGTGCAAGCTAGTTGTGCCATTTTCTACCCATTCTGAGTAATTCATCGTCGATTTTGACGGTGGTACATTTTGGCCCATTTCAGTTATTCGTGACCTGACCTAAGGTCAATGGCTGGAAGTCACTGATACTTTGCCCAATGACGGTAACTAGATGTCTGCTTCACTCCACATCAAAAATGTGATGAAATATTCCGTCAATTTCAGAAAAAAACGGCGATATGTCTTAAAAATGGGCTTGACCTTAGGTCAATGACCCGGAAAATTCCGAAAAATCCGAGATAGCAGATTTGTTGCATCTATCACGATCACTAATCCCTGAAAGTATTATTGAGATATCTTGTTTTGCGAAAAAGTTAGAGGGAGCTAAACTTTTTTGGACTTAGGTCTGTTTGACCTGGTCTAGGTCAGGCACCTGACCTGACCTGAGGTCAAAATTTTGACACGAGACGTACAATTGATGAAGCAAAAGGTACACAAAGTTTTGTGACTCTGTGTTTGTTGGTTCTCTCGCAATCCCAGAAAAACCTCAGGGGGGGGCAGTCAACTGCCCCCCCCAGTCGGGGACGGGTTAATATCATGAAAGTCATCTCCTATAGAAGTGCACGCCAACCAGTTCGGAGTGCCAGAGAGGAGCGAAATTCATCATACCTGTGCAATGCCAGTATGGGAGCATACCAAGACACTTTCTTCTGTCACACCATCAATTTTGTATCTCTAAATGTCATTGCTTATTGGTACGTGTGCTTTAATATCCTGAAAAATCATCTATACAAGTGCACGCCAACCAGTTCGGAGTGTCAGAGAGGTCTGAAACTCATGGGCCACATGCAATGACAGTATTGAAACATACCAAGAGACCTTTCGGTGTCAAACCATCGACTGCATATCCCCAAGTGTCGATGTTGATTAACCAGTGATCTTTAATACGGTGAAAAGCCATCTCCTATATCTTTGCACGCCAACCAGTACGGAGTGCCAAAGACTTCTAAGACTCATCAGGCATGTATGGAGACACGCCAAGACACCTTTCGGTGCCAAACCATCGACCGCATATCTTTAAGTGTCAGTGCTAATTACCCAGTGTGCTTTAATACAGTGAAAAGCCATCTCCTTTACAAGTGCACGCCACCCAGTTCGGACTGCCAGAGACGAGCCAAACTCATCATACCTGTGAAATGCCAGTATGGGAGCATACCAAGACATTTTCTAGTGTCACACCATCAATTTCGTATCTCTAAGTGTCATTGCTAATTCGTACGTGTGCTTTAATATCCTGAAAAGTCATCTCCTATAGAAGTGCGCGCCAACCAGTTCGGAGTGTCAGAGAGGTCTGAAACTCATGCGTCACATGCAATGACAGTATTGAAACATACCAAGAGACCTGTCGGTGTCAAACCATCGATTGCATATCCCTAAGTGCCGATTTTAATTAACCAGTGTTCTTTAATACGATGAGAACCCATCTCCTATACCTTTGCACGCCAACCAGTTGGAGTGCCAGAGAGTTCCAAGACTCATCAGGCACGTATGAAACACGTATGAAACGCGCCAGAACATGTTTTGGTGTCACACGATCGATTAAAGATCTCAAGTGTTGATGTTAATGGTCCGTGTGGTTTCATTCCATCAAAAGCTATTTCCTATACAAGTGCACGTCACCCAATTCGGAGTGCCAGAGACGTGCGAAACTTATCTTACGCATACAATACCAGCACGGGAGCATACCTAGACACCTTTTGGTGTCGCAAAATCAATTGCATATCTGTAAGTGCCGATGCTAATTGGCCCGTGTGCTTTAATATCATGAAAGTCATCTCCTATAGAAGTGCACGCCAACCGTTCCGGAGTGTCAGAGAGGTCTGAAACTCATCATTGACGTGCAATGACAGTACGGAAACATATCAAGACATCTTTTGGCGTCAAACCATTGTATGTCTCTGAGTGTCAATGCTAATTAACCAGTGTGCTTTAATACAGTTAAAAGCCATCTCCTTTACAAGTGCACGCCACCCAGTTTGGAATGCCAGAGGCGAGCGAAGCTCATCATGCCTGTGCAATGCCAGTAAGGGAGCATACCAAGACACTTTCTGGTGTCACGCCATCAATTTCGTACCTCTAAGTGTTATTACTAATTGGTACTTGTGCTTTTATATCCTGAAAAGTGATCTCCTATACAAGTGCACGCCAACCAGTTCGGAGTGTCAGAGAGGTCTGAAACTCATGGGTTACATGCAATGACAGTATTGAAACATACCAAGAGACCTTTCGGTGTCAAACCATCGATTGCATATCCCTAAGTGCCGATGTTGATTAACCAGTGTTCTTTAATACGGTGAAAAGCCATCTACTATATCTTTGCACTCCAACCAGTTCGGAGTGCCAGAGAGTTCTAAGACTCATCAAGCACGTATGGAGACACGCCAAGACACCTTTCGGTGTCAAACCATCGACCGCATATCTTTAAGTGTGAGTGCGACTTACTCAGTGTGCTTTAATACAGTGAAAAGCCATCTCCTTTACAAGTGCACGCCACCCAGTTCGAAGTGCCAGAGACGAGCGAAGCTCATCATGCCTGTGCAATGCCAGTATGGGAGCATATCAAGACACTTTCTGGTGTCACACCATCAATTTCATATCTGTAAGTGTCATTGTTAATTGGTACGTGTGCTTTAATACCAAGACTCATCAGGGACGTATGCAAACACGGCAAGACACATTCCAGTGTCACACAATCGATTAAATATCTCAAGCGTTGATGTTAATGGTCCGTGTGGTTTCATTCCATCAAAAGCCATTTCCTATACAAGTGCACGCCTCCCAATTCGGAGTGCCAGAGACGTGCGAAACTCATCATACGCATGCAATGCCAGCATGGGAGCATACCAAGACACCTTTTAGTGCCGCACCATCAATTGCATATCTCTAAATATCAATGCCAATTGGCCCTTGTGCTTTAGTATCATGAAAAGTTATCTCCTATTCAAGCGCACGCCAACCAGTTGGGAGTGTCAGAGAGATTTGAAACTCATCATTCACGTGCAATGACAGTATGGAAACATATCAAGACACCTTACGGTGTCAAACCATTGACTGCATGTTTTTAAGTGTCAA
The DNA here is from genome assembly GCA_030062745.1 of Capitulum mitella. Classification (NCBI taxonomy): domain Eukaryota; kingdom Metazoa; phylum Arthropoda; class Thecostraca; order Pollicipedomorpha; family Pollicipedidae; genus Capitulum; species Capitulum mitella. The sequence continues at coordinate 35,384,708 of CP099839.1, forward strand.
TGCTTATTAACCAGTAAGCTTTAATATCATCACAGGCCATTTCCTGTACAAGTGCACGCCAACCAATTCGAAGTGCCAGAGACGTCCAAGGCTCATCAGTCATGTGCAATGGCAGTAACGGAACATACCCAGCCAGACACCTATTGGTGTCACACCGTAAATTGCGTATCTCTAAGTGTGAATATCAATTGGATTGTGTGCTTAAATACGATCAAAAGCCATCTCCTTTACCATTGCGCGCCAACCAGTTCGGAGTGCCAGAGACGTCCGAAACTCATCATGCACGTGCAATGGCGGCGTGGAAATATACCAAAACCCCTTCTGGTGTCACACCACCGACTGCATGCCTTTAAGTGTCAGTGCTAATTAACCAGCGTGCCTTAATACGGTGAAAAGCCATCTCCTATACAAGTGCACGCCA